>SSNS01000137.1:260658-408366 GCA_006937985.1 Aphyosemion australe
GGAGAGGACATCCGGGGGGGCAGCGCCACGCCAGCAGCGATGATCAGGAAGTGGCGGTGGAGCCTGGCTCTGCTCCCAGCGGCGTGGACCAGCCCCAGGGGAACACATCGCCAGTCTGGAGCCCGTGAAGCAGGATAGGTCCTGCAGCTCCTCCCAGCCGAACCCTCCAAACGGACCCAGGATGGCAGGCTGGAAGGCTGGAGTGGAGGTTCGGCGGCGCGGACGTCTGCGGCGCCGTGGTGGAGGTGGAGAGGAGTCTGGAGAGGAGTCCGGAGAGGAGTCTGGCCATCCCAACAACTCCGAACAGGAAAAATAAAACTCACCGCTGGATCCTTTCTTGGGTCGGTTCATTCTGTCACGGTCTGGTGGCTGAAGACTGAGGTGAGGATCCAAATGCAGGTGAGCAAGTAAAAAGCAGGTGAGGAGGTTTGAAAGGGTTTTTAATTAGGACACGGAGGACTGACACAGACTGTAACACAAACAATGAACCGGCACTGAACAGAACACAGACAGGGCTTAAATACAGGAGGATCTGGGGAGCTGGGTGATTAGGAGAACGAGAGGCAGGTGGGACCAATTAACTAGAAGTGAAGCAGGGGAGACGAGACACTGGTGAGCAGGGAGCTGGAAAACAGGAGGGCAGAAAGGGCAGATCCTGACAGAGGCGTCAACGTATTTATGTCTGTGGGTAGCACAGAGCAAACATCTTTCTTTAGAAGAATGGCTTTTAGCGCTAATTCTTGTTGTGGTATTATAGACATGTCCAAGTCATTTAGAACAGAGGAAAGAGCCGCAGCGAATTCCGCATCAGACGCCGTCTTCCTTGTTTATGAGAAACTGAGCATCGCTGTGTGTGACGTACTATGCTGCTCAGCGCTGATTGGCTTGGCTAGAACTCTCAGGGGATGGGGTTATTTCAATGGGCGCGTTACCAGACCAGTTCTCTGTGAAGAATTGACAGAGGGCGTGTCTGGCAGGCCAGGCTATTGAGTCCCTACACCCCTACCAGATCCCTGAGGTCCAGTGATCAAAGCCTACTGGTTGTGCAGCACACCAGGCTAAAAACCAAAGGTGACAGATCATTTGCTGCTGTGGCCCCCAGACTCTGGAATTCTCTCCCCCTGATCCTGAGATTTTTTAAAATATTTTTAATAATTTATTTAATTTTTATTTTACTTTTTGTTCTTGCAGCGACTCATGATTTTTATCTTGAGGTGCTATATAAAAGATTGTTTCTTCTTCTTCTAACTGAAGTTGGGATGGAGCACAGCAGACCAGGAAGGATATCCAGCATAGCAGGGATGGTGGCTGATGGAAAACAGCTCGTCATGACATTGAAGAAGCAGACATTCCTGATTATTGAGTCACCTACCACTTTGAGGTGGACAAGGTGCAGAGGATTCTGGGTTTGGATTCCTTTGGAGTAGTGGAGGATTCTGGGTTTGTGTTCCCGTGGAGTCAGGGGACTGGGGGGTAGGAGGTGGAGGGTTTGTAGTGGATGGGCTAACTTTCTGAGCCAGGGCAGTTGGTCCAGCGGAGTGTCGACGCACAGCATCCTTCAGTATTTTGCGTCGGGCAGTGGACGTTGAGGTCCTGGGGGCATTAGACTGTGTAGGCTGCTTCTTACAGACTACAGGCTCCTGCTTGATGGCATCGGGTGGTTGAGTGAAAGGAAGGGGCTTGGAGAGGTCAGCTGCTAGATCATAAGCAAGAGGAGAGACGTGGTTTGAAAGACTGAGGTCAGGTGGGTGGATGGGACCAGCGAGAGGGGCTCCCCTACGGCCACGTACCACAACCTCAGACCAAGATGAAGATGGGTCTGGAGTAGAGCTGGAAGTTGGTAGTCGTGATGCAGCAGGGTCCCAAGCAATGCTGTCTTGGAGCAGAGGGTTCTTCATTGGGGTCTCTTTTTCAAATTTACTGACAATGAAACTGGACAGTGAAGGGAGACGTTTTCTAAATCTATCCAGCAGCATTTCTTTCCTTGCAGTTCAGCAGAGAGTCGCTGTACATCCTTTTTGAGGTTCTGAATCCTTTTATTTGCTCTAAAAAGCATAGACGGATCATTGGGGGGGGGGGGGCAGACATTCTAAATAGCTTCAAGGTTGCAGAAACCTTACACTGTAGCTAAGCTGCCTCTGTCGGATTTGCAGTCCAACTAAAAGTCCAAGTAATCAAAAAATCCCAAAAAACATAGGAATCATAAATGTCCAACAAAATCCACAAATTCCAGCAATCAGTGACAGAAATAAACAGGTTTTTAGAGGAATTAAACCAATTTCTTACCAGTTGCAGCTGTTAGTTGTTCTCCAGAGCTCCAGACGTTCTCAAACACAGAGAACAGAGTGAATGTGTATTCAGTTCCAGCAGTCAGAGATGAGACTGTGTGAGTTACTGGTCCATCTCCAATTGGTGCACTGATGCTGGTCTCTGTTCCATTAAACTGGAGAACAAAACTGACATTGATGGGCCCTTTATCCCACTGCAGAGTGATGCTGTTCTCTTTTTGGGTTGATGGTTTAAAGCCAGTTGGATTTTGTGGTGCTGGGAAAGTAAAACAAAGCCATAAATTACTTTATAAAGTTGACATTTAAAGTAGTTTAAACACCATTTCCTTTTCATCTCACACAATTATTGTCTCTTGTGCTGAGCACATCAACAACATCTTTCCAGTTTTCTTACACTATCTACGTTTACATGCACCAAATTTCCCCTATCCGATTCAAATCTTGGTTGATTGGAAATCCCAAATCTGTGTTTACATGGACACTAACTGAAATGATCCGATCATGCTGCGATGCACGCACCATAGGCTGAGCATGCGCAGAGTTGTCTTTCCCGGAAAAAAATTGTAAACAAACGCCCTCTTTCTCGCACGTCTTTTCCCTTGAGTTTTATTTTCTTATTCTCTAGCTTCGGTGAATTCCTGCTTCCTGCATCTTTAGATGCACTTGAGTGTATAACTTGGCATTTCTAGCCTTTCGGCCATCGAGACGTTCAATCATACTGAGCTCCCTTAGTGTTTCCAGTAAAATAATGTCGGCAACAGACCACTTCTGTTTACCTCCCGCCATGTTTTCCACTTGTCCTGAGCATCTGCAAAGGTGGAAAAATGTCACACTGAAGCTGCACACATGCGCAGTGGACATTATTTTACTCCAACAATCCGAATGGGTGTGTACATGGACGCCAATCAGAATGATTATCAGACAAAACCACCTCTCTCAATCGGAATGACATTTCATTCGGATCGGGCCGTATCGGATCAGAATATGCTGATTGACATGTTTACATGAAGAATTGTTGATCTGATAGGGCATTCATGCCGATTACTTGTGCCTATGTAAACCGAAGGACCTGCAAGCAGACTGAAGCCAGGAATGGAGAGAGAGCAGGCGGCTTAAACTTCCACATCCATGATAAACTGTGGGATTTGGGCCAGAGATGAACACAGACATTCCACTGCTCTTCAAGATTTCAAAGAGATGGTTCAAATGCTGTTGTGTGATGACAGACTCCCGACATGTAACATCATTTGATTCCACATTAATGATCACTCTTTTCAGGGTTAATTTCAAGATCCTGGTTCTGGTTTTTAGGGCCTTACATGGACAAACACCATCATACATAGGTGATCTTCTCAGTCCCTACACCCCCAGCAGGTCCCTGAGGTCCAGTGATCAAAGCCTACTGGTTGTGTAGCGCACCAGGCTAAAGACCAAAGGTGACAGATCATATGCTGCTGTGGCCCCCAGACTCTGGAACTCTCTCCCCCTGAGCCTGAGATCAGTGGACTCAGTGGTCTCCTTTAAAAAGCAGCTGAAAACTCACCTGTTCAGGCTTTGGTGTGACCTTTGGTTGATTCTTCTTTGCTACTTTCTCTTCATCCCGCTCTGTCTACCATTTCTGCCTTTCCCATGATCCACTGATCACCCTTTTCTTATTCATTTTCCTTTTGCATTTTTTTCCACATCCTTTTTTAATCACAATTTTTACTTTTCCCTTTTTTTGATATTTTTAATAATTTTTTAATTTTTATTTTACTTTTTGTTCTTGGGAAGCGCCTCTTGATTTTTATTTTGAGAGGCGCTATATAAAAGATAATTTCTTCTTCTAAATGAAGTTGGGATGGAGCCCAGCAGACCAGGAAGTACAGGTGATTCTCAAAAAATTAGCATATTGTGATAAAGTTCATTATTTTCTGTAATGTACTGATAACCATTAGACTTTCATATATTTTAGATTCATTACACACAGCTGAAGTAGTTCAAGCCGTTTATTGTTTTAATATTGATTTATTTTGGCATACAGCTCATGAAAACCCAAAATTCCTATCTCACAAAATTAGCATATTCCAACCGACCAATAATAGAAAAGTGTTTTTAATACAAAAAAGGTCAACCTTCAAATAATTATGTTCAGTTATGCACTCAATACTTGGTCGGGAATCCTTTTGCAGAAATGACTGCTTCAATGCGGCGTGGCATGGAGGCAATCAGCCTGTGGCACTGCTGAGGTGTTATGGAGGCCCAGGATGCTTCCATAGCGGCCTTAAGCTCATCCAGAGTGTTGGGTCTTGCGTCTCTCAACTTTCTCTTCACAATATCCCACAGATTCTCTATGGGGTTCAGGTCAGGAGAGTTGGCAGGCCAATTGAGCACAGTAATACCATGGTCAGTAAACCATTTACCAGTGGTTTTGGCACTGTGAGCAGGTGCCAGGTCGTGCTGAAAAATGAAATCTTCATCTCCATAAAGCTTTTCAGCAGATGGAAGCATGAAGTGCTCCAAAATCTCCTGATAGCTAGCTGCATTGACCCTGCCCTTGATAAAACACAGTGGACCAACACCAGCAGCTGACATGGCACCCCAGACCATCACTGGCTGTGGGTACTTGACACTGGACTTCAGGCATTTTGGCATTTCCCTCTGCCCAGTCTTCCTCCAGACTCTGGCACCTTGATTTCTGAATGACATGCAAAATTTGCTTTCATCCGAAAAAAGTACTTTGGACCACTGAGCAACAGGCCAGTGCTGCTTCATTGTAGCCCAGGTCAGGCGCTTCTGCCGCTGTTTCTGGTTCAAAAGTGGCTTGACCTGGGGAATGCGGCACCTGTAGCCCATTTCCTGCACACGCCTGTACACGGTGGCTCTGGATGTTTTCACTCTGGACTCAGTCCACTGCTTCCGCAGGTCCCCCAAGGTCTGGAATCGGTCCTTCTCCACAATCTTCCTCAGGGTCCGGTCACCTCTTCTCGTTGTGCAGCGTTTTCTGCTGCACTTTTTCCTTCCCACAGACTTCCCACTGAGGTGCCTTGATACAGCACTCTGGGAACAGCCTATTGGTTCAGACATTTCTTTCTGTGTCTTACCCTCTTGCTTGAGGGTGTCAATGATGGCCTTCTGGACAGCAGTCAGGTCGGCAGTCTTACCCATGATTGCGGTTTTGAGTAATGAACCAGGCTGGGAGTTTTTAAAAGCCTCAAGAATCGTTTGCAGGTGTTTAGAGTTAATTAGTTGATTCAGATGATTAGGTTAATAGCTCGTTTAGAGAACCTTTACATGATATGCTTATTTTTTGAGATAGGAATTTTGGGTTTTCATGAGCTGTATGCCACAATCATCAATATTAAAACAATAAACGGCTTGAACTACTTCAGTTGTGTGTAATGAATCGAAAATATATGAAAGTCTAATGTTTATCAGTACATTACAGAAAATAATGAACTTTATCACAATATGCTAATTTTTTGAGAAGGACCTGTATATCCAGCATAGAAGGGACGGTGGCTGATGGAAAACATCTCGTCATGACTTTGATTGAAAAAGCGGACATTCCTGATTATTGAGTCACCTATCAGCAAAGTGGTAGGTGAAAACAGTGGACAAGGTGCAGAGGATTATGGGTTTGGATTCCTTGGGAGTAGTGGAGGATTCTGGGTTTGTGTTCCTGTGGAGTCAGGGGACTGGGGGGTAGGAGGTGGAGGGTTTGTAGTGGATGGGCTAACTTTCTGAGCCAGGGCAGTTGGTCCAGCGGAGTGTCGACGCACAGCATCCTTCAGTATTTTGCGTCGGGCAGTGGAGGTTGAGGTCCTGGGGGGATTAGACTGTGTAGGCTGCTTCTTACGGACCAAAGGCTCCTGCTTGATGGCATCGGGTGGTTGAGTGAAAGGAAGGGGCTTGGAGAGGTCAGCTGCTAGATCATAAGCAAGAGGAGAGACGTGGTTTGAAAGACTGAGGTCAGGTGGGTGGATGGGACCAGCGAGAGGGGCTCCCCTACGGCCACGTACCACAACCTCAGACCAAGATGAAGATGGGTCTGGAGTAGAGCTGGAAGTTGGTAGTCGTGATGCAGCAGGGTCCCAAGCAATGCTGTCTTGGAGCAGAGGGTTCTTCATTGGGGTCTCTTTTTCAAATTTACTGACAATGAAACTGGACAGTGAAAGGAGTCTATCCAGCAGAATTTCTTTCTTTGCAGTTCAGCAGAGAGTCGCTGTACATCCTTTTTGAGGTTCTGAATCCTTTTATTTGCTTTAAAAAGCATAGACGGATCATTGGGGGGGGGGGGGGGGGGGGGGGGGGGGGGGCAGACATTCTAAATAGCTTCAAGGTTGCAGAAACCTTACACTGTAGCTAAGCTGCCTCTGTCAGATTTGTAGTCCAACTAAAAGTCCAAGTAATCAAAAAATTCCAAAAACATAGAAGTCATAAAGGTCCACAAATTCCAGCAATCAGTGACAGAAATAAACAGGTTTTTTGAGGAATTAAACCAATTTCTTACCAGTTGCAGCTGTAAGTTGTTCTCCAGAGCTCCAGACGTTCTCAAACACAGAGAACAGAGTGAATGTGTATTCAGTTCCAGCAGTCAGAGATGAGACTGTGTGAGTTACTGGTCCATCTCCAATTGGTGCACTGATGCTGGTCTCTGTTCCATTAAACTGGAGAACAAAACTGACACTGTTGTTGACTTGACTCCACTGCAGAGTGATGCTGGTCTCATTTTGGGTTGATGGTTTAAAGCCAGTTGGATTTTGTGGTGCTGGGAAAGTAAAACAAAGCCATAAATTACTTTAAACTACTTTAAACGTCAAGTTTATGAACACCCCACACCATATTTGCCTCTTGTGCTGAGCACATCAACAACATCTTTTCAGTTTTCTTACACTAGCTACATTTACATACACCAAATTTCCCCAATCTGATTCAAATCTGTGTTTACATGGACACTAACTGAAATGATCCGATCATGCTGCGATGCACGCACCATAGGCTGAGCATGCACAGAGTTGTCTTTCCCGGAAAAAAATTGTAAACAAACGCCCTCTTTCTCGCACGTCTTTTCCCTTGAGTTTTATTTTCTTATTCTCTAGCTTCGGTGAATTCCCGCTTCCTGCATCTTTAGATGCACTTGAGTGTATAACTTGGCATTTCTAGCCTTTCGGCCATCGAGACGTTCAATCATACTGAGCTCCCTTAGTGTTTCCAGTAAAATAATGTCGGCAACAGACCACTTCTGTTTACCTCCCGCCATGTTTTCCACTTGTCCTGAGCATCTGCAAAGGTGGAAAAATGTCACACTGAAGCTGCACACATGCGCAGTGGACATTATTTTACTCCAACAATCCGAATGGGTGTGTACATGGACGCCAATCAGAATGATTATCAGACAAAACCACCTCTCTCAATCGGAATGACATTTCATTCGGATCAGAATATGCTGATTGACATGTTTACATGAAGAATTGTTGATCTGATAGGGCATTCATGCCGATTACTTGTGCCCATGTAAACATAGCTAGTGTATCATCTGCATACAGTGTGAATGGGGTCCACATGTAGACAGAGCAGGGGATCCAACAACGTACACCACAACACAGTAAAGTATTTTAGCTTAAATGGTAAAATAAATTATTTTCTCACTGACAGTTTTTCTTCTGCAGGTAGCTGAGAAACAACATTGTCTAATCATTTCTAAATGGTTTTTGTTTATAGGAACATGTTTAGCTACAGCCAACAAGAGGTCATTGATTAGTTCAAGGCACACTTTCTATAACTTAATCAGATCATGATCTTTTACTCCAAACGTTGGTTCTTCAATGCACACTACATCCTAACACTTTGGAGAGACAGTGTTCAAAATGTTCTGATAATTGAAAACATACTTGAGGTTCTAATCAACTGCTTCATTTTCCACGTAAGAACAAAGCTCAGAATGATCCAGTATTTATAATTATTAATATTCATAAAGCACCTTACCAGTGGCTGCAATGATGCTGACCCCACTGCTTCTGATGTTCTCAAACACAGAGAGCAGAGTGAATGTGTATTCAGTTCCAGCAGTCAGAGATGAGACTGTGTAAGTTACTGGTCCATCTCCAGTTGGTGCACTGATGCTGGTCTCTGTTCCATTAAACTGGAGAACAAAACTGACACTGTTGTTTATTTTACTCCACTGCAGAGTGATGCTGGTCTCATTCTGTCCTGCAGCATTAAAGTCCTTTGCATTTGGAGGATCTGAGAAAATCAAACAAACCACTAATTTAAAAAACTTAACATTTAAAGATGCTTTAGCTGTACCATCTTTCTTCTTGCACCAGTCTGTTTTGTTTTCTATGTTGTATTTTTTATATTTTTTGTATGCATCACTAGGATCCAACACTGTAAACCATAAAACAAAAACAAAACAAAAAAAAAAACTCCTGTCATTTCCTGTCTAATCCTTCTCCCTCTGTTCTCAGGTGTAGTGAGTCAGCTCCTGGTTGGGAACACCTCTCAGAACTCAAGGACGCTAGTGCGTTCTTGTGTACTTGACAAGTATGTTCTTGGCAATGACACCAGAAAGTCCATTTTACCCAGTATGGGTACCTTTCTGGCCAATTCCACATAAGGATGCATCAAATGCATCCTCGATATAATGGGCGGAGCTAGAACACATCCGGGAACTCGGAGCGTACTCGCATGAAAGCGTTCTTAGGATTGGAACTACTTGGTCCAACGTTGATGACGTTCCACAAGAACGTGAGTACACAAGTACAGACAAGTACGCATATTGAGAAACGGCCCTGGGCTCAATGTTTCCAGTCATTTTTTACCTCTCTTCTTACCTGTGGCTGGCAGTTTCTTAGGTAACTGGCTGATCTGAGAGGATTTGATTTATTTCTTAGTCATGTATCTATTATTACCATTAGTAGTATTTTACTTCCTTCTCAAAGACGTTAGAGTCCTGATTCACTCTCCAAACCAGTTAGTTGGTGGTGGCCAGGACCCATGATGTTGTTCGACAAACACCAATAAATACCAGAAGAATTAGAGGAAAACCTGCGTCTGCTCTAAGCTCTCAGATAACAAGCAGGCAGTCCTTTGGTTTTGTTTAGTTGTGACATGTTTGGTTAATGTCCTAATTTGCATTAATGAACACATTTTATTTTGGAATTGGTGTTCTCTACTTTTGGTTGGGGTTGGGGCAAACAGGCCAAAGGACACTCAGATCCAGCAAAAAGAAAAATGGCTAAATTCATTTTGTTGTTGTTGTGGGTTAAGTAAAGGAAAGGCATTGGGTAACGGCAAGTGTAGCTAAATAAAAAGTATTTTCTTCTGACCTCTTTGGGGTTTGATTATTATTCTCTACATAGGGAAGGTGTAATTTGGTTAAAATATTGGGATTTGTAATGTTCCATGTCTGGTTTAATTTCCTTTTATCAGTGTTCAGTAGTTGTGGTAAGGAGGATGTTTCAGTAATTTGCAAAGTTATTTGGTAAAAATCAGCTTGAAATAGTTTTAGTTCAAAGCCTTAACAGGGTGGTTAGGTACTGGACAGTTGTGTGAGGCTTTGTGTATCGTTGGCTTCTGGTGGTGGTTTACTGTTTTTGTGCTGTAAAGGTGCATCTTGCTGTTGGACTCTATTCTGCAACACTTATATGTTGGTTTACTATTAAAACTTAGCATTAAGTAACATCTGGAGAAGACAAAGTTTGCAACTAAATTGAAAGCTGCAAGTTAAGACCTTCATGTTTACACATGTGGGCGGAGCTATAGTTGACACATCTTAAGACATTTACTATGATGGGAAAACATGATCCATTACTTAGTCAGGTAGAAAACAACTTTATTAGAATTTATGTGTTATTAAAATAAAATTTATAAACTTCATTGAATTACTGCAACCATGCTCACACACATGTGAAACATAAGTTTATTATTCAGGCCATCTTAATTTAAACAGCAACAACACAACAACTGTCTGTCTCATCCTTATAAAACAGCATCTATTAAATATGTGAGAGGGAAAAGGATACGTTACCATTTGTGTAACAGATGAACGGTAAAATATATGTACAGTCTTCATCCGACCATTTTCCTGAGTCAGAATAAGATGCAGCTGTACACGTTGGACCAAATTCACTTGTAGGAGTACTAGTTGGCTCGTTGTCCGCCCAGAATCGAAACAGAGAGCTGCTGCCATCAGACCACAACTTTTCCCGATACAGACCGATCCATACATCTGTGTAACCTATTAGAGCACTGATCATGTCATTTTCTGTCTGATTTCGAACACTAAAAATAAAAAGAGAGAAGCAAATAAACATCATAAGAAAAGAACAGGATATTGTGGCTTTATGAATATTTAGGAACATGACAATTTTCTATCAGGATTTCTTTTTTCTGATTAAAACAAACCTAAATCATGAATTAACTTATTGATGACATTACTCTTTTACTAGCCACACCCAGACCTGATTACTGTCAGACCTGTAGGATTAGGAATAACTTCAATAATCTCGTTGACAACATGAACTAGGCTTACTCTGTGTTCCGTTTGCTCGCACTGAACTGGGTAAAAGGGCTTTTGTTCACTCTGCTCCTTCTGCATGGAACAGGCTGCAGGAAAACTGGAAACTAACCAAGCTCATCTCCTTGAAAACATTTAAAACCAGACTGAGAGCCCTTGAGACAGATTCCCTGTGTTGTAATTGCCTTCTGTAATTCTGTACATAACATGTCTGTGTAACTGAAAAAAATTTGTAACTGTAACTTTTGCTGCCTCTTGGCCAAGACTCCCTTGAAAATGAGGTTTTTAATCTCAATGGGACCTTCCTGGTTAAATAAAGAATAAATAAAATAAAAGATCTCAAAAAGCAACACATCATACCCTGTTCTACAGAAATGATAGAACAACAAAACTCAGAAAAACATCTAAAGTGCTGCAGGCTTCACTTGGTTAAAATCAGAGGTCATGATTCAACAAGAAGAAAGAGATGATGTAAAAATGGCTTCATGGGAGATTTTTAAGACCAAAACTTTTGCTGACCAAAAAAGATCGCAAAGACTCGTCTCACATTTGCCAAAAGAATTCTTGATAATACTTTTGGGAAAGTGTTCTGTGTAATGATGAGACAGAAGTTAAACCTTTAAAGAAGGAGAATGTGTTTTTACATGTGGAATGAAACTAAAGTTAAAGTCAAAGTCCCAAGTCATTATTACACACTGGTGAAATTACATCTCCGCATTTGACCCATCGCCCTGGTGGGGAGCGGTGAGCTGCAGCTGTGGCTGCGCTCAGGAACTATTTGGTGGTTTAACCCCCAAATCCAACCTCTTAATGCTGAGTGTCAAGCGAGGAGGCATTGGGTCCCATGTTTTCAAAGTCTTTGGTATGACCCTACCAGGATTTGAATCCTGATCTCCCAGTCCCGGGGCGGATGCTCATACCACTAGGCCACCGGAACTAAATCTGCATTTCAGATAAAAATCATACCAACAGTTAAACATGGTGGTTGTAGTGTGATGGTCTGGGGCTGCTTTGCTGCATCAAGACCTGGAACCATAAATTCTGCTCTCTACCAGTAAATCCTGAAGGAGAGTGACCTTTGACCTTAAACAGGTCGTTCATGCTGAGAAACCCTCCATTGTGTCTGAATAAATCAATTCTACAGAGGAGAATGTGTCAGAATTCCTCTACATTGGTGACAGACTCAGTAAGGAGCAATACTTTTTCACATGTAGCCTGGTGGAGTTGGATAGCTTTGTTCTATGGGTAAATGAAATCATTAATAACGGCATTTTCTCTATTGATGGGTTCTCTTAGTCTGATGATGGAATGTGTTTGTTTATCTGAAACTTTGAACTGTGACAAAAAAAAAAGAATCAGAAAAAAAATCTGTGACGAGGCAAATGCTTTAATCACAGAGCTGCATTCATACAGGATTAACTGGTGTTAGCTGTACCTGGCCAGGTCAATATAGTTCTCCCTGCAGAATGTTTGAGCATCAGTCCAATTCAGAGATATGGTACTGAAAACAAAGGATGGTGAGCCATTGATTGTACCTGTTTGTAAATAAAAAACAGCATCAGCATAAACCAGTTTTAAACCAAATCACTGTCATGTGAAAGAAACTGAGAAGATTTTATTCATAACTCTGAACATGTCAGAGTAGATATTTCAGAAAACAGCATGAAAAAAGAAAATACATCATGAGTTAATTCACTATGTAATGATATGTCAGAACTAACCGTTATAGCATACGAAACGTAGTTGGTCTGAACAGTCAAGGTCATCCCAGGTGCCGGGTGTGACAGTATTCCACATCTGAACACATAGCTGTTGGTCCATATAATTGTCAGGCTCAGCATAAGCCCAGTTCCTATATGTGGTCTGTCCTTCACCATAGAAGCTGCTGTCAGTTAGAGACCATTTCCAGCTGTGTACCATCTCATCATATAGACCTATCCAAGCCATGCCTGTTGACAAAGAAACATTTGTTATTTAAAGGAGCTGCAGTGAAACATGACTGATCTAAAATGTAATATATTAAAGTCCCAAGTATTCATCACACACTGGTAAAATTACATCTCCGCATTTGACCCATCCCCATGGTGGGGATGGGTGAGCTGCAGCTGTGGCCGTGCTCGGGAACTATTTGGTGGTTTAACCCCCCAATCCAACCCCTTAGTGCTGAGTGTCAAGCGAGGAGGTATTGGGTCCCATTTTTTCACATTCTTTGGTATGACCCGACCGGGAATCGAACCCTAAACTCCCAGTCCCGGAGCGGACACTCTACCACTAGGCCACCGGAGCTGGTTATTAGAAGATTTCTGAGCTCATCAGAACTGTAGGTGTAATATTTCAGGATGTTTATGAATAGTTCTAAATATTAATGAACTCACCTGTATAACTTGAGGTGGTGCTGACAACAGCAGCAACATCATCCATGTTTGCTATTGTGGCCAGGTCAGTGTAGTTAAGTCTGCAGATAGCCTGAGCATCTGTCCAGGTACTTGGTGTGTTCACAAAGTAGTAGTGATGATTTTGGGCAAAGGCTGCAGTGAACAGAGGTGTAAAGGTGTTACAAGGCTAAGACGGCTTTACATAACAGATATCTGCAGCTCCTATCTGTATGGAAATTATTTTGATTACCACATTGTTTAACTCTGATTCATCTTCATTTTTGTCCTTCCTGACTTAAATCTCAACAGAGTTTAGGAAAAGGTATCAAACATTTAGACAAAGGTGCTCTCTGTTAACAATGGTGCAGGAAGGGAGGACTCAACAGCAGGGCTCAGATGATGTAACCATTAACATCAAGTTATTAAACCGAGTCTGATGTTAAAATACAGACATCCCCAAAAAAGAATGCACACACCTACCCAAAAAATAAACAAACAAATAAAAGAATGCAAACAACCTTGCCTGCTGGTGGTAGTCGGAGGTCGGAGGGACCACTGACTCTGTTTGCTCTGCAACGTTGATGTTTTATCTCCACAAATAACACAAGACTGAAGGAGTTATACCGTGTAGTGGAGTTGCTAATGCTAACGGTTAGCTTTGAGACGTTCTCTGTTGTTTCCTGGACACTAAACCAACAACAGACCACGGAACCGAACCTGCAGACGACCTTGCAGAGGTCGCTCGCCTGCGAGCTGAGGTGGCCCGGCTTCGAGCCATTGCCGGCCTTCGGCTGTTTTAGGTGGAAACACTAACTCCCCTGGTTCACCAGTTGGCTCTGGAGGTCCAGGCCGGGTTCCAGTCCAAGTCAGAGACCCAGGCCGGGTTCCAGTCCATGTCAGAGACCCAGGCTGGGTTCCAGTCCACGTCAGAGACCCAGGCCGGGCTCCAGTCCACGTCAGAGACCCAGGCCGGGCTCTAGTCACTGCCAGAGACTCATCAGCCTGTCGTCCAGGCTGCTCCAGAGACTCATCGGCCTATCGTCCAGGCTGCCCCAGAGGCTCATTGGCCTGTCGTCCAGGCTGCCCCAGAGACTCATCGGCCTATCGTCCAGGCTGCCCCAGAGGCTCATTGGCCTGTCGTCCAGGCTGCCCCAGAGACTCATCGGCCTATCGTCCAGGCTGCCCCAGATGCTCATTGGCCTGTCGTCCAGGCTGCCCCAGAGACTCATCGGTCTGTCCCCCAGGCTTCATCGGAGTCCCAGCCAGCTTCTGAGGCCCAGTCGAGGTTCCCGCCAGCACCAGGGGCGCAGTCCAATCTGTCCATACAAACTGCTGCATTTCCGCAGGACTGCATCTGTTACTCCACTTTTTAAAGGGGGAGATCATTCAGACCTAACCTAAAGTCATTGAAAAGTTAATCAACAAACAGCTAACTCACTATCTGGAATCCAGCAGTATTATTACCCCCATGCAGTCCGGCTTCAGAACTGGCCATGGATGTGTCTCTGCAACACTTAAAGTGCTAAATGACATCATATGTGCCATTGACAATAAGGAATATTGTGTAGCTGTGTTTGTTGACTTGGCTAAAGCCTTTGACTCTGTAGACCATAACATCTTACTTAGCAGGCTCAAACATAGGACTTTCTCAGGCATCCGTGGCATGGTTTAGAAGTTATATCTTAGACCGTATGCAAACAGTGAGAACAGAGGGTTACCAATCTGCTCCTCTACCTCTAACTATGGGCGTTCCTCAAGGGTCAATACTGGGCCCAACCTTATTCAAAATCTATATCAATACCATTGTTCATGCTGTTGACAGTTCTCATATACATTTATATGTGGACGACACCATTTTATATTCATGCAGTTCTTCTTTGAATGCAGCTTTGTCCTCCTTGCAGCACAACTTTAATTGTCTTCAACATGCCTTCTCCAACCTTCACCTTCATTTAAACACAAGTAAAACAAAGTTCATGATCTTCAACCGTAACTTACTGCAATCCACTTGCCACTCTAGTATTGTTTCCCTGGATGGTACAGAACTACATCTTGTCAGTTCCTATAAGTATCTGGGTATCTGGCTTGACAGCACACTTTCATTTGACATTCACATTAATTCATTACTCTCTAAAGTCAAGTCAAGGATTGGGTTTCTATACCGCAACAGGTCATCCTTTACTCATTCTGCAAAGCAAACCTTGGTCAAAATCACAATCCTTCCCATCTTAGATTACGGTGACATCATTTATAGGACTGCTTCCAAAAAACTTCTTCATAAACTCGATGTCATTTATCACTCAGCAATCCGTTTCGTCACTGGTGCCCCTTTCACTACTCATCATTGTGATCTGTACTCACGCGTTAACTGGCCATCGCTCCATTCCCGCAGGTTGTTACATTGGTATCAATTTATATACAAAACAATCCATTCCATTCCATTTATATTTGTAGAGCACACTTATACACAGCCGAGGCCGACCAAAGTGCTGTACAGTAAAAACAACAGGCATACACAAAAACCAAACATACAATACAGGAAATGGTGAGTAGTCCGATGACCACTACCAAATCAACAATAAAAAAGTAAAAACATAATAAAAGGCAAACTAGGCCGAATTAAAAGCCAGCGAATAGAAATAAGCCTTCAGGCGTGCCTTAAAAACAGGGAGAGAGGGGGCCATTCTCACTGCCAAAGGGAGTTGGTTCCAGAGACGAGGCGCACAGATTGAGAACGCACGTGCTCCTCGTGTCCTCACCCGAACACTTGGGACCTGTATCAGGCGGTGGTCTGCTGACCGAAGGGTTCGACCAGGTATGTAGGGCTGAACTAGCTGAGTCAAGTACACTGGCGCATAAAGATAAAGTGATTTAAAAACAAGAAGTAAAATTTTAAACTGGATGCGGTAGCGCACCGGGAGCCAGTGCAACTGGGCCAGAACAGGAGTAATGTGCTCCCTCCTTCTGGTGTCCATCAAAAGGCGGGCCGCCGCATTCTGCACCAGCTGTAGGCACGCAACTGAGGAAGATGTGGATCCATAAAAAAGGGAATTCGCATAATCCAAGCGCGAGATTACAAATGCATGGATCACTGTGTGCAAGTTGCGTCTAGTCAGGATGGACTTCATCTTGGATATTCGGCGAAGCTGAAAAAAGCATGATCTAACCACCTGACTAATGTGAGAGTCCATCCGCAGCTCTGGGTCCAACACTACTCCCAGGTTAGTGATGGTTGGCTTCACTAAACTGGCGAAGCAGGGTGGCAGAACAGGGCTAACTGCAGTGGGAGAGGGAGGAACAAATAAAAGAGCCTACAACTTTGACTCGTTCAAGTGTAAAAGGTTGTTGCAAAGCCAACCCTTCACTTCATTCAGGCAATCCACAGCCGGTTGCACCGACTCTAATGATTTTAAAGAAACATAAAATTGGCAGTCATCAGCATACAAATGGTACGTCACACCATGTCGCCTAAAAATAGCTGCCAAAGGAAGCATATAAAGATTAAAAAGCAAAGGTCCTAAAATCGAGCCTTGGGGAACACCGCAGGGCAGAGAGGAGACTTCAGAGGCAAACTCCCCCAGCCTCACACAAAAACTTCGGTTACTAAGATAGGATCTGAACCAGTTGAGGGCAATTCCCTGGATACCCACTAGCTGATTCAGTCGAGACAGAAGTCATCGGTAGAACACCATCATATCTTCGCTCATTACTCATCACTTCCAACAACCAGCGCATTTTACGTTCCAGTAACCTAATCTCTATGGTTATTCCCAAAGCTCGCACCTCCTTTGGCCGCTCCTCATTCCAGTTTGCTGCTCCCAATGACTGGAATGAACTGCAAAAATCACTAAAGCTCACTACCTACGTTCCATTATCTACCTTCAATAATTCATTGCAATCACTAGTTTCTGATCAATGTGCCTGCTTCTGAGTACTTAAAGATTGTTTTAAGTCTGTTTTGATGGCTTGTACATATTATATATAAGAACAGTCCTTTGTTTTTATGTCTAGCTGTTTTATGTTATCTTTATCTGCATTTTTTTTTTCTTTATCTTATCTGTTTTTTTTATCTTATCTGTTTGTGTAAAGCTAACTATGTGTCTGTTGCTGCTGCCTTTTGGCCAGATCGTCGTTGTAATTGAGAATGAGTTCTCAATCGACTCATCTGGTTAAATAAAGGTTAAATAAAAATAAAATAAAAATAAAAGTCCCGGTCTGCACCAGAGGATCAGCATCCAGAGGGGTTCCTGTTGAAGGTGTTCCTGCCTCCTCCAGAATTTCAGTCTACCCCCTCCAGTCCCCAGCGTCCCCTGTGGCTCCGCCTCTCAGCTTCCAGTCTCCTGTGGCTGAGCCCCCAGCGTCCCCTGTGGCTCTGCCTCTCTGCTTCCAGGCTCCTGTGGCTGAGTCTCCAGTGTCCCCTGTGGCTCCGCCTCTCTGCTTTCAGTCTCCTGTGGCCGAACCTCCATTGTCCCTTGTGGCTCCACCTCCTGGCTTCCAGTCAGTCCAGCTTCCGAGGGTCCAGTCCTTAGGGCCTCCCATACTCTGCCATCTCCTGTGCCCCCGGTGCAGGCCCCCCAGAACCGGCCGGCTCCAGTGCCCACGTCGCTGGCCCACCAGATCCGGCCGGCTCCTGTGCCCCCAACGCAGGCCCCCCCCGAGGCTGTCCAGATCTGTGTTGGGCGTCAGGAGTCGCCCCTTAAAGGGTGTGTGTGTGTGTGTGTGGGGGGGGGGGGGGGGGGGGGGGGGTACTGTCATGTCCTACCCTCCTTTCCTCCAGTTTCCTGCTCACCAGTGTCTCGTCTCCCCTGCTTCTGTTCCTTGTTCCTGTTAATTGGTCCCACCTGCCTCTAGTTCTCCCAATCACTCAATCCCCAGCTCCTCATGTATTTAACCCCCTTCTGTTTTCTGTTCTCGGTCGAATCATTGTGCTTATGCTGTGTCGTGTGTCAGCTCAGTTCAACATTAAAGAACTTTCTCAACCTCCTTACCTGCCTGTTCCTTCTCACCTGCGATTGGGTCCTCTCCTCACCTCAGCCCACGAACGTGACACCTAGAGTGCGACCAATTTGGTCGCAAATGCAACCTTTTTTCTCAATAGCTACATTTACATGCGCCAAATTTCCCCAATCCGATTCAAATCTTGGTTGATCAGAAATCCCAAACCTCTGTTTATATGGACACTAACTGGAATGATCCGATCATGCCGCGATGCCCGCACCATAGCTTGCGCATGCGCAGACTTGTCTTTCCCGGAAGAGAAATTGTAAACAAACGCCATCTCGTCCGCACGTCTTTTCCCTTGCATTTTATTTCCTTATTCTCTAGCTTCGGTGAATTCCCGCTTCCTGCATCTTTAGATGCACTTTAGATGCACTTGAGTGTATAACTCGCCATTTTTAACCGTTCGGCCATCGAGATGTTCAGTAATATTGAGCTCCCGTAGTATTTCCAGTAAAAAATAGCGTCTGCAACAGACCACTTCTGTTCACCGCCCGCCATGTTTTCGATCTGTCCTGAGCATGTGCAGAGGCAAAAAGAGGGCACGCTGCAGTTGCACATATGCGCAGTGGGCATTATTTTACCCCAACAATCCGAATGGCTGTGTACATGGACGCCAATCGGATTGACGATCGGACAAAACCACCTCTCTCAATCGGAATGAAATTTCATTCGGATTAGGCCGAATCGGATCAGAATATTCCGATTGACATGTTTACATGACGAATTTTTGATCCGATAGGCCTTCAATCCGATTACTTGTGCCCATGTGAACGTAGCTAGTGATGTGACTTAAAAAAATCTTGAGTCACACCGGTGCGACTAGTTATTTGAGTAAAAAAAAATCTCCGACACTCAGGGTATTTCATTGCGCATCAGAAAACTGAAGTATTGCCCTATAAAGACTCCGGAATTGTGAGGTCTGTGTACAGCGTAAACTCCTACTTCCAACCATTGTATGTCTTTGCCAAGTTGGAAAAAACAGAGAATCGGGGTGGCCGGATGCAATTCATCATGACATTAAGTGCTCTCTTTTGCTCGGTCAGCGGCCCGTGGTCATCGCCAAGCATCCGTCCATGCTACAGTGCTATGCTAACAGCCTCCAGCTATCGGCAAGTTCAAGTCTTTGTGAAGCAGCTCAAAACTCATTACAGCTGCATCAACCACCATGCCACCATGTTTCACTCTGTTCATTAACTTTACAGAATGGACAGTTAAAGCAGTTTCGTTGCTTACTTTGAACTTTATAAACAAGCGTGCCTCTTTCAGGTACAAACACATTAGCCTATAGCCTGTTCTCTGTTCCGGTGCTCACTTTTGACAGTTTCCCCTTGAATCACATAACAAGTGAGCTGTGATTTGTGAAATTCTTTTTATTTGGCATAAGAGATGTTAATTATCATTTTTGTATGCATGTTTTCGGCCTTTTTTAACAATGGGTAGCAGTGGGCCAAACTTTGGAAATGCTCACTCCACTCACTGAGTGTTTTGGACACTGGATGGCGTTTTTTGAAATCCCTGATGCAGAATAAAGTACTGCTGACGGTAGCATGGCTAGTGCTATCCAGCCAGATAGCTTGCTGCTCTGTCATGACTGCTGGCCCAGTGGGGCTAGTCTACAGCCGTGTGGAGCTGTTGAGTTTGAACCCGGGAGCTCTAACTACACCTGGTTTGCTTGATGTGGTTCCGACTGTTCTGCAACGTCCTCACCAGCCGGGCCGACGTCGGAGCTGGAAGCCAAGGAAGCGGGGGAGGAGAGGTGGGGTGAGGCAGCGCATCAGGAGAGCTACCAAGCTACCGCTACCACAGATAACACTGTACAACCCTCGCTCACTGAATAATAAATTGGACGAACTGCGTCTAAAAGAGCTTGCTACGAATTCCACGAGTCTGGTCTTCTGGCTTTTTCGGAAACATGGTTCATTGATGATGTTCCGGACAGTTTTGTGAAAGTTTACGAATTTGCGCACATACGACAGGACAGGAATAGTAATTCTGGCAAATCACGAGGGGGCGGGGTTTGTTTATACATCCGAGACAGTTGGTGCAGCAATTATGCAATGGGAGAAAGAATCTGCAACCCAGATCTAGAACTCCTGTGTGTTACCCTGAGACCTTACTACCTCCTGTGAGAATATACAAACATTTTCGTGTGTGTTGTTTATATTCCACCCAGTGGCAACGCTTTCAGAGCAGCCAGTCAGATTGCAGACTGTGTTCACTGTCGTCTTCAGGGTAAACCTGATGCCCCGATGCTCATATTGGGTGATTTTAACCATTGCAGCCTGGATAAATCTCTTCCTGGTTTCTATCAACATGTGCATTGTGGAACTAGAAATGATAAGACTCTGGATATGTGTTATGGGAACATTAAGGATGCCTACACTGCCAAAGCTAGACCCCTGGGCATCTCAGACCACAACATCATCCAGCTTCTCCCCACCAACAAATCTGCCTTTAAATCAAACAAACCTGAAGTTCACTCTGTGAATGTATGGTCCACTGATATAATTGAGGAGCTGAAGGGGTGCTTTTTGTACACTGAATGGGACATTTTCTTCCAGGATGCTGATACTAACAATATTGCAGAATCCATAACATGTTACATTTCCTTCTGTATCGATTAAATTGTCCCTAAAAAGAATGTGTTGAAATTTCCCAATAACAAGCCATACGTCACACGAGAAATACGGGAATGTATTCACAGAAAAGGCCAGGCCTTCAAGCTGGGGGATACTGCAGGAGTCAGGGCTGCACAGAAGCATCTCAATCAACTGATGAGAATGGCTCGGCAGCGACACAAAGAAAGGGTCGAACAGGACTTGTCTACATCGAATATGAGAAGGCTGTGAGATTCAATACTCAGAATGACCAACATGGACTCAAAAAAGGGACTGGTTTTTACCACTGACAATTTCACCAAAGCTAATGAGCTAAATGATTTCTTTCTTTGTTTTGAGAAGGATAATCAGAGTGAGTGCCATAAGATCCTAGAGAGGGTTGTTTGCGACATGCATAGTAATAGAATTTTGATTGACACAAGATCGGTTAATAGGGTTTTCAAAATCACTGCATATTAATAAGGCTGCAGGGCCTGATGGCATGTCTGCTTTTATCTTAAAGACTTTTTCTGATGAACTTACACCAGCTTGGCATCAACTTTTTCAGCTGTCTGTTGACATTCAATCTGTTCCTCAGCTGTGGAAAAAATCGGTTATTGTTCCAGTTCCTAAGAAAATTTGCCCCCAGGTAAATAACGACTTTAGACCGGTGGCCCTGACATCACATGTGATAAAATCCCTGGAGAAACTCATAATTAATAAGCTACAGATAGGGGTGGAGCCACAACTGGACCAATATCAGTTTGCATACAAAAAACAAAAAGGCACAAGCGTTGCCATTTTAACCGTCATGCATCTGGTTCTTAAACACCTGGAGAGCCCTTCTGCATATGCAAGGCTAGTTTTTATTGATTTTAGTTCAGCTTTTAACTCAATTCAGCCCCACATCCTCTTAGAAAAGCTGATTCAGCTGAAGGTGAACCCTCTTTAAATCAAGTGGTTTCATTCTTTCCTGTCTTCTAGGCCACAGCAGGTGAGACTGAACTCTGTTTTTTCTGATACTGTGTTTAGCAGCACAGGGGTCCCTCAAGGCTGTGTCAGCTCACCTTTTTTATTCACGCTGTACACAAATGATTGCATCAGTTCCCAGCCGAATCAGTACATTGTGAAATTTTCTGATTACACCGTTATATTTAGTCTGCTAACAAAAGACTGACATGAGAAGCCACAGCTGTGCGGTGGATGAGTGTGTGACCTGGTGTGATGCTCACGAGCGCTTTATCAACACAGAGAAGACAGTGGAGATGCTGGTGGATCCTCGGTCAGTTGGAAATCAATTCCCGGTGGCGGTGCATGGGCACAACATTCAGCAGGTGAAATCCTTTAAGTATCTGGGAGTTCACATTGATAATGATCTCAGCTGGAAGACTCATGCTAACGGTGTTCGTGCTCGAATCCATCAGCGTCTACACTTTCTTCGTAGACTCAGGTTGTTTGGTGTCTGTCCACAGATAATGATGATTTTCTATAGGGCAACAATAGAGTCCATCTTGAGATATGGCATCGCATGTTGGTTTGGTAACCTCACGGTGAAGTCAAAGGCTCAGATCTTCACTTTGATTAAGATAGCTGGGAAGACAATGGGTTCAACTGCTCCCTTAACGGCACAAGAGGTGTTTGAGCAGACCATCCTCAAACAGGCAAATAGTATTTTAACAGATTCCTCCCACGTTTTACACCCTGAATATGTTTTGTTAAAGTCACGACAAAGATACAGAATCTGCCTCTGCAAACACAACCGGTACAAACATTCGTTTCTTCCATTATCCATTAAGGCCATCAATGAACAAAGAAGCACGAGATGAACATGTCCGGTAGAGCGCGCTGTAAACATCTTTCTGTCCAGGGGGTTGTATTCAGAGGTTTGGGGGGTGAGTGTGGAGGGGCCAATTATGTGGTAGTCATTTAATCTGTATTTGTTTGTTCTTTTTAGGTGATTTATTCTTTTCTTTTATTCTGAGAATGTTTTTTGTATGAGTGAAGTATGGTGCAGCAAAAATTCCCCCTCTGTCTGAATCAAATTTCTCCCAAGGGAGACAAATAAAGAGTTTTGATTGATTGATTGAACAAGCATATAAGATTCCACTTGTAACACTGGTAGAGGTAAACGGGCAGCGTGCCTTCCCAAGATCAGGCTGTTCTCTGTGGATTGGCCAAGTTCAATAGTATCCGGCTTTTGTGTTTCCCAAACCACCGCAATGAATTAAAAAGTAGGCCACATGTCCCTTTCCATTGTTGCAGGAAGCCAGTGAATCCATCTCACAGCCATGAACGGTGTTTAGTGAGGGACAGAAAATAAAACCTGGGGCAAACCCAGATGTGTAAAATAGATGCCACAACAGAGCCTGGGTTGGTCAGGAGCACTGCAAAAAACCGCATGATCATCTGATTGATGCTGTAAAGCACAGTGAGATGCCTCTGTCTTGTCTTCATCACTTTGTTTGAAATCGCAATTTAGATTAATTTAAAATTTGCTGTATACGAAGGTTAAAGAGCTGCCCAGCTAATTTGTGATTTAGTAAATCACTAATAAATGTGTAGTTCATTCAAATCTGTCATTTCTATTAGGCAATGTTAAAATGCAGTCTGTATTTTTTTTCTCTCCCTCTTTTACAGCTTTGCTCGAGTGTTTGCCTCCTAACTCTATTTCCAAAATTGAACACAACACTTGTCATACACCATTCACGTACTCCCATGATTGCATCATACTGGAAACTAACCAAGTTTATCTCCTTGAATACATTTAAAACCAGACTGAGAGCCCTTGAGACAGATTCCCTGTGTTGTAATTGCCTTCTGTAATTCTGTACATAACACGTCTGTAACTGAAAAATTTTGTAACTAACTTTTCCTGCCTCTTGGCCAGGACTCCCTTGAAAATGAGGTTTTTAATCTCAATGGGACCTTCCTGGTTAAATAAAGAATAAATAAATAAATAAATAAATACTTCAGTCCACTTCCAGAAACAGCTCTCTCAGAGCCAATTATGAAAGACATTGTTGATAAAATTTTTAATAAAGGTTTTGGTTCTTCCTTTGTTCTGGGTGGTTCAGGATGGTGTGGTGTGTGGAATACAGATTCTAAGCTTCTCTTCATTAATCAAGTTCTATATCACCAAAATGCAGCTTTATTACATGTTGTTTTCTATTGGATGAAGTTTAACACCTGACTCATTTTCCCAAAAATGAAACAACACTTGTCATATTCCATTTCTTTCAAAATAACTATTTCTTACCAGTTTCAGCTTTAAGTTGTTCTCCAGAGCTCCAGACGTTCTCAAACACAGAGAACAGAGTGAATGTGTATTCAGTTCCAGCAGTCAGAGATGAGACTGTGTAAGTTACTGGTCCATCTCCAGTTGGTGCACTGATGCTGGTCTCTGTTCCATTAAACTGGAGGACAAAACTGGTATTGTTGTTGACTTTACTCCACTGCAGAGTGATGCTGGTCTCATTTTGTTCTGATGGTTGGAAGTTGTTTGGGTTTGGAGGAGCTGAGACAAAAAAAGTGAACATGGTGAGCCAGTCAACAGTATTAAGACTACACTATCCATGATCTATTAGAACATAGCCGGATCAATGCTTCTGCATTCTGATTATACACAAATAATGTTTCTACGGTTATTTTCCACACCACCATTACCATTCTCTACACTTAGGCAACTATGGGATGCCAAGTGTAAATTGCTGGTCCAAATTATTTAGCAGACATTTTTTTTTATATTTAGCTAATTTTTCCTACATTTAGCAACTTTTATCACATTTAAAATAATGTTTAAATGTCACATAATTTCAGATAATCTAAATTTTATATCTAAACTTAAATGTTAGATCTAAATCAATGTTAAATCTAAATGTTAAATCTAAATCTAAATGTTAAATCTATATCTAAACGCTAAATCTAAACCTAAATGTTAAATCTAAATCTAAATGTTAAATCTAAACCTAAATGTTAAATCTAAATCTAAATGTTATATCTAAACTTAAATGTTAAATCTAAATCTAAATCAATGTTAAATCTAAATGTTAAATCTAAATCTAAATGTTAAATCTAAATCTAAACGTTAAATCTAAATCTAAACGTTAAATCTAAATCTAAAGGCTAAATCTAAACCTAAACGCTAAATCTAAACCTAAATGTTAAATCTAAACCTAAATGTTAAATCTAAATCTAAATGTTAAATCTAAATCTTAATGTTAAATCTAAATCTAAATGTTAAATCTAAACCTAAATGTTAAATCTAAATCTAAACGTTAAATCTAAATCTAAACGTTAAATCTGAATCTAAATTTTAAATCTAAATCTAAATGTTAAATCTAAATCTAAATGTTAAATCTAAATCTAAACGTTAAATCTAAATCTAAATCAATGTTAAATCTAAATGTTAAATCTAAATCTAAATGTTAAATCTAAATCTAAACGTTAAATCTAAATCTAAACGTTAAATCTAAATCTAAAGGCTAAATCTAAACCTAAACGCTAAATCTAAACCTAAATGTTAAATCTAAACCTAAATGTTAAATCTAAATCTAAATGTTAAATCTAAATCTTAATGTTAAATCTAAATCTAAATGTTAAATCTAAACCTAAATGTTCAATCTAAATCTAAACGTTAAATCTAAATCTAAACGTTAAATCTGAATCTAAATTTTAAATCTAAATCTAAATGTTAAATCTAAATCTAAATGTTAAATCTAAATCTTAATGTTAAATCTAAATCTAAATGTTAAATCTAAACCTAAATGTTAAATCTAAATGTAAACGTTAAATCTAAATCTAAACGTTAAATCTAAATCTAAAGGCTAAATCTAAACCTAAACGCTAAATCTAAACCTAAATGTTAAATCTAAACCTAAATGTTAAATCTAAATCTAAATGTTAAATCTAAATCTTAATGTTAAATCTAAATCTAAACGTTAAATCTAAATCTAAAGGCTAAATCTAAACCTAAACGCTAAATCTAAACCTAAATGTTAAATCTAAATCTAAATGTTAAATCTAAACCTAAAGGCTAAATCTAAACCTAAACGCTAAATCTAAACCTAAATGTTAAATCTAAATCTAAATGTTAAATCTAAACCTAAATGTTAAATCTAAATCTAAACGTTAAATCTAAATCTAAACGTTAAATCTAAAGGCTAAATTTAAACCTAAACGCTAAATCTAAACCTAAATGTTAAATCTAAACCTAAATGTTAAATCTAAATCTAAATGTTAAATCTAAATCTAAATGTTAAATCTAAACCTAAATGTTAAATCTAAACCTAAATGTTAAATCTAAATCTAAATGTTAAATCTAAATCTTAATGTTAAATCTAAATCTAAATGTTAAATCTAAATCTAAATGTTAAATCTAAATCTAAACGTTAAATCTAAATCTAAACGTTAAATCTAAATCTAAAGGCTAAATCTAAACCTAAACGCTAAATCTAAACCTAAATGTTAAATCTAAACCTAAATGTTAAATCTAAATCTAAATGTTAAATCTAAATCTAAATGTTAAATCTAAACCTAAATGTTAAATCTAAACCTAAATGTTAAATCTAAATCTAAATGTTAAATCTAAATCTTAATGTTAAATCTAAATCTAAATGTTAAATCTAAACCTAAATGTTAAATCTAAATCTAAATGTTAAATCTAAATCTTAATGTTAAATCTAAATCTAAATGTTAAATCTAAACCTAAATATAAATGCTAAGTGTAAATCTTATATCTAAATGTAAATGTTTAATATAAATGTAAAAGTTAAATCTAAATAGATTTTAAGATCCTCCTTCTTACATATAAAGCTCTTAATAAACAAGCTCCATCATACATCAGTGATCTGATTGTTCCATATGTTCCTAACAGAGCACTTGGCTCTCAGACTGCAGGTTTACTGGTGGTTCCTAGAATATCTAAAAGTAGGATGGGAGGCAGATCTTTTAGCTATCAGACTCCTCTCCTGTGGAACCAGCTCCCAGCTTTAGTCCGTGAGGCAGACACCTTGTCTACTTTTAAGACTAGGCTCAAAACTTTTTTATTTGATAGGGCTTATGGTTAAATTCTGATGTTAGCCCAGGTTTAGATGAGTGGGGAGCAGAGGGAGGTGGAGTGTACAGTGGGGACTACAGTCGTTAAAGACTTTTCTCCCTGGCCCTGCCTCCCACATGCCTCCATCTGAAAGGCTAGGTTATCCTGAGTTATCTCTGTAGTTATGCTGCTATAGGCTTAGACTGCTGGAGGACATACTGACCACTTTCCACACTCTGCTACTCTCTTCTACCACCACTCTTTAATTGCATTATTTCCTGTTATTTCAGTTGTTAACTTTATTTTCTCTGTAAGTGTTTTTCTCCCCAGAAGAAGCTACACTGGTGTTCTGCTGAACTGTGGTGGCCTCATGGAGGGGGCCATCGGCTGGCACACTGCTGCCAACCACTTAACATTCTCCCTCTCCTGATATTACATCTCACTTTCTTTAACATAGAATGTGCTACTATTAGTTCACCTATTGAATTAATTATAGATTCACTCAGATAAAGACAATAAAGTTTCTCTTACTCTTACTAAATAGAACTTCTACTAAGAAATCACAGTGTAGCCATAGAAACACTACTTGATCTATATGGTGTGTGTGGGTGTGGGTGTGTGTGTGTGCGCGTGTGCCTGCTCTGTCTTCTCAATCCCCAGTGAGTCGTAGCGGATGGCTGCTCATACTGAGCCAGGATCCTCTGGAGGTTTCTTTCTGTTAAAAGGGAGTTTTCCTTCCCACTGTCGCTACATGCTTGCTTAGTATGAGGATTGTATCAACACACAGTCAGTGTCTTGATGCAATCTGCTGGGTTCCTTATATAGGAAACTTTTTTACTGATTGGCTTAATGAACTGAACTGTATTGGAATGTTTACTTTGTCAAGTGCCTTGAGACGACTCTTGTCGTGATTTGGCGCTATATAAATAAACTGAATTGAATTGAATCTAAATTTAAATGTTAAATATAAATGTAAAAGTTAAATGTAAAAGTTAAATCTAAATGTTAAATCTAAATCTGTGAGCTAAATCTTTCAGTTATATGCAAATTAGCCTTGTGTAGGTGCGCCCACAACAAAGGTTGGCCAATTGTGCTTACTTTCACCCCACTTTTTTTCATGCTGGACACTGGCTGTGCTGCTACATTGGGCATCTTAACAACTGTAAGAGCACATTGGCCAACCTTTGTTGTGGGCGTGCCCACACATGGCTAATTTGCATATAACTGAAAGATTTAGCTCACAGATTTAACATTTAGGTTTAGATTTAACATTTAGATTTAGATTTAACATTTAGATTTAGATTAAACATTTAGATATATATTTAACTTTTACATTTAGATTTAACATTTAAGTTTAGCGTTTAGATTTAGATTTAACATTTAGGTGTACTTTAAACATTTACATTTAGACCTAACATTTAGATTTAACATTTACATTTAACATTTAGATTTAACATTTGGATTTACATTTAGATTTAACATTTATGCTTAGAATTTAGATTTAGGTTTAGATTTAGCATTTAGATTTAGATTTAACATTTAGATTTAACATTCTGATTTAGATTTAGATTTAACATTTAACTTTATATTTAAAGGAGCTAGAGGCAGGAAAAAAGAAACTATGCTCACGAGCGACGCGCCCGGCTCTGCGAGTAACTGCAGCCCAGCACGGGAGAGTGCACAGACGGCTATGTTACACAAACACAAAAATACCATTACCTGACCCTCTTCACACGCTCTCACGCCACACCTCCAATATCTCACGCTGAAAAGGCAACTCCCCGCCGCTCTCACGGACAATATTGCGGCGAAGCAATCCACGCTGCAGCCCTGATCACAGCTAATGCTAATACTGTAGCATGATCACAGCTAATGCTACTGCACGCTAGCTCTCTCTGAGTCATCGGTGAGGTCAGATCATTGTCATCATCTCTAAACACAACCTATAATGTTTCTTACCTGCTCACTAGGAAATGAGCCATGGCAGCATCCTTTTTGAGTCCCAGATATAGTTGAAGCAGCCTCCATTCGTCAATCACGTATCCGATATAGATTCGGGTCCCTGCCTGTCTTTTACCATATTTGGTTTATGACTCACGAGATGCCGCTGAATAAACTTCCTTTGTGCCACGCTTGGTCGTTTGCTGGTTGCAGTAGAATCCATTCCCACAGTTCTTCTTTTGGAGTTTGGCGGTTGGCAAGCAACTTACGGTGCATTAGCGCCACCTACCGATCTGCAGTGTCGAACACATTTTCTTTCTGTTTTGAAGCTGTCATGAACGCGCAAGCAGTGTCAATTGACGCCATATCCGTAGGGCAGCACGGGAAATTCGTGACCGAACTGCAGCGCATTTTGCAGCAAACAGCCTGTTCAAGAAAATGGAACGATACATGGGTGGCCTCATTCTTTTTGGTTTATAACGCTTCATCACCCATTAGCTTTGAAAAAATGAACATACATGTTTAAGTTTTTACAGATTTTTTAAAGATCCTGCCCCTAGTTCCTTTAACATTTAGATTAGATGAAATTATGTGACATTTAAACATAATTTTTAATGTGGTGAAAGTTGCTAAATGTAGGAAAAATGAGCTAAATATCAAAAAAATGTCTGCAAAATATTTTGCACCAGCTATTTACATTTGGCATCCCATAGGCAACATGTTCCTATGAAGAACACTATCCATGATCTATTAGAACATAGCAGGATGAGATTAGAACAATGCTTCTGCATTCTGATTATAGACAAATATTGTTTCTATGGTTATTTTCCACATCACCATTACCATGCTCTACACATTAGCAACATGTTCCTATGAAGATCCTACCATGTACTCCCATGATTGCATCATACCTTGGTCCACTTCCAGGAACAGCTCTCTCAGACAGTCAGGATGCAGCTATGATCTATTAGATCATGCTGATCTAACACAATGTTACCATGTCATGAGGCTGTAGCCTAGGCATGAGGCTAGTATGACCCCTGAATGATTGACTGAAGTGTAAAGTGCTTTGGAGTCCTCTGACTCAGAAAGGTGCAATACAAGTGAAGGTCGTTAATCATTTAGAAATGGACAGACTGAGTGGGTGTTGGGCTGAATTCCTCCACACTCCTTTCAAAAGCTGGAGAGAAAACGTGATTGGATGAAAGGAACAATAGAATTGCTGATTAAGCCAATTATGAAAGACATTGTTGACAGAAACTTTTAATGTAATGTTTGGTTCTTCCTTTGTTCTGGGTGGTTCAGGATGGTGTGGTGTGTGGAATACAGATTCTAAGCTTCTCTTCATTAATCAAGTTCTATATCACCAAAATGCAGCTTTATTACATGTTGTTTTCTATTGGATGAAGTTCAACACCTGACTCATTTCCCCAAAAATGAAACAACACTTGTCATATTCCATTTCTTTCAAAATAACTACAGAAATACAGATTCTAAGCTTCTCTTCATTAATCAAGTTATCATCAAATCACAGCTTTATAAAATGTTTTTTTTAATTGGATGAAGTTTAACACCTGACTTGTTTTCCCAAAATTGATCACAACACTTGTCATATTCCATTCCTTTATAAGTGATAAAATGACCTTACCAGTGGCAGCTGTAAGCTGTTCTCCAGAGCTCCAGACGTTCTCAAACACAGAGAACAGAGTGAATGTGTATTCAGTTCCAGCAGTCAGAGAGTAGACTGTGTAAGTTACTGGTCCATCTCCAGTTGGTGCACTGATGTTGGTCTCTGTTCCATTAAACTGGAGAACAAAACTGGTACCGTTGTTTATTTTATTCCACTGCAGAGTGATGCTGGTCTCATTTTGTTCTGATGGCCTGACGTTTTTTGGGTTTGGAGGAGCTGAGACAAAACATTTAAACATGGTGAACAACTGACAGTGTTAAAGTTTATTGTATGAAGATTACACTATCCATGATCTTTTAGAACATGGCTGAATTGATGCTTCTACATTGTGAATATACACAAAAAATGGTTTATTGCTACCTTCCACATCCCCATTACCATGCTCCAGTGGCGTAGCAAGGTTGAGCTGGGCCCCTGGTGCAGGTGTTGCTTTGCCCCCCCCCCCCTTACCCCCAAATTCCACTATCTCCGCTCCGCCCCAGCTTTCCACTGCCGCTCGCTTCCGAACTCAATTCACACTATACCCGCTCTACAACGGCTCCGCCCTGGTGCGGAGACCTGAGGTGCGCAAACAGGCATGCGCGGGAATTTCGAGATCACACGATACAGTCCGAGCAATAAATGCGGAAGTTAGAGCCAAACAAATCATTCTGTGGGAGAAGCATCGAAAAGANACTGTTTGATCTGCCTATCAAAGATATCTGCACGTGTTTGGATCAACAATGGGTGAGTACTTTGATAGTATAAACTGTATTTATCTTATTTTTGTGCATTTAAAGTTCAACCGCCATTGATAGTTGTTAAAAGGAAGAATTTTATATGTAATTGACCTAGATTGGAGCTTGTTTCTCTAGTCTAATGAGCATAATTGTTGTTGCAGAAGCACGTGTTAGCCGAAGAAGAACTATAGCTCTCCTTTTGCTGCAGGATTTGGTTAATTAGAGAAGAAGGAGCAGATTCTGGGTGCACCCTGAACCAACAAAGAAGAAGCCAAGGGGACTTCTACCATCTTGTTGCAGAGCTGCGACTGGACAGCCAGAGGCACCACCAGTACTTCCGCATGTCTGCAGAGCTGATGGATGAGCTTCTGTCCCTTGTTGGACATGAGTTGAGAAGACAGTCTACATCCTTCAGAGCAGCTATTGAACCTAAACGACTAGCTGTTGGAATAAGGTAAACATTTTGACTCATTCTCAAATGCAGCACTCAATTTTTATTTAAAAGAAACACTTCCAAAACAAACATTTCCAAAACAAAAACATGTAAACATTTTTAAAAATAAAAAGAAAACAAATAAATGTTAACTCCAAAAGGAAAGGATAAATTCTCCTAACCATGTAGCTCTTTGTTCAGCTATTTGTGCTGTAATCACCACACTGCAAACAGTAATATAAAGACAACTTTGTTCAGGTAATAATCTAAAACACTCTCCAACAAATCAGAAGTAGTTCTGAAAAATAATACCTATTCCTGAGGCTCATCTACGTCCAAAATATCATCAGCAGTTAGCAAGCCCATATATTTCCCAAACTGTCCTGCAGTTGAGGTAGATGGGACAATGGCAGTATGAGTGGGGGTAGATGTGTGTGTAGAAGGTCGTGACGGGGTGGGGGGTTGCAAGCTCGGCCACTGCTGCTGGTAGGGGGGGTGGGACTGCTGGTGGGGGCCATGCTGCTGGTGGTGCTGCTGCTGCTGGAGGCCCTGCTGCTGGTGGTGCTGCTGCTGCTGGAGGCCCTGCTGCTGCGGGAGGCCCTGCTGCGGGCTGCTGGTGTAGGCCCTGTTGCTGATGGTGCTGCTGCTGCTGTTTGCGCTGATCAAGCTGCTGGTGACACTGGATTAACTGAATAATGGCTACTTTTGCATTTTGCCTATTGTTCATCTCCATTCCACTGAGGAGTGGAACAATACTGAGTGCGAAGTGATAGCACTCATCGGTTGCCCCTTCTGGCATGTACGGGTGCTGTGGTGGCTCTTTGAGAAGCTCTATCAGCTTGTCCCCAAAGTCCACCCCTTTAGATGCCCCACCTCTAGATGCTTTCCTTGTAGGGTTTGCAGCGGTACTTGTGGTCCGTTCCAATGGGCTACGTGACCGGTCCCTCGATGTGGAAGGTTCAGCAGCAGTAGAGACAGCAGCAGAGGAAACAGTAGAAGGGGTGGACTGTGTTGAAGGACCTGCTGCCTCATCTGGACCAGGCAGGCTCAAAGGAGTCGGAGGTTGGTCCTCAAGCTACTTCTTGAGCTGTGTGAAAAAGGATTTATTGTAGTAAAAACACAAGAAACCGATACTTGAAATGGAAATCTAAAAATTGAAATTGTTTGACAGAATAGCTAAATTAAATAATTTACCTGACCATTTGTGAATAATCTATTTGCATCAACCAACCTTCTTGGTTGCAGATATGGAATTAGAAAATACATAATCTTTTCAAATTTCCACTCCTTTTGTGTCCCTGCAGCAGATCCACTGGGTAGATTGGACTTTTTTCGGGACTTCACATAGCTGTCCCGAAGTGCCCTCCATTTGTTTTTACATTGATCACCTGAAAAAATAGTAAATTGAAAATCAGTAAAAAATCAATACATTTTTTGCTTTGTTTTTCTGCCTAGGTTTTTGGCCTCCGGTGACTCCTTTGTCAGTCTGGCTTTCAGCTACCGTCTTGGCCATACTACAGTCAGAAACTCCACATGGTATGTGCTGCTATAGAAAAAGTGATGATGGGTCAATATCTGCCACCCCCAACTGAAGAAATATGGAAGACTGTGGCGCAAGGCTTCTGGGAGAAATGGAATTTCCCAAACTGTTTTGGGGCATTGGATGGGAAACATATCCACATTCAAGCACCACCACGCTCCAGAAGCCAGTATTTCAACTACAAAAAGACCTTCTCCATTGTGCTGCTGGCTCTGGTGGATGCTGACTACAGGTTTTGTGTGATCCAGGTGGGGGACTTTGGAAGAAGCAGTGATGGAGCAGTCTACGCTGCCTCAGCATTGGGGATTGGAACGGAGAAAAGTACACTTCATGTGCCTCCACCTGCCCCCCTCCCCAGTGCTGCTGATGCTACTGCTGTGCCCCATGTCATGGTGGGGGATGCAGCTTTTCCACTGAAGCCGTACCTGATGAGGCCATACCCCGGGCATAATCTGACTCACAGGAAAAGAATCTTCAACTACAGGCTGTCAAGAGCATGTATGGTAGTTGAAAATGCTTTTGGCATTCTTGCCTCTAGATGGAGGATTTTTTACCGGCGAGTAAACCTCCAGCCTGAGAAGGTGGACAGTGTTGTTCTTGCTGCGTGCATTTTGCACAACTTCTTGAATGCACCAAGTGAGAACCAAAGAATCCTGGATGAAGCAAACCAACAGACCAGACACATGGCGCCAGTGAGAGACATGGGTCCAAATCGGGCATCCAGAGAGGCCTGCAACATCAGGGAGATCTTTTGTGACTTCTTCAACTCTCCTGAGGGCAGTGTGGCTTGGCAGGACAGGATGGTGTGAAATAGGAAATAAGTCCTGCAGCTGAAACAATGTTGAGACACTGTACAGGCAATCTAAATGTGTGCATCTAATTTTTGAAAAAAATGTTCTCAAATGTGTCAAGATTTGTAGAATGTCTATTTGAACTTTTTTTGAACTGTGAAGTTCACACATATTGTAGAGGATCCTACTTGTATCTCCTCCACAGAGTACAGCAAGTTGTTTATGCACAAACTCTGTTTAACCACAGACAAGTGTGAAAATTTCCTAAATAAAAGTATTTTTTAACTTTGTCATTCTTTCTGAAAATGTTTTTTGTTACAAGTCAAAGTGATTAAATAAGTGGGATACTCAAGAAAATGGTTTTACTTTTATAGAAGAGGGAAGTTTACACCTTTATGAACAATAGCATAGAATTAGTACTGTTTGCATTTAATCACAACCCTGGTTTAAAGCACACTACAGGGTGCATTAAATGGCACATACAGCTATTTCTATGTCCTCATTGCTGAAAGCAGAACATAGGAGCTCTTCTGGAGTGATTCTTTAAGTATTTTATACAAAATGTTATATATGTAAAAAAATTAACATTTTTTTTCTAAAAACCTTTGCTACAACTATGACAATATACAGATATTTATTCTGCAAGTACTACATATGTATATATATATATATATCTTTAATACATATATACTACCTGCTGAATCTAATATATAATATAATTTATAGTATAATATTAATGTAATACTATTTATTACTGAAATTGTCCTATAACTGACAGAGGGGATTTTCAAGATTTTTTTGGAAACTTTATAATACACGACCATGTATGTTACACAGTACTTACCAGTCATTTGTAAACCTTTGCCAATTTCAGCCCACGCATTGTCCTTCTTTTTGACATCCTTGTAAAATGGATGTGTGGTGTCATATAATATTTTGTGCTTTTCCACTTCAAGGATGAGCTTTTCCTCGTCCATCTTCTGATGTCGCTCGTTTGTGTTTTTCTTCTTTTTTTTTCCTCGTGTGAAGTAGGCCTCGAGAAAATGGCTTTCAAATTAAAATATTTTTAACACGGTCTTCAAATGTGCAAACACGTAAAAAATTTTTTGAGACATATGTGTATACATGTAATAGTCATTAGATAAAAATACCTGTGCATATGAAACAAAAAAACGCTTTTGTTTATAGATTTATTGTGAAATAACGGAAGTTGTGCTTGCACACTTTCCTGTTGGGCGGTTGTGATTTCTGTAGATTGACTGCGGAGGTTCTCCGGCGTCCAGCAAAAATAGAATCGATCCTATTTTTGCCGGATGGCGGAATGACGGGCGGCGCACTGCGCCGCACGGCCGCAGTAGTGGGACAGCTCTGATTGACTACAAAGGAACCGTTTTTGCTGCGGAGTTCGTGCCGGAGAGGAGCGGAGATAGTGGAATTTGGGGGTTACCCTTCCCTGTAACAGCAGATATAGTAGTTTTATAGGCCCCTAAAAACTTAAAGGTGGAATGTGGAACACGGACACTCTGGCGAACTCTAGTGTTCAGAGATGGTATTGCAACAACTGAACTAATTTTCCAGCCGTCGGCATGTTGGTTCACTGCTGATACGTGAAGTGACCAGCCAGCACCATGTCCAGTGACGAATCGTACAGGGTTAAGGACTAATTTCTACTAATAAGTTTATTTTAAAACAGTATTTACTGTTAGAAAATCTTCTGGTTTCAGAATCAGCTGCTTTACTTGTCAGTTCCGCCATACACAGTCCCAGCCTCGCCTTGCCGAGCTGACTTTTAGTGCAACGGTGCCCTCTTGTGGCAGGTAAATGTAAACATAAATCCAGTGTCGTGCCCGTCAAAATAAAATTTAGATTATTTATTTCTTTAAATATAGCTTTTAAAGGAAAAACTGTACATTCCTTCTGCACAGTTCTAAATGCCCCGTGGATGTATTAATTTTTAAAATATAGCTTTTTATTAAAATGTTCCATATTCAACATTTAATGATTTCTTCTAATTCCTGTATACATTTGTTTTCTGTTGTTTTCCTATGTGATGAGAAAGAGATTATTTTACCTCTCATCATTGCTTTCCCTGCCTCCCAGAGAACAGATGCTGACGTTCCAGGCAGGTAATTATATCCAGATACAAAGCCCACTCTTTTTTAAAGTATTTCACAGAACCTTCATCTTTAAGCAGTAATGTGTTAAACATCCAATTTTTACTTGGTGGGATTACCTTCTTTTTTACCGGAGTTAAAGAAAAAAGAGCATGATCGCTGACGACTATACTATATACATACATTCTTTTTCACAGTGCCGCTGGAGCTGGCTGCCGATTGTAATGGCTCTCTCCCTGTTTCATTTCTTTTCTAGTATTTAGTTTTTTATAGCTTACTGTTTTTGTAAATACTTGCATACTCTTTGTATATACTTTACTTAAATCTGCTGTTTTTCTCGAATACACAACACCTTTTAGTCAACACTAGCTACGTTTACATGCGCCAAATTTCCCCAATCCGATTCAAATCTTGGTTGATCGGAAATCCCAAATCTCTGTTTACATGGACACTAACTGAAATGATCCGATCACGCCGTGATGCCTGCATCATAGGTTGCGCATGCGCAGACTTGTCTTTCCCGGAAGAGAACTTGTAAACAAACGCCATCTTGTCCGTGCGTCTTTTCCCTTGCATTTTATTTGCTTATTCTCTAGCTTCGGTGAATTCCCGCTTCCTGCATCTTTAGATGCACTTTAGATGCACTTGAGTCTATAACTCGGCATTCCTAGCCTTTCAGCCATCGAGACGTTCAATAATATTGAGCTCCCGTAGTATTTCCAGTAAAAAATAGCATCGGCAACAGATCACTTCTGCTTACCGCCCGCCATGTTTTCGATCTGTCCTGAGCATGCACAGAGGTGAAAAGAGGTCACGCTGAAGTTGCACACATGTGCAGTGGGCATTATTTTACCCCAACGATCCGAATGGCTGTGTACATGGACGCCAATCGGAATGACGATCGGACAAAACCACCTCTCTCAACCAGAATGAAATTTCATTCGGATCAGGCCGAATCAGATCACAATATTCCGATTGACATGTTTACATGACGAATTTTTGATCCGATAGGGCGTTCAATCCGATTACTTGTGTCCATGTAAACGTAGCTATTGTGTGTCTGTGCGCGTGCCTGCATTGTTTACAGTCGGGAGCAGCTGCTCGCACTGTGCAGCACTGTAGTGTTCCCAGGGACAGACACGAGATCCCCGCGGAGGTGCTGCGGAAGACTCGCTGCGGACGTTGAGCTGGGATGAAAATTCGGGAAAAGAAGAGAAGATTCAGGCCTGTTCTCCCCTCCATCATCATGGGAAATGTGAGATCCCTTTCCAAGACGGACGAGTTGGCGACCCTCACGAGACATCAGTGGACAGGACAGAGGACAGCGGTAAGAGGAAAGGAGGGGGACTGGCTGTGTTTGTGAACAAGAGGTGGTGTAAACTGGTGCACTGCACAATTAAAGGGCTACTGTGTAACACAGGGTGTGTCCGAATCCAGGGGCAGGATGCTTGTGAGGACGCATTTTGAGTTCGATTACGTCACAGCGTAGCGACGAGTACTGTCCGAATTCGAAGGATACTCATTCTTACGTCCTCATATGCGTCCTCATTCCACCCGAATTTTGAGGATGGGTCTGGTGTATCCTCACGGGCCAAGGCTATCCCAGCATGCTTTGCGCGCCGGCCGTTGGATTCTCAACAAGCAGAAGAAGCAGCTAGCAGCGAAGTTTTAAAAGTAAGTTTGCTTTAAAAATAGCGGTAAAAAACTAAAAAGCTTAAAGCGGTTCTGTTTGTAGGCATTTTTCGTTTGTATATTTGTTTTTTTAAATGTAATTTTAAGCAGAAAAAAACCGAAAGTAGCTTGTAAGGCGAGTCCCGTAGTTATTCCTGTGTGTTTCTTTAGTGAATTAAGCTTCTTGTCATTTGTTTTAAGAACAGAGCAAAGAAGCTGTTTTATTAAGCTCAGAGGTGAAGAGTGAACCTGTTTACGCATGCCCACAGTAGTTCATCTGGTGTTTTGCTGTGAAAAGTAGTTTTACATTCAGGAATTAACACAGTTGACATGTTTGACAGAAGAACAATTAAATAATAGTATGTGTGAAGAATATAATTTTTATTTTCTCATGTAGATAAATGTAAAAGTGTGTTTGTTGCCTTTTTGTAACCTGTGATCTCTGATTTTCTCTGTTTAGGACTGCAAGTGTCCAGGGTCAGGAGAGGCTCACTGCTGCTGATTTACCTGGTTGTCCTCCTGGGAGAGAGGCCTTCCACTATTATTATCATGTTAATGTTGTTTGGTATTTACATTTATTAAAGCAAATACTAATTTATAACTCATTTGATCATTTTATTATTTACAGCTGTTTTTGAACATATTACATGAACAGAAAATGGAAAGATGGTAAGGGGACAGGACTATTTATAATACATGACAATTATTTAAAGATCTAAACAAATATGGAACAGTTATGTACAGTTCAAGCAGGATTAAGCTGGGTGACTTTTCCTGCATCATTTATTTAAACCAGGGTTTCTCAACCCTGGTCCTCAGCGCCCCCCTGTCCTGCATGTTTTCCATGTCTCTGCTTCAGCACAAGGTATGCAGACGCCTGTTAATCACTCACTCATTTGTGTCAGGGGTGTGGCAGCAGGGAAACACTGGTGTTTGAAAGGGCAACATGGAAAACATGCAGGGCAGGGGGGCGCTGAGGACCAGGGTTGAGAAACCCTGATTTAAACTGAGTGAGCAGGAGGTCTTTGGCAGTGTAGCTGGATCTGCTGCAGAAGGATCCCAGACGTGGATGGAGTGCTGGAACCGAGAGCCGGGGCTGGACGTTTCTGGTCAAAGGGTGGAACATCATACAGGGCGGTCTGCAGAGCTTTGGGATGCTTCCTCTCACTGTCCATCATCCATCTACAGGGATTGCTGGGCTGGCTCAGTCGACGGCTGTCACATCTCTAGGACATATTCAGACATATGCAATAAGTAGATGGTTTATGGATTCAGTAGTACAACAATTGTGGCTCTAAAACAAATAAAATGACAGTGGGTTTTTTATTATATTGTTTCCTACATAAATTACTTAACTCATTACCTGTAGTCGTGGGTTGATGGTGCCTCCTCCAGGACAGAGGATCGCTGACTGCCTTCATACCAGCCTCTCTCATCATCTGCAACGTCTTCCTCAGAAAAAGAGGTTTTATTATTAAATTTAACACACACATAAAACTTGCATTACATTGGTTCTGTTTAAAGAAAAGCAGGGAATAAAAAAATAAATCTACAGATGATTAACATTTGTAGAAGAGCTCTAAGCATGATTAGTCTTAAGCTGAATAAACAAATGCACAATGAAAACATTTCAATGCTATTTAACTTAAAAAGTTCGTTTTTGATACTTTTACACCAACTTTATGCTCATTAAGAAGTTCTAAGATCAAATTTACATTAGAAAATGCCCTACTGTATTCAACATTTAAAATGTATTTGGTTTATAGTAATTATTTACATGTTAATACTCTATAGTAATGTGTGCATTTAACCACCGACATTTCTGTTGCTTAAAATATACATAAAACTATTTAAATATAAGTCCTAAAAGCTTGTAGACTAAACTAACTTACTTTAAATTACTTTACCTGGAAATGGTTATCCCTCAGCCTTAAGAACAAACGCTGGCACGAATGTGAAGCTGCTGTAGCTCCCTGGACGATTTTCGCTAGCTTAGCTCTTTCCCTTGGCCTGTTAGCTGCCGTAGAGGTGAAGGCTAGACCGTCCGAATTCAGAGCAGCTGACTTCCGGTCTTAGCGGTCTTGCAAGGACCCGGCCCTGCTAGACTGGCAAGGACCCGTCCTCACAAGCATCCTGCCCCTGGATTCGGACACACCCAGAGACATTGACCTGCTAGCGGTTAGCATGAGGCCATATTATCTGCCAGGTGAGTTCACACACGTTATTGTGATAGCGGTACACGTGCCACCTTCTGCCAACGCGGAGACACCCTCTGCTCACAGTCACCAGCAGGCTGCAGACACAGCATTCACAGGCCCCTTTCCTCATCTCTGGGGACTTCAACCACGCTTCTCCATCATCTGTTCTGCCCACATATATACAGTATGTCACCTGCCCCACCAATAAAACACTGAACTTGTTCTATGCCAACACCAAGGAGGCATATTCTGCATCCTTTGGGAAGAGCTGACCATAACATTGTACATCTCAACCTTGTGTATAGACCTGCTGTACATAGGCAGGCTGTGGTCCCACGTGCAGTGAGGAGTTGGACTGAAGAGAGCGAGGAGGCTCTCAGGGACTGCTTCAGCACCACTGTGTGGACGGAACTCTGTAGCCCACATGGGGGAGGACATAAACACCATTACTGACTGCATCACAGATTACATAAACGTCTGCTTTGAGAACATTGTGCCCTCTAGGACAATACGATGTCTTGCTAACAACAAGCCATGGGTCACTCCTGACATTAAAACTCTCTTGAAGGAGAAAAAAAGAGCTTTCAGATCAGGGGACAAGGAGGGGCTGAGGACCGTGCAGAAGGAGCTGAGGAGCATGTCTTCAACCTGAGTCTGAAGCTGATGGTGGTACCACAGCTCTGGAAGACCTCCTGTGTGGTACCAGTGTCAAAGACACGACAAGCTAGAGACCTCAGCAGCTACAGGCCGGTGGCTCTCACATCCCACCTGATGAAGACACTGGAGAGACTGATTCTGGCACACCTCCAGTCCACGGTGGGACCTTGGATGGATCCTCTGCAGCCTACCAACCAGGTATTGGAGTGGAAGATGCAGTCACCTTTCTCCTACATCGTTCTCTGGCTCACCTGGAGAAGCCCAGCAGCACTGTGAGAGTCATGTGTTTTTTATTTCTTCAGTGCTTTTAACACCATCCAGCCGATGCTTCTGAAAGCCAAGCTGGAGAGGGTGGGGGTGGACCTTCACCTGACTTGAGCGTGTTGCTACGTTGGAGTTCAATCAGCTCTGTCTGGAGATTGGTTGGTGAGCTTTCTATGTTGGCCACGAAAAGGTTACTGAGCAGTTGGAGTATCAATTTCTGGGCTTCAAAGTCAGCACATTGCTGAGTAAACTTGGCTCTGAGTAAACTTGGCTCTGAGTAAACTCGGCGCTGGGTAAGAGGAGTATTTTCAGTTTGCCTGAGACTGAGTAGGGTGACGTAACACTGCAGACACCGCTACTAGTAGCATGTAAACAGAAAGGAGGGGGCATGTCAACTGATGTGCTAACACTGCAAAGCACTATGGGATTTGTAGTCTTTGGGGCAAAATGGGCCAGCGGGCCAGTTTTAATATACGTATATTTGATATTTGATCTTGCCGGCCAAATATAAAGAGACCGCATACCAAATTTGGCCCAAGGCCCTGAGTTTGACAAGAATAAAGAGAGCCTGTCTTTCATCAACGCTTTACACATGGGAATAAACAAATTCATCGGCTGCAGCCTCAGTGATTCTCAGCTGTGCCATGTTAGCTTCTCCATCTGCACATGTAGGCTGTTGCTTATTTACATGCTCATATAATAATTGTAGGCTAGATCTTCCAACTTATGCCTGGTCCACACAAAAGTTACACCTGAGCGAAGGGCTTATGCCCAAGTGGTGCACTTGTCTCAACAACGAGGTGGGTGCAACTTTGAAATCCACATCAGACTTAAGTGCTAAAATAAATAAAAAAATACAAATGTTAAACAGAAAAAAGATTAACAGACTTGCTTGAAATAGCTAACTAGATTTAACAAAGACAGTTAAAATGTATCCAGAGTTCATTTATCTAATCTTTTTATTTTCATTTTGGATCAACATTATGCAATTAGACATTACCGTTTGCACGACAGATGAATGGAAAGCTGTGGGAGCAGTTTTCCTTGGACCATGTTCCTGAGTCACCAAAAGATGAAGCTACACATTTGTCAGGACCATCATTGTTTGGCTGTCCAGTTGCCCAGTATCGAAATGTAGAGTTACTCCCATCAGACCACAATTCTTGTCTATATAGACCAATCCACACATCATTTGAACCTATTAAGCTTGTGATCTTGTCATTGTCTGCCTGATTTCTTATACTGTAACATAGAAGCAAATAAAAATTAAGGTTAAACACAGAAAATAATCAAAAGATGAAAACTACATGATAATCTTCAAGAGTTTTACTGAAATAAAAGAAATTGACAATCAAAGAAATGTTACAAAAGCCCTTTTGATAAGACACATCATGCTGGCAAATCAGCAAAATATTACCGCAACGGTGTGTCTTATGAACGTGTCATAGCGACATAATGTTGCGGGTATTTTGTGGCATTCGTGCCGCCACGCTTCATAGTAATGTTTCGGTAATATTGCGGCTTCGCCGGTCTTATAAACGCACATTAAGCCTTGGCGCAACAGAGGGTGGTGTCATGATCACGCGATAAATCACCCACCAGCAGGAATTGAGGTAGGGGGAGGGTAGGTCAAGATGTTATAGCATCACAAGATTTCCCAGGAGAGGGGAGGAGTCCAAAACTCTACCTGACACATAAGCAGTCACACACAAACACAGTCACACACTCCCACCCTCTTACTCAATCAAAAATACATTCGACCTAGACACACAAGAATGCACGTAATACACCCACTCACACTCCCCATACACACCCTACACACTCTGGTCCAATTCAGCTGCACACAGGGCACAACCACTACCGGACTCAGAGATGGTCCTGTTCTAACTGGGGTGATGATGAGCAGGCAACCCCACCCAGTGCAGAACAAAGTGACCCACCACCCCAGAGCCCGACCAGACAGCCAGCTCCCACTCCTAGTCTCCACCCCCGGGCAGCGAACCGAGAACAGTAGTGTGGGAAGACCCCTAAGCCTCTTTTATAAGACACACCGTGCCGGCAAATCAGCGTAATATTACCGCAACGTGTTTCTTATGAACGCGCCATGGCGGCATCATGTTGCGGGAATTTTGCGGCATTTGTGCCGCCACGCTTGGTAGTAATATTGCGGCTTAGCCGGTCTTATAAACGCACATTAAGCCTTGGCGCAAAAGAGGGTGGTGTCATGACAAAGCGATGAATTAATGCCGAGCTCCGGCCGGGAACTATGTTGAACATGAAAGTAAACACGACCATAAGTTTTGTTTTTGTAAACAGAATCAGCTGAGATGATAAACTGGAGCGATGCGGTGCTCCAGGAGCTTCTCTCCGTTAGATCTGCAGCTCAGATCATCTGACAGCTCACAGGGACTGTGGAGCACACACACCTGTAGCTGACTGGGGAAACAAACTTAAGGAGCACGGCTTCGATCGCAATAAAAAGCAAGTTATGTCCAAAATACACGGAAGTCTGCGACAGCGTAGAGACCGCCCCCATACCTCCTTTTTGCCACCATCCCGTAATCTTTTATAAAACTGACATGATTGCGCAACATTACCGCCACGGTCTGAGCTCTTATAAACGACCTTAGGCCTGCACCATCTGGTGTTTAGATTTATTTTCTTCTCCACTCAATAAATTCTTTATATTCAAAGATCCACCTTCACTGTCTTGTAATTTGTTTCTGATTTTACTTCAGCTCTCTGAATGTTTTATACAATAGCAAATGACATGTTCTACTGTTTTCATTTCTGTTTCACAATCACATAAACCTGATGGATGCTTCCCTTTTAAATGTAGTGAACTGTTGAGTCCAGTATGGCCCATCCTTAATCGTAATATTATTTTTGATTTGTACTTCTCATCCTTACAATATTACATGTCTCTACTTTTTTCTGGATTTGAAACAGATGCCTTCTCTTCTTTTCTCTCCCACTGATGTTGCCATTCCTCCATGATTCATGTTTTAATAACAGTTTTAATCTCAGATGTACTGAATGATATGTGATTGATGGACCTTTGCTGTAATAATTTCTTTGCATTAATAGTCTGCCATCTCATTTCTCTCCACCCCTCTACATGCTTGCACCCAATGAAATTTTATCTCTATGTCCATTTGTTGTAGGCTGAACAATGACTCATACATTTTGTATAATATATTCAGTCTGTTGCTTGAGGACATAGATTTGATTGACGACAAGAGCAGCATATTATTCTTTATCAATTCTATTTTGTTTTATCCACTGTAAACTAAAATAAATTGCCAACATTTCCACTGAATAAACTGATAGGTGATCTGGTATCCTTTTCCTCAAATGAACTGATATCACAAAAGAAGACCCTGTTTTCCCCATTTTCGTTTCCTTCGAGCCATCTGTGTAGATATGCAGGAATGAGTTGTGAGCTGTTTTAGGGTGTTTTCCAGTTGCAAGGAATCTTGCCTTGTTTGTCAATTCTGTCAAACGTCTTCAAGAAACCAAAGAATTCCACCAGCATAAACTCAGTGATTTTAAAATTATTATTTCATGATCTAGATCTCATCTAAAGTGCATCATATGACATTGTATTAATCAATGATGTTTACTGTACCTGGCAAGATCAACATAATTAGTCCTGCAGTAGGTCTGAGCATCAGTCCAGGTTAGTTGTTGGGAAATCAATATAAAGGTTGCTTGGTCATTCACCGTACCTGTAAATATAGAAATGAAAGTACCAATAAATTATCCCATTCCATTTCTAGGCATGTACATTTACCAATAACAATAACTGATGGTCTGATGAAAACATTTATAGTTATAAGTTAACAGTTTTTATAATTCAGTAAGTGAAGCTTTTCCTGGCTGTACTAGCCACTGTCTTACGCCTGCTGCACACTGAAAGCATCAGCGGCGCGGAACGGCAGCGGAACGATTTACTCGCGACAATCGCGGCACTCCAGTGCACACCGGGAGAGGCAGCAGCGAAGCGGCTTCACTGCAGCGCTCCTCGCTCGACTTGCGAGATCACAAGATCCCTCGAGACTTCAAAGGTCACGGTTTGTTTATGACGTCCGCCATTAAACCAAAAAGAAGGAAATCATGTTTGATATCACTGTTTGATGTCATATATAATGTTTTTACTCACCACTGCCAGGATTAAAGCCATGAAAAACACACTGCTGCACTTCTCGAACGATGCGGTAGTAAATAAGCCGTGAGGTCACACGTATAGACGTAATCTACATAGATATGAAACCGCATCGCTGTAACAGACTTTTATTTTGAAAATTACCGGGCATTTTACACTGAAACCGAGTGTGATTTCCTGTCTAGCCCCATGTTAATTGCGGAAATTGACACATCCCAGAAGCGGCACGCGGCAAAAATAGAACCCGATCCTATCTTTAGCGGCGCGGCGTTCCGCTTCTGGGACGCGTCTGGAAATTGCCGCGTCGCGGCTGGTTTGTGACACCCCCATAGACTATAATGGATTCTATTTGAAGCGGCGACGTTCCGCTGCCGTTCCGCGCCGCTGATGCTTTCAGTATGCAGTAGCCTTCATGCAGTCCTGCTGCATCATTTCCTGCTGAGTGTTTTACACCTTAGGCTGAGATGAGCCAGTGATTTTGGTCACAAGGACTGAGTCAAAAAAGTTATTACAAGTTATGAAGAGATAAATTACCTTGAATTAAATTATAAAGAAAGTATATTAAAGCACCTTAGAAAAATACTGTATGAAAACTCACCATTGTAGCACACAAAATAGAGTTGAGCTGAGCAGGTAAAGCTATACCAAGATGTGTAATAGTGCATAAATAAAACACAATTCTCTTGTCCATCATTGTTGTAGGGCTCTCCTGGATACCAGTTTCTGTATGTGGTCTGTCCACCATAGAAGCTGCTGTTTTGTAGGGACCATTCCCAGCCATCATACAGACCTATCCAGGCCATGCCTGTTCAAAAACACATTCATTATATAAAACAGCTCCATACTGACTGAGCTTTTGTGAGACTTCCTGTTAGCTTTATTTAATGTTAGATTTATGTTTATTTCTGTATTGATGGTACGTTAGTGTATTTATTAAGAACTCACCAGAGTAACTGGAGTTAGTGCCAATAACAGCACTGATGTCATACGAGCTGTCTAGGGTGGCCAGGTCAGTGTAGTTTTGTCTGCAGATAGTCTGAGCATCTGTCCAGGTTTGTGGTGTGTTCACAAAGTAGTACTGATGATTTTGGGCAACAGCAGCACTGAGCAGAGCTGCTGAAACAAAAATATTCACTTTTTCTAGAACTGATGGAAAGATGTGCCAAAAATTAGATATTTTCAGACATTTTACTCGGAACAACAAAGATCTGAAGCTCCTATCTGAGTTTAAACAGTTTTATCTTCTTGTTATGAACCTCCAGTTAATTCAAGTTTAGTTTAGTTTAGTAAACAAAACAAAAAAAGAACTAGAATACAATAATGCATCTTATACTTATTCAAGACTAGTAACATTATCTGTTATATCAATTAGACACATAATTACATATATAAAGTTCGAAAGTCAAGTCAGTGTATGAAAGATAAAAACGACACTTGGACGGTTACATTTTCGTCCAAAATTAATATGTGTGGTCCTAATGCCCTATGTTTTTTAAACATGATGCTGCATTTCTTCCACAACTCAACTTTATTTATATAGTGCATTTACCAAAGATGCAACGTCCAAAGTGCTGCGCAAGATAACATCATAAAAATAATAAAAACACACAGAAAAAGTAATGGAGCAATAATGGGATAAAAAACATGTTAACTTGACATAAAAGACAGAGAATTATAGATAAGTTTTTAAAAGCATCTTAAAGTTAGTCACTGAGGTAGCTTGTCTCATATGATGGAGAAGATGGTTCCACCATTTGGTAGCCAATAGTGATTAACATCGTCACAGAAAGAGAACAAAAATACAACAAGATCATTTAAAAAACTCTACAAACCAGTGAGTCCGATGAAGATCAATCTATAATCCATGGAGAACATCTAAAGAAAAAAAAGTTAATGTTTCATAAAATGTTATAACTCTAAATATTAACTAATATTTCACAGCTGGTAAACTGCCTTAGATTCTGACCTCTGTCTGAATACAAAGAACCTCTTTATACTGTGTTGCTGTGTGCTGCAAAGCTGCAACACAGTGATGTCATACTGTAGGTGTTTCAGGTATTAAAGGACTGTTCTAGTGACGTGTAGCTATGAGAGAAACACGTTGGATCAGTTATCAGGAATTACATCATTTCACTGTTTTTTTAAGTAATTTACTCCACAGTAAGGCTGTAGAAATCCACTGTTTAGCTTCTTCTTTAAATAACCATAATAATAAAAACTATCTTATTGATCCCCCTTGGTGGAATAATTTCTCTATATTTGACCCATCCCAGGCTGAGCAGCAGGAGGCTGCTATACACCTACAGCACCCAGAGGTGATTTCTAAGCTTCAGTATCTTTGATACTTCAACACATGGCTTACTGAGGCCTGGGATCGAAACGCTGTCCTCATCCAGCCACGGCTGCTCTGTTTCCAACATTAACCTGTAATGAGGGTGTCAGCATATTTCATCTATTTATACATTTCTGTGCAGGACTTTACACCATCGGGCAGAGAATATCCCCACAAAGACTGAGGGAAAGCAAAAGGAAGAGAAACACGTTAGGAAAGCGCTCCAAAACTGCAGATACCCCAACTGGGCATTTGTGAAATCAACAAAGAAGTCTAGAAAGGAATCCACAGCAGCAAACAGCAAAGAGAAGGACAACAGGCGCAGAGGTACCATCATCCCATATGTGGCAGGAGTCTCTGAGAAACTGAGAAGAATCTTCTCCAAACATAACATCCCTGTAAACTTTAAACCCAACAATACCCTCAAACAGAGGCTGGTCCATCCTAAAGACAAGACACCCAAACAGAAGCAGAGCGGCGTCGTATATGCAGTCCAATGCAGTGAGGACTGTCCAGAGCTTTACATAGGGGAAACTAAACAACAACTACACAAGCGCATGGCACAGCACAGGAGAGCCACCTCTTCAGGCCAAGACTCTGCAGTCCACCTACACCTGAAGGACAAGGGCCACACCTTTGAAGATGACAAAGTCCACATTCTGGACAGAGAAGATAGATGGTTTGAGAGAGGAGTGAAGGAAGCCATCTATGTCAAAATGGAGAAACCATCATTAAATAGAGGAGGAGGACTCAGGTTTCACCTTTCCAGCACCTACAATGCAGCTTTGAACCAAGTTCCAAAACAGTTTGAGTCCAGTTCACACCCTCCTGCATCTAATCAAAACAACGACTCACAAACAATAGAGGCTAACGAGGCTAACGACTCATCAAGAGGTAGGGAGGAGGGGCATTCACAGGCAGATGCTGCTCGTTGAGCAACAATAGACAGCTACAGTTTATAAGATCGACCCTCCCATATTCCAGTCAGAATTGACAAAGCTCCTCGGATGAGAAGCGAAACGTCTTCAAGAAACCAAAGAAGTCCAGTTGCCTTCATTTGAACCCCTTGGATTACCATGACCTGGATGACTGAGAACCTTCACCAGCATTTCTGTGCAGCTTAATAGATTCACTTTTGTATTTTCTTCATTTTTTATTTTCACCCATTTGTTTACTTACAATATGTTTTAATATGTGTGTCATTTACTTACTTTTAATCTTTTGTGTACGCTGCTGTGACAACTGAACTTCCTCACTGGGATCAATAAAGTTTTCTTTAGCAGAGAACAGAACATGTATCACTGTTTTACCAAAAGAGCTAACGTTTATTAGCAGCAGCAGGTTTATTATTTAGATGAAAAAAACGTAACAAGAATTGATTATTTTGCATGCATCTGAAGTGTTTTGTATTTCCAACAGCCTTTGATAAAATATGGCATGGTGTAAACAAAATGTTGTCAAGCACTGTTTTTGTTTACTTTTTCATCCTTTTTTTGGTCAAACAAAAATAATTAGAGCCACTTAACTCCTAATGGAAAAGCACATATCTGCGTGACTTTGTTTTTCTGTGTAGATTTGAAAGCATGAGCTTGTTGCCAACATTTTTATTTCCTCAAGTGAGTTTTTTCCAGACCAGTCACATTCTTGAGGAAGATCAAAGAGTTCAGAGAAGAGTTCAAAAACATTCTGAGAATATCTGACATGATAGTTCCTGGTTATGGATTTTAATGCTTCTAAACAAAAAAACATCTCATTTACAGCTGCAGTCAGGTGTTTACAGACCAGGATTTCTTTTTTCTTTTAATTCAGATTTTTTTAATCTTAATTTGATCTTTGATTATTATTACTTTTATCTTTTAAATCTTTTTTAACTTTTTTATTGTGCTTGTGTGGTTTATCTTGTAAATCACAAATTCTCATGTAAAATTATATTTTCCTGCTTAGTTGTTATCTAACAGCAGCTGTTAGGTTCAGAGGGTTAAATCACCTGGTTAAACAAAAGACGAGTGAAATAAATGAAAAAATAATTCTATAACATAATTTTACATGCTTACTTAAATTATTACGAAGCAGTTAGTAAAAAGCAGCAATTTAAAATTTATTTTATTCTATCAGATCACTCAAGGGTGTTTCTGCATGAGTCAAAAATAATTGAGGTATGCAATTAATTTAAGTTCAAAAATTTTGAAAAATGTTTTATCCAAGGTAATTCTGGCTTCTGCATGTTTCCCACAGACCAGATGACAGCACAAAAATCAGACTTTCATCCTTCGTTATCCTCTGTGAGCTGGACAAGAATAATAAAAAATAATAATTATAACCCAAAAATGCAGCCTGCTGAGTTGATTTGACTTCCTGTTTATTTGCTGTGACAACAAATGATTTTACTTTACTTCACCTTTTGAATCTCAACAGGGAAAATCCACATGCTACTGCAACAACTGGAAATCACACAATGCAGTCACTTTCTAAAATTTAAATAAGAAAAATAAAAAAATAATACATTAGATATTTTTTTGCAAACCACTTCTGGCCTTGAAGTGATCAGATTGAGTTTTAGGATTGTAACTTATGAAAACCTGCCATATAAAATGGTAAAATGGTAAATGGCCTGTATTTGTAGAGCGCCTTCTTAGGGTTCTACAACCCCCCAAGGCGCTTCACAACACAATCAGGCATCCACCCATTCACACGCTGGTGGGGATGAGCTACATCATAGCTACAGCTGCCCTGGGGCGCACTGACAGAGGCAAGGCTGCCGAGCACTGGCGCCACCAGTCCCTCCGACCACCACCAGCAGGCAAGGCGGGTTAAGTGTCTTGCCCAAGGACACACAGCAGCATTCTCTGGCCGGAGCTGGGATGGAACCTGCAACCTTCCGATTACTGGACAACCCGCTCTACCTCCTGAGCTACTGCTGCCCTAAAGTTTTATACATGTCTTCTGCCCTCTTGTGGAGAATCCACAAGTTACAAGGGCCAGCATCCTTTCTTTCACATGTGGCAAGGTGGACAAACGAGGGCCCGGGCAGGTCTCGAACCTCAGACTCCCAGGTGACAGTCACGCGCGTTAACCAGTCAGCCAAAGGGATATCCCTGTGGCCAAGCAGCCAGGGCACGTGATCAATCGGGATCCAGTGACAGGACATTCACACTGTCACACACACATTTCCTTGATGGACAATAAAGGTTCACTGTCAGGGTGACACAAGTGATCAGGTGGTAAAAGATCAACTTTTGGGCCCTGGATGAGTTTTGTTTTACTTATGTGTATGTCCAGCAAATTTAGGAAAGGGCATCCATTTTTGCTACTGAGTCAGTGCGATACATGGGTGTGGGAGAAGATGGAGGGCAAAAGGAGGGGCTCACTTGTGTTACTCACCAAAGAAAAGATAAAACAAAAAAAGTCTTCTTCAGTCCCCCCGGCAATACGCTTTGCTATGGGTGGACCAGCTGTCTCACAGGAAGTAGATGTACATAGCAAAACACACAGCACCCTCTACTGGGCACATATGGCACTACTCATTTACAGCTAGATTACATGGGCATCATTACCTAATATTCTGCTAAAATTTTGAGGGTTATAACAGCAAAACATCCAGCCTAAACAGAGAGGCCCACATTTCCCTCTCCCCAGCCACTTGGGCCTAGCCTAGTGAACCACACCAAATTCTTGCTTTGCAGAGTTTGGTCTAGGCACGCTTCATTGGAATCCTCGCAGCCTGTGGCTGTCCAATCACAGCTCGCTATAGTTTTGGTTGGGCCAATCACAGCGCTCTATATTTTGGGCCAATCACAGAGCGGGAGTAGCCGATGACGTCAGCGCTGCGGCCGCGAACCCAAGCAACATGGCGGCAACTCAGGAAACACGCTCGTTTGAAACGTCTTTGTCATCAACATTGGATTATTTAGACTCCAACGTGCGTAAGTCTGTCGGCTATACTTAGCGGCTTCTTATTTTTATCAAACAAAGTAGTGCAATGTCCCAGTACACCTGATATTCGCGTGTTTTTCATACAAAAACGACAGAAATCATTGATGTTAGACGCCATAGCTGCCTCCTGCTTTTCCGTCGCCGTGATTACGTCATGTTGTTCGTCACTCTGATTGGTCCTAGCGCTATCCAATTGCGTGTTGACATTTTGAAAGACAACCGTAGATCCCGCCTCACGACTGAGAGCCGTCAATGGTTCGTGGCCAGACTATATATTCATATATAGGATGGCTTGCCAGGCTAACTTGGGCCAGCTCCTCCAGGGAGATCCAAAGGTCTTCCCTGGCCAGCAGAGAAACAAATGGCGCTTACACACTAGTGCTAGCTCCACTCCGCTCTGCCGGCCCCAGCCCGGCAGCGTTGGTTCCACACTGCCTTAGGGATGCGGACGTAGTTGAGCACACGGGCGGTCTCCAAAATCGGCACGAAAAATTGGCGCAAAGATATCAGTAATATCTGCACAACCAGTAGGCTTTGATCACTGGACCTCAGGGGTCACTGGACCTCAGGGACCTGCTGGCAGTGTACGGACTGAGAAGATCACCAATGTATGATGCTGCATGTACCAAAACTACACTGCTCCTCGTCTGTTGTACTTGGACAGGTTTTACAAATCTTTTTAAAATCAGAATAAAATTTAAAAAAAATCCCAACACCAATTTTATATCTATAATAAAAAGACCATCACATACAAAACAAGTTGTAAAAGTGCCATTGATACTAAAACCTTGAATAAAAATACCATTAATGACAGATCTGAGTATTGATTATCCATCTCTTTACCCAAACAAGCTGTAGGTCTCTAGTCTAGAAATCTAGACAGACCATCCAGTAGCAAAAGGATTTGGCTCTGCAGGTTGGTCTAGCCACGCTCCATTGGAGCCTCAGCAGGTTTAACATTAGCCTGAGCGGTTTTGTGTCTTGCCAAACAACAAAGATGCTTGTTTGAGACGGCTTTGGCATCAACTTTGGACTATTTAAACTCAGGTTTTTCTTTTAGTCAAGAGCAGATAGAGGTACTTACATCTGTTTTTAGCAAAAGGATTATTTGCGTCTTCTTCGACAATGTATGGCAGACTGCTCCGTTGACTGACATCTGTAGCAGTGAGGACGTCACAGCATCACATCATCAACAGCATGCAGAGACAGTTTGAAAGACAACCGTAGATTCTGCCCCACAACCAAGCTCTGTCTATGGGTCGTGGCCAAACTATATATTCACATATATAGGATGGCTTGCCAGGCTGGTAGGTGTCCAGTTGTCTTAGGATAGGACTGGTAGCTCAGCTGCTTGATAGAGCACATCTTAAAGCATTAACTGAATTTAACTGAAAGAAATAAAAAATAAACAAAAACATTCAAAAAGAAAATATGGGGATGTTTCCACAAAATGTTAATAATAATAATATATATATATATAATACATTTTATTTGCATTTGTAAAGCACTTATATACTTTTAAACATTAATATTGCATTATAAACATTAATATTTTGCAAAATTATTACCTTGCATTATAATATAACCCTCAATGCCTAAAATTAATAAAGGTACAAAGAACGAAAACAAATCTGATGAAACACAACTGGGTATCCTCAAAGTAGCTTTTATTTGTTTACATGGCACAACCTTGAGTGACGCTGTCAACATCTAAAACATTATCATGATAACTATTTAAAAGGGATTTCTAAATCAGGGACAAGTAGGGATCTTCAATACCGGCTTATCTGATATCCAATATAATGATATTGTCTAACTCTTAATTTCCGATACTGATATAAACCAATTCCTATATATGTGGGCTCCCCCACTTGTAATAAAAAAATACAAACTAACTCATTTTAGCTAACTAACATCACATATCTCCTTTCATGCTTACCTAAACTAATACTATATTTGCAAAATATAACAATTACTTCAATTTAAGTTAGTCCAATTGTGCCAAACAAACAAAAATATCTCAAATCGAAACCTGTCATGTTTTGAAGTGAGAGAAGTATCTGAAGAGTTCAGTCTATAATATGTGCATGATGTCACTTCTGTACCCAGAGCCCAAAATACATTGTTATCCTATAGAAAGAGAAAAACCGTCCACCCCCTATACAAGCATGAGTTTGAATCATACAATCACACTTACTTACAGAGCAAAAACACAGAAGCAAAATATAACATTTCCCATTACAGTATGTAAACGTTATGTCATTAAATGAGTAAAAACTGATATTGATCATTTCTGATACTACATTTTAATACAAGTATTGACCAATGATTTCAAACATTCGTAGGGACAAGTTAAGTTGTTATTGTCCCAGATAGAGGACTACTTCCTGTCTTGAGAAACTTTGCTCATATTGAGTGATGTCACCTGTAGGTAGCGCCCTTACTTTAGATAAACTGATAGAACATCAATTAAAAAGGTCAATCCTAAAAGACAAATAAGAAAATAACATTTAAATGCTAAAAAAATCCATTTCAATTTTTGTTTACCTCAACCACAAATATGTAAAGTATATTGTATTTTTTGTACGTAGTGAAAGGAAAGTGTGAAGATGTTTAAAAGTTACACACATCTTCCGAGGAACTTCTAAGACAGATAAACATAAAAAAGGAAACACGTTCCAGACTTATTCTTCTCCATTTCATCCTTGTTCCCTCACTCATCTCAAGGTTTGACAAAACGCACTTTCAAAGACGGCTGACGTGAAAAACCCTGCTGTTTGAAGAACTGGAATAAAACACACAAAAAATAAATAAATCAAACATCAGTCAAATAAAGAAATGTTTTGCTTAAGTCAGTCTCACCTCTGCCAAATACGCTTCCATCTCTAATTCTGTGAGTTGGATCTGAGACCTGACTTGTGCACTCATGTCAACAACATAGTCTGTCACCCGCAAACACACAAGAAATAAATAATAATGTTAAAGGAAATAAATACAAGAACATATAAGCCAGAAACATGGAATACTAATTTAAAAATCAGTTTAAAAACTGAACTAATGACTAATGTTAATATAATAAACACTAGAATGCTATACTATACTCTATTTATGAATGACAAATAAGAATATCTGAAGTTGTAGCAGTTTATAAAAACAATCAATATGCAAAGACAAAGTGAAGTAACAGACATGTTTGTGTTGATAAAAAAGGGATTTTTAAACATTTAAGAACAAAATTGAAAAAGGTGATTTGACAGAAAGAAAGAAAATGACAAATGTGTTCACTTACATTGTCCTGGATCTGTAGACCAGCCAGGCGTTATGGTGTTTGTTAACATGAAAGAAAAACATGTTGGAAATGATGTTTGTACCACTTTTCAAATTCTATGTAAATTAATTCAAAACAAACAGAACATTTCAAAAAATGCTCAGGAAATAGTGTGAATAAAGGAAATGCAACTGGTTAAAAGTTAAAGTCCCAAGTCATCATCACACACTGGTGAAATTACATCTCCGCATTTGACCCATCTCCTGGGGGAGCGGTGAGCTGCAGCTGTGTCAGATGACCTGGGTTGCACCAAATGATTTCACTATCTTTTCACTGTCTCTGCTCTGATTATTCAAAACATCAGGTGTAACTTCACTCTGAGCAACACTTTTGGATGTGATTCTATGGAAATTTTTGGAGTTTATAGAGTTTGAAAACCACCTCCCGCCAGGGACTCTCCCGACGGGTAGAGGAGGAGACGAGCGGAGCGCACAGAGGGCGAATATTAGAGAGGAAAACCTACAGTGCTGACAGGTCTGTTCATTGTTGACAATAGCTGACTGATTCTGAAGAACATTCACCCTCTGATCAAGATATTCACTCGTCCAGTGAGAGAGTTACGCTGTTGCAGCGCAGCAGTCTGTGCTTCTTGAGAGGCTTCACCAGGCTGCACACACATGATCCGAAACTTATTCCACCGTGTTCAGGACACGCTGGGTGTAGAAAGGATGGTAAAACACCACTAACGGTGACAGACGTAGTAGTAAAAAAAGCCGCAAATAGCGGCAGATGCGGTAGATAAGGTGCGTCACATAATCGATGAATATTTCATCTCAATAGCAGTGCTGTCCTGAGAGCTCTGCACACTTAACAAGAGCAGAGCAGCTCTCTGTCTCTGATGCAGAAGTGTAAAGTTATGTGCTGTTAGTCTAGTAAACAGAGGAAAAAAGTCTCTTTGAACAGCAGCAAAACAATAAAGCGTCATAAAGTTGCCTACATTAATGCGATCACTCTCCTCTGCCCACTGGATTCTGTTGAGGAGACGTGTGAAAGGAGGATGCTGGGGAAGATGACCTCCATCTTAAGAAACCCCTCCCATCCACTGCACTCCACTGTGGAGGTCATGGACAGCTCCTCCAGAGGTAGACTTAGACATCCCAGATGTAAAACAGTGCTATCGTAGATCTTTCATCCCCTCTGCTGTAAGAGTGTATAACTCCTCAGTTTAAGCTGTACTGGTATCATCCTGGTACACAATAACACCAATGCAATATTCATGTGTTCTATACTTGTGCAATAACGGATTCAGATTGTTGTCTGTGTCTCTTACAGTATGCTGCATAGTGCTGGTACCAAGTTTGTTTTTATCTTTATTTGTGGTTTTTTAGTGATCTAAGATTACAATACTAGATTACTGCCTATGTGTATATACATGTATCCTTGTTTTTATCTGTCTTCTAATTACCTTTGAGTGATGGTGCTGCTGTGACAAGTGAATTTCCCCACTGTGGGATCAATAAAGTCTATTCTGTTCTATTCTATTTCTCTTTTGGTCCTTAAAATTGAAATTTAACAGAGATTCATGGAATAATATAGGTACTCATAGGCTATAAATATTCTTCGTGTCATAGGATAATTTACAGTGGCCCGACAGATTTTAATATGTAATTTTTACATGCACACGCACATCTCATGAGCTTTAAAATTAATCAGGCCCATCCAGATTTTTCCAGGCCCACCCATTAGCTATACATTCTGGCTCCGCCACTGTTATGAGCTGATGGTTTAAAGCCAGTTGGATTTTGTGGTTCTGGGAAAGTAAATCAAAGCCATAAATAACTTTATAAACTTGAGGTTTAAAGTAGTTTGAGCACCATTTCCTCTTCATCTCGTGTTCTGAGCACATCAACAACCTCTTTCCAGGTTTCTTACATTGTGTCGTCTGCATACAGTGTGAATGGGGTACACGTGTAGACAGAGCAGGGGATCCAACAACGTACACCACAACACAGTAAAGTATTTATTAAATGGTAAAATAAATTATTTTCTCACTGACAGTTTTTCTTCTGCTGGTAGCTGAGAAACAACATTGTCTAATCATTTCTAAATGGTTTTGTTTATAGGAACCAGCTCCGGTGGCCTAGTGGTATGAGTGTCCCACCCGAGACTGGGAGATCGGAGTTCAATTCCCGGTCGGGTCATACCAAAGACTTTGAAAAAATGAGACCCAATGCTTCCTCGCTTGACACTCGGCAGGGTTGGATTGGGGGGTTAAACCACCAAATAGTTCCCGAGCGTGGCTGCAGCTCACCGCTCCCCACCATGGGGATGGGTCAAATGTGGAGATGCAATTTTACCAGTGTGTGATGAATACTTGGGACTTTAACTTTAGCTACAGCCAACAAGAGGTCATTGGTTAGTTCAAGGCACACTTTTTATAAGTTAATCAGATCATGATCTTTTACTCCAAAGGCTGGTTCTTCAATGCACACTACATCCTAACACTTTGGAGAGACAGTGATCAAAATGTTCTGATAATTGAAAACATCATTATTAATATTCATAAAGCACCTTACCAGTGGCTGCATTGATGCTGACTCCACTGCTTCTAATGTTCTCAAACACAGAGAACAGAGTGAATGTGTATTCAGTTCCAGCAGTCAGAGATGAGACTGTGTAAGTTACTGGTCCATCTCCAGTTGGTGCACTGATGCTGGTCTCTGTTCCATTAAACTGGAGAACAAAACTGACACTGTTGTTTATTTTACTCCACTGCAGCGTGATGCTGGTCTCATTCTGTCCTGCAGCTCTAAAGTCCTTTGCATTTGGAGGATCTGAGAAAATCAAACAAACCACTAATTTAAAAAACTTAACATTTAAAGATGCTTTAGCTGCACCATCTTTCTTCTTGTACCAGCATAGATTTCTATGTTGTATTTTTTATATTTTCTTTGTTTGCATCACTAGGATACAACACTGTAAACCAGGGCTATTCAAATGGCGGCCCGCGGGCCACTTCCGGCCCGCGGGCCCTCACCAGGTGGCCCGCCTGGCCCTATCCCCCAACCACCAACAGAAAAAACCCAGTTAAAAACAGTTTTTGCGTGCGAGTTTCAAAATTCCCACACTGATATTGCACTTGAACGCAACACCATTTTAGCAATCACAGACATATCTATGTAGACACCCCGTGGACTGGTGCTGCCTATTGGAGCTGCCCATCTACGTACTCATGTCTATGTCTGCAGTTGACCAATAAAAACACACCTTTGGGACGCCGCAGCAGCAAGACTCTGGTTTCAACTTATGCTTAAAATGCGGATTATAAACTACACACCCGTTTTATTTTTGTTAACAGACCAAATAAAACCAGAGTTATACTAAAATAATTAAACTAAGAATGGGTTCAGTAGCGTTTTGTTGCTGAGGGAGAGGATGGCTGCTGCGTGATCTGACAGCAGGTGTCAAAAGGTGCGCTGAGGCGCTGTCACGGAGCGGAGAAAACACTGAGACAGACATTGACGGCATAACTTTAGATACTGGAGCAATTTGTGACAGATAGATAGTTACTTCTCTGTAGTTTAGTGGTTTTTTGTATAAAGGAGGATGAGAAGGAAGGATGTCCAGCTGACAGCTCAGCTGTTTAGCTGGAAGACGGGAAAAGGAGCAGCAAGCGTTTTATTCGTGGACGGAAATGCCGGGAAACGTGGGTTTAGAGGTGGCGAGTGCATGAAGAGGTGGAGAATGAGGGGAAAAAATGTGTCCGTGTTAAAAAGTCTCTAAAATACAAAAAAAGGACTAAATAAACTAAAAATAAACTGTAAACACATTATATTGGACCGCATACATGACAATTTACCCCATAACTCACTGTTGCTGCATCTTCTTTTGTTTTCTGGAGGCTTCCCCCCCCCAAAAAAAAAATCTAAAATCCGCTTTTAATCCAGCTTGGATGGAAAAATATGTGTGACAATGAGCATCCTGTCACCGGATCCCGATTGATCATGCACCTGGGCTGCTGGGCCACGGGTATATATGTTTGGCTGACTGGTTAGCGTGCGTGTCTCCCACCCTGGAAGTCCGCGGTTCGAGTCCCACCCGGGCCCTGTTTTGTCCACCTTGTCACATATGTTTATTTTGCATAGCTGCTATGCTATTATTTGTTAATTTTCATTTAGTAGCTGCGATCGAGTTAATGCAGGTTAAAAACCATAAAAATGTTTGTATTACCAGCTCTGCAACTGTTGAATTGATGCCCATCATTAAAACAATAAGAAGACGTGCGTTGCTGTTATTTTAGTTGTATTTGTAGGAGTGGTGGAGGTAATCAGTCAAAATATTAAAATTTAATATTTAAATGTTGTCAGTAAAATACATAATAAAGATTTGGGTATCCGGCCCTAAGCTGATCCGCGATTTAGAAATCTGGCCCAGTAGAGAAAGTAATTGAATAGGCCTGCTGTAAACCCAACCCCCCCCCCCCCAAAAAAAAAAAAAAAAAACTCCTGTCATTTCCTGTCTAATCCTTCTCCCTCTGTTCTCAGGTGTAGTGAGTCAGTTCCTGGTTGGGAACACCTCTCAGTGCTCAAGGATGCTAGTGCGTTCTTGTGTACTTGATAAGTATGTTCTTGGCAATGACACCAGAAAGACCGTTCTACCCAGTATGGGTACCTTGCTGGCCAATTCCACATAAGGATGCATCAAATGCATCCTCTATATAATGGGCGGAGCAAGAACACATCCGGGAACTCGGAGCGTACTCGCATGAAAGCATTCCTAAGATTGGAACTACTTGGTCCAACGTTGATGACATTCCACAAGAACGTGAGTACACAAGTACAGACAAGTACGCATATTGAGAAACGGCCCTGGGCTCAATGTTTCCAGTCATGTATCTATTATTATCATTAGTAGTTTTTTATTTCCTTCTTGAATATGTTAGCGTCTTGATTCACTCTCCATACCGGTTTTTTGGTGGTGGTGGTCAGGACCCATTATTTTGTTCAACAAACACTAATAAATACCAGAAGAATTAGAGGAAACCCTGGGTCTGCTCTAAGCTCTCAGATAACAAGCAGGCAGTCCTTTGGTTTTGTTCAGTTGTGACATGTTTGGTTAATGTCCTAATTTGCATTAATGAACACATTTTATTTTGGAATTGGTGTTCTCTACTTTTGGTTGGGGTTGGGGCAAACAGGCCAAAGGACACTCAGATCCAGCAAAAAGAAAAATGGCTAAATTCATTTGAGGTTTGATTATTATTCTCTACATAAGGAAGGTGTTATTTGGTTAAAATATTGGGATTTGTAATGTTCCATGTCTGGTTTAATTTCCTTTTATCAGTGTTTAGTAGTTGTGGTAAGGAGGATGGTTCAGTGTTTTGCAAAGTTATTTGGTAAAAATCAGCTTGAAATAGTTTTAGTTCAAAGCCTTAACAGGGTGGTTAGGTACTGGACAGTTGTGTGAGGCTTTGTGTATCGTTGGCTTCTGGTGGTGGTTTACTGTTTTTGTGCTATAAAGGAACATCTTGCTGTTTTAAAGCAGATTCTCTTTATTTCAAATTAGATATTTATTGTGTTGGACTCTATTCTGCAACATTTATAATATATGTTAGTCCATTATTAAAATTTAGCATTAAGTAACATCTGGAGAAGACAAACTTTTCAATTAAATTGAAAGCTGCAAGTTAAGAGTTTCATGTTTATTTAAGTGGGAGGAGCTATAGTTGACACCCTAATGCTGCGTTCACACCGGGCTTCAAACAACGCATACTTCATGCCGTTTTTGACGCCTATATATTTTTGACGTTGACGCAGCTTGCGTTGGCGCAGCTTGCTTTGACGGTTGCGTCAGCCCCACGGGGAGGGGAAGGGAGGAAAGAGCGCGTGCGCGGCTCTCTGTTGACGGATGTTTGTAACAACGGCGGATCGTTAACGTTGAAAAAACACTCACCCGACACGCCAAGTTCTCCAGCAACCTTCCTCCAAGCAAGGTCCTTTTTATTCCGATCTCGGTAGGCGTAGCAGGTCGGGTCATACAGTTCACGCTGGTTACAAACAGCTACGATCAGTCTGTCCTCCATAGCTGAATGAATTTGCCTTCTTCCCTCGCTCTGCTGTGGCGTATCAACTCGCGCTCTGATTGGTTGACGCTTGTAAAGCGACGCCGAAAGTTCAGCTAGCTGAACTTGCTTGACGTTTGCGTTGCAAGCGTTGGGCGCGTCAAAGCTTGATACTTTTCACGGTTTTCAAGCTTTGACGCTTGCGTCAAAGCTTGAAAACCGTGAAAAGTATCAAGCTTTGATGCGCCCAACGCTCACAAAGCGACGCAGGGACTTTGAAGCAGCTCTGACGCGCCTTACCATAGACTTAACATTGAAAGTTGACGCTGGCGACGCAAACGTCAAGCCCGGTGTGAACGCAGCATAAGACATTTACTATGATGGGAAAACCTGATCCATTACTTAATTGGACAGGTAGAAAACAACTTTATTAGAATTTATGTGTCATTATAATAAAATGTAATAACTTCATTGAAGTACTGCAACCATGCTCACACCCATGTAAAACATAAGTTTATTATTCAGGCTATCTTAAGTTAAACAGCAGCAACACAACAACTGTCTGTCTCATCCTTATAAAACAGCATCTATTAAATTTGTGAGAGGGAAAAAGATACATTACCGTTTCTGTAACAGATGAACGGTAAACTAGCTGTACAGTCTTCATCAGACCATTTTCCTGAGTCAGAATAAGATGCAGCTGTACACGTTGGACCATATTGACTTGTAGGAGTACTATTTGGCTCATTGTCCGCCCAGAATCGAAACAGAGAGCTGCTGCCATCAGACCACAACTTTTCCCGATACAGACCGATCCATACATCTGTGTAACCTATTAGAGCACTGATCATGTCATTTTCTGTCTGATTTCGAACACTGTAAAAATAAAAAGGGAGAATCAAATAAGCATCATAAGAACAGGATGGTGTGGCTCTATGAATATTTAGGACCATCAGTGTCAATGTTGTTGAGAAAAACTACTAGCAACATATTCATTGATAGAATATTGTACAAGATCTTATTCCCAGATTGCCCTCATTCAAAAATGAGGAAACAATCATAAATCACCTGTTTAGTTTTCTATCAGGATTCCCTATTTCTGATTAAAACAAACCTAAATCATAAATTAACATATTGATGACGTTATTTGGAATGCAGTCTTCTCTTTTTCTAGCCACACCCAGGCCTGATTACTGTCAGACCTGTAGGATTAGGAATACCTTCAATAATCTCATTGACAACATGAACTAGGCTAAAAGATCTCAAAAAGCAACACATCATACCCTGTTCTACAGAAATGATAGTGTTAGGAAAATGTGCGTTTGATATTTTAATCATTTTAGTTTATTTTATTCTTCATTAGCTTTTTGTTTTTCATTTGTAGTCTTTATCTACTTCTAGGTTTGATATTGTATTTGTTCTTAGCTTTTATGTCACTGTTTCTGCACTGTATTGAATGTGGGTGAGGGGATTGGAGAGACTGACCAAGATGGAGCCAGAGAATCGAATTACAATGCATTCCATTCCACAACCCCCGGCGAAAGAGGAGATGGTTCTGGGGAAGACAACGGGGGTTTGGGGGGTGGATACAAAGTACTGTTCCTTGCTGTAGATTTCCACTCCTCTCTGGGCAATCAGCCAGGTTGTACCACAGACGGGTCCTTGCAAGTAAAGACCATTCAAATTTACCTTACCGTGTTTTGGAGTCTTATTTTGGTGAAAGATTATTGTTAAGTAATACGTCAGAAGTATTTTTCTGACATAATTGGTCCTTCGAGCCGGATTTTTCTCAGCTGACGATCTTTTCAGAGGGGCCAGAGGCAAAGCTGTAGTCCGTGCACGGCAACTGGACCAAGGGTCCTGCAAAGAAAGACCTCCGCCTGGAGTTGGGTTAAAGAGGAGGCCAGCAGAAGCCTCGGGTTCCTGTGGAAAGTGACTCAGTGACGAAATTCTTCTTTCACCATCTGCCTCAAAACCCGGTGAGTAAATTTGTTACTAAGCGGCATTGTGACTGGGGTCATAGTAAGTCCGTCATAAAAACCAGGGCGAACGGTTTAAAAAGATATTCCCGGACAGCTAGTGTGGGTTGGTCCGAACCAGGGTGTATGGTTCCTAAAGATATTCCCGGATGGCTAGTTAGAGTCAGTCCGAACCACAAGGGTGAGGATTTGGTTCTAAAAGATTACCTCCCGAACCACAAGTGAGAAAGTTGGTTCTGAAAGATAACCTCCGTGCGCCCGTGAATATTCGACAAAAGTGACTAACAGAGACCGGTAAATGTAAAAATATTTGTATATGTTATAGCTCTGTAGTACGGTTCATTTTAAATATCTGTTTTCTTTGTTCTGTGAATTTGTTGCCTGGTGTGGGCACAAAGTGATTTTGTGTGTGGGGGTGCAGTGGGAGGTGTTGTGTGATAGGAGACAGAAAAGGAGGGGTGAAGCGATTGTGGGTGTGCGTGTGTGTGGGAGAGGGGTTGTGTGAGCAGCCTTGTGATTGGTGATCGTAGAGGAGAGGCGGGTGTGTTGAACGGTTGGAGTTTGGGTGTGCTTCTACCCTTGATAAACAAAAAACCAAAAGAAATCCTTACGTGGCTCACAATGGGGGGCTCTTCCAGTAAAGATAAGACTGTCTTAGATGGTGATTCTAAATATATGCATGGTAAAGACCCAAGGAACACTGAAATGTTAGACAAATGGAAAAAACATTATAAATTTGAAGGTAAATTAAATGAAACATCTTGCTCCCTTTTAGTAGCAGCCATTCAAAATAAAACAAAGGGGAACCAGGGAAAAGAGGAGCCATGAAAGTAGAGAGAGGTGGAGGAGAGATGATGATAGATGTTATCAGTGTGGAAATATAGGTCACTTTACACGGGATTGCCCCCAAAACCAAGCATGACTAGATGGGGAGGAGTCTGAGGGTGAGAAGAGGGAGGAACCTGTGTTAAATTTTGAAGAAATACTTTTATTCACTGATGAGAGACCAGAGATCAGATTAAAGGTCAATGGAAAGCTGGTTCTATTTTTGTGTGACTCTGGGGCTACTCGCACAGTCTTACGGGAGAATGTGCCTGGTCTTGTACAAACAAAAGGTAGTGTAATAGTCAGAGGGGCTAACGGGATTTTAAAAAAGCAGAGTTTGACTGCTCCCATTGAAATAATGGACCCTAAAACAGGATCAAAGCATCAGGATGTGATTGTGTTCTCACCAGACTGCCCTTTAAATCTGTTAGGCAGGGATTTTATGTATCACCTGAATTTAGGTGTTGTCCCTAAACAATCAACTATGAAAGTTGTGAGAGTCGATGACGCTATGGTAACAGAGGGGGGCGATGAATTGCATTATTACTACTCCCTAGATCTGAACCTCAACACGCCTGGAAATATCCCTGTGGAATTAGCTAAAAGAGCAGATGAGTTAATTGGGCCACAAGCTGTCCATCAGAAACCAGAAGATATGCATTGTACCATGTATTTTAACCATGACCGGGGGCCAGACAAAGAATATGAGAAATGGTTTAACAAACTCACAGACTGTAATCTAGGCTTAACCCACCTAAACTGCCTGGCTCTTGGTGTCTTAACAGTAAAACAGAAGCGATTGTTTAAACAGACAACACCGCATGTTTCTCTCACAAAAAAATCCTACGGTGAAATGGAAAGACCTCGAGAATAGAGCCCTTTGGGCTTCAAGAGCCACAGATTGGGAGAAAACGGAAGGAAAAGCGGAATATAGTCCATCTATTCATATGTACCGCCTTAAGTTGAACTGGAGAGCAGTGGTTACTCCCTCTGTCCACATGGCTTCATCAGAATGACCTCAGGACATAATGTCATTAGCAACAGAAGAGCTACATTGTTTAAGAGACATTCCAGAAGCCCTGTGGTCTAAAGGACCTGCAGATGTAGGACTGATAAGAAATGTAGAACCAGTCCGCATTAAACCAAAAACACATTACAGGCCCACAGTGAGGCAATACCCATTGAAACCAGAGGCTGAAACAGGCATTCAGCCTGTCTTTGAAGCTTTAAAACAAAATGGAGTGGTTGTGGAATGTCCAGACTCACCCTGCAACACTCCTCTGTTTCCTGTTAAAAAAGCGCCCCCATCTACTGGCTGGCGGATGGTTCAAGACCTACAGGCAGTGAATAATGCAGTGGTTCAGAGAGCACCAGCAGTTCCAGACCCGCACACCCTTTTAAATGAACTGCAGCCGGATGCAAAATACTTCTCTGTAATAGACATAAGTAATGCCTTTTTCTCTATTCCCATCCACAAAGATAGTCAATACTGGTTTGCATTCACCTTTAAGGGGAAGAAATATACGTTCACAAGACTGGCTCAGGGTTATTGTGAATCTCCGACTATTTTCTCTCAAGCCATGTCTGCTAACATTGCTTCATTTCAACCACCATGTGGGAGTCAGATTTTGCTTTATGTAGATGACATTCTTATAGCTTCCAAAGATCAAGATAGTTGCAAGACAGACACCGTGGCTTTACTCCATTTTCTCCATGACAATGGACATAAAGTCAGCAAAGATAAATTGCAGTTGTGGCGACAAGAAGTGAAGTATTTGGGTCATATTATTAGTCAGGAAGGACGACATATTGACTCAACAAGAAAGACGGCCATCCTTTCTGCCCCAAAACCTGAAAATAAAAAACAAATGATGTCATTTCTGGGGATGACTAATTTTTGCAGAAGTTGGATTGCAAATTACGCAGAAATAACTAAGCCATTGACTGACCTGATTTACTCCAAACCTATGATGATGACTGAAAAACTTATTTGGAACCCTATAGCTGACAGCGCGTTCAATCAGATCAAACAACTCCTTGTAGGGAGCACGGTTCTGGCCTTCCCAAACTACAAAAAGGATTTCATCCAAACTGTAGATTCTAAAAACGGTCATATGACATCGGTTTTGCTGCAACCGTACGGGGATAAACTGCGGCCAATTGCTTACTACTCCACCAAACTCGACCCGGTAACACGAGCGTTACCACATTGTGTACAAGCTGTCGTAGCTGCGTCACTTGCGGTTCAATCATCTGCACCGATAGGCTATGGAGGAAACAGGTCAAAGCTGGGTATATTGTCTTGATATGGTAAGATTACACATGCACATCACGCCAAACAGTGGAACTGGACTAACCCCTTTTGAGATAATGTATGGCAGACCTTTCAACTTACCGCAATTTGGATTACTAACACCTGAAAGCCAAAATGAAGTTGATATGGTCTCATTTATGGTCAAAATGTTACAAACAAAGGAAGTGATGCAAGCTAACCGAATGCCAGATGATGCTATTTCCCTGCAGGATGATGAAACACCAGTCAAGCCTGGCGACTGGGTTCTAATAAAGGCAGTTAAGAGAAAGACCTGGGCATCTCCACGTTGGGAGGGGCCTTTTCTGGTATTGCTTACCACACCAACGGCCATCAAAATAGCCGAAAGATCATCTTGGATACATCTTTCTCATTGTAAAAAACAGAGATTTTTTGAAGACAGGGATAGCAGGCCTGGGGTTCAGCAGTGTTAAAGTCTGATTACACAGGGGGGTGTGAACTTCTAGGTTTACATTCGTCTCAAACTCAGTGAAGCGAACTTTCTGATCTGTTGATTCCCCTTAGAGGCCTAAACAGGCAGGGACAGGATGAGTGTAATTTATTGTTTTTTTAGTTTTGCCTTTTCAGGTTTGCTGTTGTGGTGTGTGCTCCTGAATGATCGACCAGGTGATGACTCCATCTCCCAAAAGGGCCGCCGCTATACTTCACTGGAACTGCTGACAACAATATCCTGGTTTATGCAAAACAAAACTCGCAAGCATGTTTATGAAACCAACTTATGGTATCAGTATGTACAATATTTAGCTGCAGACCGTAATTCTTCAGGATGTTACATATGCTCCAGGATGCCACACTCTTCCTCACATTTGTCCCTGTATGCCAGACCCACCGACAATGACTCAGACTACATACCGGACATATTACGCTCTAGACTATCATACGCACTGTTGGATGTGTCAGAAAAATACTTCTGACGTATTACTTAACAATAATCTTTCACCAAAATAAGACTCCAAAACACGGTAAGGTAAATTTGAATGGTCTTTACTTGCAAGGACCCGTCTGTGGTACAACCTGGCTGATTGCCCAGAGAGGAGTGGAAATCTACAGCAAGGAACAGTACTTTGTATCCACCCCCCAAACCCCCGTTGTCTTCCCCAGAACCATCTCCTCTTTCGCCGGGGGTTGTGGAATGGAATGCATTGTAATTCGATTCTCTGGCTCCATCTTGGTCAGTCTCTCCAATCCCCTCACCCACATTCAATACAGTGCAGAAACAGTGACATAAAAGCTAAGAACAAATACAATATCAAACCTAGAAGTAGATAAAGACTACAAATGAAAAACAAAAAGCTAATGAAGAATAAAATAAACTAAAATGATTAAAATATCAAACGCACATTTTCCTAACANTTTCTGATCTGTTGATTCCCCTTAGAGGCCTAAACAGGCAGGGACAGGATGAGTGTAATTTATTGTTTTTTTAGTTTTGCCTTTTCAGGTTTGCTGTTGTGGTGTGTGCTCCTGAATGATCGACCAGGTGATGACTCCATCTCCCAAAAGGGCCGCCGCTATACTTCACTGGAACAGCTGACAACAATATCCTGGTTTATGCAAAACAAAACTCGCAAGCATGTTTATGAAACCAACTTATGGTATCAGTATGTACAATATTTAGCTGCAGACCGTAATTCTTCAGGATGTTACATATGCTCCAGGATGCCACACTCTTCCTCACATTTGTCCCTGTATGCCAGACCCACCGACAATGACTCAGACTACATACCGGACATATTACGCTCTAGACTATCATACGCACTGTTGGATGTATGGGTTGTAGAAGCCACTGGTAGTCATGCCGGAAAGAATGGGACCCAGCAAAATAAGCCTATCCCTGTGTCCCGTGAGCGTATTAAACACTTTGTACCTCTTGAATCCCCTGTACTGACAAAGACTGGACCAGTCCACGTTGAGAAACATCTAAGATACATTTGTTATGAAAACAACATGACTTTTCCAAATCCCCACAATGTGACTGACATGAGACCTAGAAAAATGGGCCGCATACCTCTATTTCAGTGTTCTAATACTCATGTTGTTTGTTCCTACAATTCGGCAAGAGAAAACACTCTTAACACGACTCAGAGTGCGGCACATTCTCAATGTGTCCCGTACTTTGCTGGGATTGATGCCTTTGGGACTTATTCTCAGGATGATGTCATGATTTTGTGTGGTTCCTGGCTGTACTCTCATCTTCCATACAACTGGTTGGGGAGATGTGCTCTTGTGAAAGTCACTGACCACACCTTCTTGGTGTCGGCACGTCTGACTCATGAACACCACAGAGTGAAGAGGGGCTTACAACCCCATGATGCCGTGTGGGGGACGGATGTTCCCCAGGACCACAAGCTCTGGACCAAAACCCAGAAAGTTGCACTGTCCCTGTTTCCCCAGCTTGGAGTGGGTAAATTGTTTTTGAGAATAGAAACACTGAATTACAGGTTTGAAGGGTTCATAAACAGCTCTCTTTCTGCCTTGACTGGAATACGGGTAGAAATGCAACAAGACAGACTTATGACTTTACAGAATAGACTAGTACTAGATCAATTAACAGCTCCTAATGGTGGAGTGTGTGCTCTAGTAGGAACATCTTGCTGTACATTCATTGACCCAAATGACGAAGACGAATATGTTATTGCTAATGCTATTGCCAATTTGACATCCCATCGCTGTTGAACGTGATTATACAACTGACGGAATGGACTGGTGGAGCTGGCTCATTTCTGGCACCTGGAGTCAAATTTTAAAACACATTTTTGTTACTATTTTCATATTATTTTTGTTCATCTTATTGTTTGTAATTTGTATCATCCCTTGTTTCCGAGGCCTCATCAGAAAATTTGTCAGTGCCACTCTTGGAGACGTCCTCCTACAGGAGCACGGGGAGGTGTACCTGCAGCTGTTGAAACTGACGGACAATCCTCCTGCTGAGATTAATGATTACTATGATTGAGTCTCACACTACTAATGACGCTTCATATAGAAAATCCAAAGTGAAGATATATGCAAGCTGATTGTTCTATTACAAAGTGTGTTAAATAATTAAAACAGGGGGGAATGTTAGGAAAATGTGCGTTTGATATTTTAATCATTTTAGTTTATTTTATTCTTCATTAGCTTTTTGTTTTTCATTTGTAGTCTTTATCTACTTCTAGGTTTGATATTGTATTTGTTCTTAGCTTTTATGTCACTGTTTCTGCACTGTATTGAATGTGGGTGAGGGGATTGGAGAGACTGACCAAGATGGAGCCAGAGAATCGAATTACAATGCATTCCATTCCACAACCCCCGGCGAAAGAGGAGATGGTTCTGGGGAAGACAACGGGGGTTTGGGGGGTGGATACAAAGTACTGTTCCTTGCTGTAGATTTCCACTCCTCTCTGGGCAATCAGCCAGGTTGTACCACAGACGGGTCCTTGCAAGTAAAGACCATTCAAATTTACCTTACCGTGTTTTGGAGTCTTATTTTGGTGAAAGATTATTGTTAAGTAATACGTCAGAAGTATTTTTCTGACACTACACTGAGGGATTATTCCACCTGTTTCTACTTGAGAACCATGGCCTCAGACTTATAGAGCTTTCACATCTGGGTCGGCCCGCCCCAGCCCTGGTGGGTTAATTGTGTTCACATCTGGGTAATCTGTGCATTTTCCGTGCTCAGTTGACCGTTTTATTCCCGCATGTGCGATTCATTATCAGTCTAGATGCAGTGAAGTAAACATCTTGTCAGATCGCAGCTCGAAACCAACGCTTCAGTTGTGGCAGCACGAGGACAGACTGCTATGAGGAGCACACAGTAGTCTCAGTGTGAGAGTAGGAAGCAGTGTGCTTCATCAGTCTCCAAAAGCAGCACTGCTCACTGCCGCCTTTGTTTACTAACTTAAAGGGTAAGTCACACCGTGGGTGGAGACTTACTTCACCCACACTTCCTGTTAGGAAAATGTGCCTAAAGGAGGCGTCGCCTGGTGGACCAAGAGAGCGGCACTGAGGCAGTGATTGACAGCACCCCCCGTGCGCTCTCGGAGTTTTTCAGTTGGAAAAACGAGTTGTTAACAAGCGCACGCATACTCATGCATGCACATGAGCACACAGCAGACTCACCGCTCAGGAGAACAAGCAAACACAGAAACTGCAGCAGGCTGGAGGGTTTCTTCCCCACCTCAATCACTAGAAGAAAGGGGGGAGGACTAGGGGTGGGCGATATGGAAAGAAAATCATATCACGATTTATTTTTTGCAAAATCACGATCTCGATTTTATCACGATTTTTTCCATTTCGACAATTCACACATTTTGGAAGTTATTTACCGATAAAATAGATCAATTTAAAAGCATACCCCTTCACAGAAAATATGATAAAATATTTCAGACAGGGTACTGTTTGAACACTTGTTTTAATTTAGGTAAGAAAAATAGAAAATTTGTTCTATTACGATTACATGATCAAACAAAAAATGCCTTCCATTTAAAAATCCATAATGGGTTCATATATTAGCTTTTAATGTCTCTGGAGTAGCTTTAGAGTCAAATATTTATGCCACAGTTCCAGGGCTTAGTTTATTTATTTGTTTGAACAAATAAGTTCAGAAATGTTAGAGAATGGACCAAGTTCTGTTTAATGGCATGTCTCAAATGTCCCACAGGCACTTTTATTTATTATATATTTATAATTAATGAAAAATAATTTAACTTCTATTTAGAGGTGGCTCATAGCCTATCTTCCAAAATATATTAGTAATTATTTCTTGTCCAGAGGGAAAAAAAATCTATCTAAATTCATGATGTGTTTGCATTTGCATCCACGACCAGAGGATTACGCTCATTGCCTTTTTGGACTTGCTGCTCTCCGTAGATGTTTCCTACGAGGGAGGGGTTTGGCCCGTCTCTTCACAGGATAAACAAAGCTCCGGTGGCAGCCACGGTGAAAAGGCTCGCTAAAATACGAACGAACGTCCCCAAATAATAAAAGACACGAAGCCAAATGCAAAGTTTAGAGCAGAACATTGACCCAGAGGTTTCCTGATTGAGCAGACGCGTGAGAATGTAATTAGCGTTCAGAGACGGAGCAAGCTAGCGGCTAGTGCTAGTGGCTAGCGCTACAATCGATTATGGTGTGCTTCTTCAACTATTAATAATTGTTTGTCATCATCTTAATGCATCGATTAGATTATTTTCTTCATCTCTACCGAGCACCCCAGCTAAACAAACCAACACGCTGCCTAAAGATATGATTGTGACTGGCCGAGCCAGTTAGAGGTGCAACCGAGACTCGGCTGGAGTCCAGTGCAGTGCAGCCACGTAGTACGGTACAGAAAACGTCACCCTGCAGCTCTATATCCATCAGCTGTGTCTGATTCTAAATCAGAGCAGAGTTTTAACCTGAAGAAGGAGATAGAATTACGGTTTTGGACTGAAATATTAAATTTTAAGTAAGTTGCACTAAACTGCCAAAATAATGACTATACATGTCTACAGCACTATTAGACACTCATCTATGCAGGTTATCAGCAAAAAAAATTGATTTAGGTGTTACTCGCTCTTTAAGGAGGACACCACAAACTTCCCCGCACATCTTTTGCCCCGCCCACGTGCTCTGAGACATCCACGTTCCTGAGAAGGCTATGTGAACAAGCTGACCCAACCCGGTCCGGTCTGAGCAGGTGGCTTTAGAGGAGCTGACTCTCATCAATCCTGACTTCACTGTGAACCACCACATTGTTCAGCCAAGGTCACAAACAGAACCGCGTCATCTGCAAAAGCAGAGATCCACTAACCAGATGCCCTCCTCTCCATGACTACACCAGCCCATTAACGCCACAAACAGGATCCCAGAAATAATCCAACCTGAACTGGGAATGAGTCAGACCTTTTAACCAACAATGAAGATGCAGATCAGACCAGAAAGCTCTTACAGAACCACAGTTTTCTTGATCTTGACAAGGATTTGGCTTTTTGTGGCTCACTTTAAGCTTTTCATTTCATTTACTTGTTGTTATTTTAGCTTTTGGTACACACTTTAAATCTATTAAACTACGATACTTAGAATCTTCATTATGAAATAACTGTAATGGATTATTGAGAACCATCTACTGCCTTATTTTTCTGTCAGGTCTTTAGTTCACAGTGCCATGAGTTGAAGCTGTTCAAACGGAGGATTTGTTAGCACACTCTTCTGGGCTGAAGGCCAAGATGTCTTTCAAGATGTCTTTATTTAGATCAAAAGGGCCGATCGCAGCGACCCAGATGGATAACAACCACCTTAGAGAGTCCGTGAAAAATTAAAGCCTCTCTCTTTTATCTGGGAACGGATGAGAAGGAGCCGATCTCCCAGGCTGAAGCGCATACGGAGGCCCTTCAGAGAGCTGGAATACACTGAAGGTAGACCATCAGGAGGAGGCCCACAAAAAGTGGAGGGAAGAAAGATTTAGAGGAAGAAAATAACAAAAGAGGCCCAAGAGAAAAGGCAGAACATCATAAAGAAGAAAACAATGACTTGAAGTTGAAGAAGGAAAACAAATACTGTAAAAAAAAGAGCTTAGCCATCTGTTGTTGATTCGGTAATAATATTAAGTTAATGGCTGTTGGTCAAAAACAAATGATATAACTAAATGAACATTACATTAGTAGCTTATGTGCATGTCTTTGATGATTGTTCAAGCCAGAAAACAAGTTTCAAAAGTTCCATTTGATGCTCTTGTGGGAGCAGATTTCCCATAAACCAGTCATTGAGAAGGGCAGCACCTCTGAGAGCTGTACGGATAACTGACCGCATCCGTTTCACTCTCAGCGTGAACGAGAGGTCACACACACACACACACACGCACGCACGCACGCACGCACACACACACACACACGCACGCACGCACGCACACACACACACACACACACACACACACACACGGCACGCAGCAATTCACCAATAACAATGTTCTTAATCAGTTTGCAGACGTAGACCACAAGAGGTCCTCATGTGGGATTTTGGGTGTTTTTCTGAAATTTATTGACTATTTGATACATAAATCAACAATTTACTGCACCGCAATTTGTTTGAGCTATTTACATGAGAATAGAGGGCAGTATTTGTGACCTGTTGGCCAATAGCTGAACATTTTCCTCATCAGAGGGCATTTCTCTTCATCTATTAGATCAGTGAAATGACAATCAAAAGTTTAAAGCTAACATGAGGATGCTAACAGATTTATGACAAAACTTTGTGAGGAAGAGAGGAATTTTTAATGTTTAAAGCTGTATATTATGTTGGAGTGTAAATATACAACTTGTCATGGAATAACAATTTTATGGGAGGACATTAATAGGACCCTTGTAGACGTAAATAGTAGGGATGCACTGATCCCCTTTTTTCACATTCGATACCGATATCAGAAGTTTAGTACCAATCTGATACCGATATAAGAAAAACAGCATTAAACTGTATTGCATAATGAACTATTTGTTACTACATGAAAAAGACTGGGATCATCCTTTTGTACAGGGGCCCAAAAGTTCCAAATTGCCGATCCTTTTGCTCGCTCCATTTTGAAATCAACATGAGCTTCTGCACAGCGTGGGACTGTAGCGCATGACGTCGTCACTCACAGCACATAGAAATAGACTGAATACATCAATTCTTATGGATCGGGCTCATTGTCTCAGATACCCGATCTAGAATTTTCTTCTATATCTGTACCGATACAGATATTAAGATCGGATCAGTGCATCCCTAGTAAATAGTCCATTTCTGTTTGAGATGGCGCTCTTCTGTCAATGATTTGAGGCTTCTAACAGTGAATTGTTTTGCCTTTCTGAGTGGTTTTTGCTGTGTCTAGTTATAGTTGTATTATTGACTGGCATCTATCATTGAACTCACAAGAATCCTACATTTTTATCGGCGTGTATAATATGTATATGCGCTGCAAAAAAACATTCAATTGACCCAGAAGTATATAATGTCCCAGCTGCATGACTAATTGATAGGCATAAAAAATATTGCTCTTAAAAAAAAGATCAGCGAAGGGCTCAGAGTATCGCCAATGATGGATAAATGTGTCCAATCGCTCGTGCCCATACCCTCTACCATAGTGTAGCCAGCAGAGAATCTGGCATCTTTCCGGTGAGACCTAGAGTGTGCCATGCTGCCCTTTGCTATCCGTTCTTTTCAAGATCTTTTTTCTAGGTGCAGCTGAGTGGTGGTGGGTATTGAGTTTGGTGGCAGGAGGATCACGTCCCCGGCTGAAAAGAGGATCAGCACCTCAAAATCCAAGGCTATATGATTCTCGACCTTTAAAGGGACGATTGTGAACTCTGGGACAGGGGAAAGGTCCAACCTCAGATGGAGGAGTTAACCATCTCTGGTCTTGTTCATGAGTGAGGGAAGGAGGGAGCAGGAGATCAACAGGCAGATCTGGACACTGAACACCCACTTTCCCAGTTTCTAGCTAATATTCAGCACTGGGTTATGATCAACTGACTCAGCTTTTGATATTTGGTCCAACACTCACAGGAAATGTCATTCTTCTAACTTACTTCATAGAAATATGAGTAGTGACATTTTCTTAATTCCAACCTGTAGGTGAAACCCAGGAAAAACATATCCCATAATAACAATAATAGAGGTTAACGTCTTTAAACATGGTCTGACTGGGTGGGTGAATTCTCTTGAGATGTGAGACATCAATATCAGCAGAAAACATCAATAAAAGCGCCATGTCATCCTGAACAGTAAAACCCTTTTCTACAGGCCGTTAATCATTAATAATGCAGGAGAAAGGTTGTTTTAAAGCTTCAGGTGTTTAGTATCGGTGTGTTCTCACCGCAGTGAAACAATAATGCTGGAATAATTAGCTGTTAAGGTCAACTTACTGTTTTAATGTCGCACTGTTGTTATCCTCGTTGCTGCTTCTAAAGCTTTCGCTTTCACTTCAGAAGCAGCCTCTAGTGACGTCATCGGACTGTAATACCACAATGTGGCCAGCAGATGGCAGCACAGCGCCGTTTTACGTGCCTCTGCCTGTCTGTCTTCAGTCATTTGTTGCATTTAGTTTACCATGGGGATAATCAGTATACAGACAGCGAATTTATTTACTATTTTAATATTTTGTCATTTCTATATTTACACAATAAGTGTTCAACATGGATTTATTTATAAACCATTTGGAAACTGCTGAATGTGGGCGTTTAAAACAAAAGGTAAAGAATTCACTTCTGCAGTTTACTCCACGTTTCTGAAAAAGTTGGTTATATTTCAAGTTTTTCTGATTAATCTATCTGCTTTCATTTTTTTAAACTGGTAACATTTTCTAATCATTTAATAAAACCAAAACATGGACAACATGGAGTGATCAGAACCCGCAGGAGAGATTTCTCATCCATCTGTAACGTAAAGTTGTCTTGATCATCTGTATCTGTCCTCAGCATCTCATCAGATGTGAGACGGGCTGACGTCCCCCCGCGGGCTTTCCTTACTTTGACAAATGGGCTCTGTTGCTGATGGAGTGGTCAGTGAGTAAATGACCTATATTTAGAGACCTCCAAAAGGCAGCCGATATGAAAAATGCACTGGGTATTTACACTCATACAGTTTATTTTTTCAGTTTGAGCTCCTTAAAATTCCCTCAAGGTAATTTATCAAATTAAAATAGTTTACTTTTAGCTTTTTTGGGACAGAAATGTTTCTTTTCAAACCTTTTCTGCATTAAACTGTGATTCTTACCCCCTACGCCTCAGTTCTAGAGGCAGAAAAGCTTGCTGTTTGGTGTAATAAGCTGGTATGAAGATGTATTTTCAGCAAACAACACTCAGAGTAAACTGATTCTAGTATTTTTGATGATGACACTGTGAAGCCAAGCTGTGGCCTCAGCAGAGAGAACAGATTATAACATTTAATCACAGAGTCCGATCGCTGAGCTTTGCAGGCTTCTCGCCTCGAGGTTTGATTTACCCGCCCTCTTCCTGAGGAAAAATCTCATTCACTAGACGGATTGCTGAGCAGGTCCCTCTGACTGGCCTCTATAAATCATTCTTTAATCAGAGGCCTGCGAGATTGGGTGCAGACACCCTGCAGGAGCTCCACCGTGACATCTCAACTCCTCCCCATGCATCTCTGCAGCCTAGCCTGCTCTGCTCTCCACCTTGGGCTTGTCTGCGTTTGTATCAGTCATCAGGAAAACTAAGAGGGATCACCACACACAGACAGCCCAACACTTCCTCTACTGAAAACAGAGTTACAGCGGGGAAGGAAAAGTCTTCCACAGTGACCCCATCACTTCTAACGTGTCAGCCAGTGTGTGATGCACCTGGTTATTTACTGTAGGGAACATTCAGATGTGTCCTAAAGAGGAACATAAATGTAGCATGCCATGTCAAAACTGATAGAATCTCTATTTTTTAATTCAGCCATGTTTATATTTGCTGTAAAATGTGATAATTGCATTTTGATAAAGTCATTTGTCCTTCAGTTTATTTTTGTGTTCTTATACATTCTCTCTTTATGTTTATGCTGTGATCTTTAGAGGCTTTGACCAGAAACCTGTATGCAACACATTTATTTTGCATGTTACGTGTGGTGTGGCCCCTGTCACATGTTAAGTTACAAACACAAAGACAGTTATAGTTGCTCTGGAAAAGTATTGTTAAGGTTTGATCTACTCTTCGGATGATCAGTCTGGATTTAAGTCAAAGCATGGCACTGATTTATGTATATTTGCCTTAAAATAAACAATCAGAAAGTATAAAAGTAATAACTCTTCAACTCTGTTTTACTGATACATCTAAAGCATTTGACCGTGTTAATTCATCAAAAATGATTTATTAAATCGCGTCAGCGTGGGGTTCCTAAGTACATTCTGAGAATCTTGGCGTGCTGGAATGCTCACCAGGTGATGCAGGTGAGGTGGGGCGGTGGTGTCTCAGCTTTGTTTGGTGTCACATACAGAGTGAGGCGAGGAGGAACCCTCTCTTCTGTATACGATGGATTTGTCACAACAGCTAAATGACTGCAGAACTGGCTGTATGATTGGTTCTATTCTTGTCAACATCTCATGTATGCTGATGACCTCATTGTGTAGAGTCCTTTTAGATATTTGTTCCAAGTAAGGCTTGGATTATGACATCAAACATAATGCTAGGAAAAGTGTCATGATGATCTGCAGAACAGGGGTTGAAGTTTGTGTGGTAATGACCTGGCCTTGTGTAGCAAATATAAATACAATGATGATGTTTACTGGCAATGCTGCATGATGCGTGCATACGCCAGTATGCTTATGTGCAGGTTCAGTACATGTTCAGATGGAGTGTAAAAGATTGTACACAGTTGTGGTTCCCAACCTGGGGTCCGTGACCCCCCAAGGGGGTCCCCACAAAACTAAAAATTGCATGTATAAAATCCAGATAACACACTCAATAGTAAAATCAAAACTATGTGTAAGAAGCATAACTCTGTATGTCTGTATAAAGTTTGTAATTATTCACTTTTAATTGTGTGCATGCAGGTAGGAGTTTGGGTTGGGGGGCCCTGGCTTGTCTTGGACACAGGAAAGGGCGTCCACTGCTATACAGCACACCTGGGGTCTAACTGAAAGCAGTCAAGCTTATGGAAACTCAATGTAGCATACAATGGCTGCTTAAGAACTCTACTAAAAAGAGCTCGATGGGAGAGTGCCAGCCACGTGTTTGTTTCTGCTAGAATACAAACATTTTGTGCCGTGTTGAAAAATTTAGTGTACAGTTTTATTTGTATATATATTCATATATATATATATATATATATATATATATATATATTACAAATATGCAGCAATATCCTAATACAGTAGAATAATAGTTGAACTTTGGTCATTTTTGTATTGATCAAATATAATTTTTTTAATTCTAAAGTTAAAATACTCTAGTAAACAAGTCAGTTTGAGTAACGTTCCTTTTAAGCATCATCTCCAGGAGATAAAAGGAAAGAGCTGACTTTCCAACACAATTTTCAAAATTTTACAAATAAGTTCCATGTGTTCTCTCTTGTAATTAATTGTTGAAATCGTCCTCCTAATTTTCTTTACACTCATGAAAATGAACCTTTTTTGGCACAAAAATGCGCTTTAGCTGCACATGGACGCCTGTTATGCAGCAGTTCTGTTATGAGGAACTACTAATTGAGACAAGACTGCTTAATATGTTAGTAAAGGGTCTCTGACGTCACAGTGTAGAAACATTTTCTAGTCGCTCAGCTGGTGCGGAGCTCACAGTCCGCTCATGGTTCCGGAGCGCGCGCTGCGCTCCCGCTCCGCGCGTAATGACATCGGACACCTCCAGGAGTTTTAGAAAGGGAGGCTTGATCATCAAATCAACTCGTGGCAACGTGACACGGTCTCTGGCGATTATTTAAGGGGGAGTGGAATGTGGATTATTCACTACTGGATTAAATGCTGCGCGGATAAGTGACAGAAGAGTTCCCCACTAATGTTTTGGGTTGTTTATATTCTGGAGCCTTCGGACAGCTCAGCCACGGTCAAAGTAAGCAGCAGAGAAGATGAGGCGTGAAGTTGGTTAGAGAACCATGCGCCTTTTCAATAAATGGAGAGATGGTGCTCCTCTTCAGTCGACTTCTCCTCCTCTCTCACCGGCTCAGAGGAACATCCATCTGCCTGTTATCTCTTTTCCTTTCATACCTGTGCTACTCCGCGCTGTTCTCTGACAGCACCATCATGCAGAAGTCAGCTGGTCCGACAGCCGGCTGTCACAGAGTCGATGGAGCCAAACGGCGCCTTCACAAATCCATCTCCTCCTGTCTTCTGCGCGTGGACGCGGGGACGAGCGGTGCTGATGAGAGAGCAGACCAGAGACGTCCCTCCGCTGCTTCCATCCTGAAGAACGACACCCCCAGTCCTCCCATGAGCCATTTAAAGTTCGGCAACAAAAAGTTACCGAATGCCATCATAGTTGGAGTGAAGAAAGGAGGAACGAGAGCTGTTCTGGAGTTCATCAGAATCCACCCGGACGTCCGAGCGGCAGGAACCGAAACTCACTTCTTTGATAGAAATTATGACAGAGGCCTGGAGTGGTACAGGTGAGGCTGCATCACGCACAAGTGGAGAGGGGTTTATTCGGGTGTTTGAGCAAAATGAGGTAATGATGACATGAGATAATTTTTTGATCCCAGAATGAGGAAATTTTAGAGGGAAAAATAGGATTTTAGCATAGATTTGAAATCATAATTCACTTTTGCTCTCCACACTCAAAAATAAAAAAGTTATTTGTCTTAAAACTTTACTAGAAATTTGAAGCTGGAGAAAGTCCTGGTGGGGGGTGTCACACATAGGGGTCTAACACTGACTGTGACATAACCAATAACACATTTGCACTCATCTGACCCAACATGCTCTTCTTGTTGTGAGGTGACCGTGCTTCATCAGCAGCCCAACATGGTCAATGCAAAACATGTTTGAATAATTAAATGAAAGATTTCAAGCCAACAAAAACAAAACTGTAGAGATAGGGTGAGAAGCTCGACCATCCGGGAGGGGCTCGGAGTAGACCCGCTGCTCCTCCACATCGAGAGGAGCCAGTTGAGGTGGCTCGGGCATCTGGTTAGGATGCCTCCTGGACACCTCCCTGGTGAGGTTTTCCAGGCACGTCCAACCAGGAGGAGACCCAAGTGAAGACCCAGGACACGCTGGAGGGACTATGTCTCTCGGCTGGCCAGGAAACGCCTTGGGATTCCCCCAGAGGAGCTGGCCCAAATGGCTGGGGAGAGGGAAGTCTGGGCCTCCCTCCTTAGGCTGCTGCCCCCGTGACCCGACTCCGGATAAGCGGGAGAAAAGGGATGGATGGAAAAACAAAACTGAAACACAAAGGAACAGGAGACTCGTTTGAATGTAAATAGTATGATTCAGAGAAACGAGGGACTATTTACACAGGAAGAAGTAATTATGAGAGGGTTAGCCGATGGGGTACAAGCGTGGGATGCTGCTCAACAAGGGGAACTGAGGAGAAACAATAGCAAATGGCACCAGGAGTAAAATAAACAAGAGGATCCTGAATGAAACAAGCAAAAATCACAACTGAATAAATAAAAAGCTCAAACTCCAAAGCAAACACGAAAAATCCTCAACCATGGTGCATTAAATTAATACCAAACAATTTAGAACCTTGTGAATAAAAACTGAATCAGTGTCAGTTGCATAACTCAGTCTTCTTGTCTCTTCTTGCAAACAAAGACAAATTATGAAGAGCTGCTGTTCGCAGGTCACATGCTTCCTGAAACCACTGACTGATCTGGGTGAAGATAATCAGCAACAGCAACAATCGTGAAGTGGAAACGCAACAACCACACACATCACTGACAGGCTCTGAACATTAACATGACTAAGATCTTTCCTTAAAGCAATAATCCTCCCTGTAGAAAGGTCATGTGACAGAATCAAACCATAACATTTACCCAAAAGCAAACTTTAAATTTAGGGACAGCTGCTTCCTCACATAAACACTGGATTACTTTTAGAATAATAGTCATTAGTCCCATCAGGAGAGCTGCTACTGACTCTACTGAAGCTAAAGCAGAAGTAAAGTAAAGATCGGAACAATGCTGTTGAACCCTAAAACACCCGCTGAGCGAGTAGCTATTAGCTGCTAGTCTTTATTAGCCACAGGGACAGACATGTTGGAGTTGATCAGGTTGGACACAAAGGCGTCATCGTTTTCCACCGACAGCCCGACAGTCACCAGATCAGCTGGTTTTAAAAAAGGCTTCTTCTAGACTCAACCTTGTCACTTTTACTGCATCATCTTATCGTTTCAGTGCCTCCGTGTGGATTTAATCTCATGAGGTGCAGTCCAGGATGACTGATGGTCTCCCAGCGTGTGGCAGTCTCCTGACTCATTGACTCAGCGACTTTTAAAATGAGCTTTATCTCTATTAAATTACAAAGACCAAACCCTGGGTGGTGACAGAGCAGTGTCAGTCTTCATTCTGGTGTCCTGTGAGGTCATTTATCACATTATAATATTACAACTTTAGCATTAAAAACAACATAAGCTGCAAAATAATAAAGATTATGTAAAAATAAGTAAATATCATTCATTCATATTTAATACATGATTCAGGTTTTTCTTACTTCTCCACACTTATTTAATCTCACTAATTGCATCTAAAGCCTGAACATGTTTATTTTGTTAATGAGAAACACACACAGCCATCAGAACCAACGCTCACACACTTTTCTACGTCCAAATACATATTATTTTAATGACTGACTGTCATATAGCCTGCAGGGGATATGTGTATACAATAATTATGGACTAAAAGTATCTCCACTAATTGGCACTTTAAGTACGGTTGACAGCTGAAGCCCTTTTATCTCAGCGATGCCTCATAGAGACGCAAACCCATAGCCCATTACTGTAGGTTGACTGTCAGCTGTCAGGGCTGTTAAAAGGTCAACAGAGGATCGCTTTCAAAACGAAACAGCTGTGTCAACGATAAAGTCCGAGTCATTGTCGGGAATAGTTTCATTCTGAGTCTGAATCTGAGAGGCGCCGCGTGCACGCTTTGCTTTATGCAGCATCTGAAAGAAAAGAAGAAAGAATCTTGCAGTGATCAGATGGTGGTTTGGCAGGCCGAGTGTCAGCTGTGGTGAATGCTGCAGCGCTAAGCTAGACTGGCCAAGGTCCTCCTGTAGAGAAGAAATGAAAAAGAGCACAGAAACGCACCTCAAGAATGAAATAATTGAGTCCACTAAATTATTTTTTCAGCTCTTTGCATCTATTGTACTAATTTGTATTTAGCTTGTATATCTATGCATTACAGATGTCAAGACACACTGAAACAAAGGGTCGACCATAAAAGTAGACTGTATATAATTTACAAGAGTCTCTACTGTAACATCATTGGTGCAGACTGAGTTTAACTTATTTTTAAACAAAGAACAGATGCATAAACATAAATATCTCCAAAGTAACAGAAAATGTTCCTTTTAAACTACGCACAAGCTCAGATGCATGCAGCTGGTGCAAAATTAGGTTTTTAAAACTAAAGTTACAGCAACCTCCATTCATCCTTTTCCTATAGCTGCTCATTCAGGATCACAAAGAGCAGGAACTTATCAAACAGCATTGATTGTTCAAGAGGTGTAGACCTGGACATATCGCCTTCACAGAGTGCCACACAAATACAAACACACGCACGCGCACACACACACACACACACACACACACACACACACACACACACACACACACACACACACACTTCATCAATTAACCTGGACGTTTATGCTAAATCTTACGTCCTTGATGCATAGGGAATTAAAATAACACTAAATAGTTGTTTAAACTTTAAGCTAGAGCTTTAACTTTGATCTCAGTGATTTTTGGATTGGAAATTTGACCATTTTCATATTTGACACCACTCTGCAGCCCTCTGCTTGACAGATACTGCACTTAAACAGTTTTGTGGAGCGGGTAGGTGTTCTAGGGGGCGCTCTTATACCTGCATTACGGCTGTTAGCTATTTTCCATGCAGTTAGCTTTTTCAGTTTGCTGATTGTCAATAAAAACACAAGAAGAAAAAAGAAGTTTGTTTTTCTGTTGGCATCATGGTGGAGCCTGGAAGTGAAAGTAAGAGAGTAATGTCTTTGGAGGTGAAGCAAAAAGCTTAAACTGGCGTGAACATCGATGTGACCTACACTAGTTTGAGGAAGCTGAAAAAGGATGAAATCACGGACTGATGGTGACCTGGCTTTGTTGCTACTGGACTTGTAATAATATTGTTTGTTCAACAGTGCGGATCTTTTTACTTCATGGTTTATTTTAGTATTTGGTTCATGTTAGTGTTAGCTTGTTGTTAGCACTAGCTACAGCAGGCTGCTGCAGGGTTGTTTACGGTAGTTGTAATTCCACTTTCAACCAGTAGGGCGGAGGAGCAGGAAACTGTTTGGCGTTACTTTAAATTCCTGATTTGAGTGTGTACACTGCATGATTACTGATTTTACTCTGTGTGTTTCATTGAAAAGGTAAAACTCTTCAGTGTTGTTTCAGAAACACACAAATGGTATAAAAAACAACTTTTGTTAATACATTAGAAAATATGTTTAAAGCCCCAATATGTGTAAAAGTTTTCGACTCATTAGCGCCACGCAGTTCAGAATAGGTACTGCAGCTACAGTAGCCCACACACATCAAAATGGCAATGTGAAAACACCACACACCAGCTTTCAACCGTCTGCCAGTTTTATTTACTGTTTCTGCTGCTTCCTACAGTCAGCGTCTCTCTTGGGGTTTAGAATGAGTCTGATCAGTCATTTGCAGCTGCTGTCTTCTCGCTCCAGTGCTGCCACTTCTGACACACCTGTCGCACCTAACGCGTGTGCTGAGTCGACCACGTCTGCTGCTTCACTCATCTCCCTCTCCCCCACGGCCGTGCGCGCACCACCACAGTTCTAAATAACTTCAAGCTTTCAATACAGAGATCACATGTAGTTAGAGCAGGGTAAGCAACCCAAGGGGAAGGAACAGAATTTCCCCAAACCCGCAAGGCTTCCACGGAGAGAACCAGCGCCATGCCTCGCACAACTAAGATGGAGGAGAACTTTCATGTCAAAGCGCAAACATGAAAGCTTTATGTTTAAAATGTCCCTTAACAGCTACGGTATTTCAAAATGGTGCATGACAATGGAGAGTTGATCACAGTTTGTGTATATAAAAATGTAAAATTTCAAGCTAGTAGAAGTATTTAGAATAGATGTTGGTGAGAAATATTAATAAAAAAGGACACGTTTGTGAACACATACACAGAATTTGATGGTAAACAAGTGAAAATATTACACTGTGTGCCTTTAAGAAAATCAAAAGTTTTTCTTCATTGCAAGACCCTTGGGTTGAAACTAGGGGTGGGAATTTATCGCATCAATTAAAATGAATAAATAAGAAAAAAATAATGCATTTAAAAAATGAAAGCTTGAGCCTGAGCGTTCCCCAATTGGGGGGGCGGGCAAAAAAGTTTTGCATCAGAATTTATGCTTTATGTATCAATAAATATCAGCAACCTCTAAAAACTGCAGAGCCTGAGCTATAAGACCATATAAACTTTTTTGCAAGCTCCAAAAACAACTAAATCTACAATTAAATGAATCATGACAAATCGCTCTTCATAAATAAAAGAAAGAAAAAAATCAACTTTTTTACTGTTACGTTTTGTAGTTGGTAGAAAGCAGGCAGGCAGTAAATTTATCCATATGAACTTTATTACAGCAGGAGGGACGAGCATACATGCAGCATTCAACCTGTAACTCTCAGCAGAACTTCCTCTGAACTCTACACTACACCTCTCTATGTATTAGTAGTGCTCTGCTGCCACCTAGGGTTCAGTTCAGTACACAACATTTGCAATGTTCCATGTCCATTTACAATTAATCAATAACACATATACTAATATTTACACATCCCAACAAGTCCCACTAAGGTTACCTTTATAATGAGAGCAATGTAATCAAATAGACTTTGGGTGTTTCTCAATGTCAAGGCGTCTGGCGTCTAGGAAGGCACTGCCTTGGCAGGCCAGACGCCTTGCTTACAAGGACACTGTCCTTCCTTGGTCAAAGAAACGGTTAAACAGACTTGTCTCACATGATGCAGCTGGCCAGAGCCCACCCCCTGCTTACACGCTCTGTTTACGTCCCGCCCATCATAGTAGAGTTTAGTTTCAACATAAATGTATATCGAGCCTTTTACTTTTTTAATTGTGTATATATTGGTTAAATCACATGTGTAAGTGAGTTAGTAGCTGCTAGCCACCACAGCTACTAAGCAACTAACCAACCATAGATAACTGCTTTGGAGCTAAAAAAAAAAAAAAAAAAAAAAAAAAAAAAAATTTTACCTAAAAGACTGATAGCTACAATTAGTTGACTTACATTTAAACTGGAAATTTGCCCCTGAAGTAGCTGCTGCTGGCTCCTGATCAGATATGTTTGGAAATACCGTGCTGCATTCTGGGAAATTTTTGACCAAGACACATGTGATTTAACCAATATATACACAATTTTGACAAAGGCAACAAGGCACCTCCCATGTATTCTTGGTCAGTTAGCTAAACGGCTAACAAACGGAGGACAGACGCCTGCGTAGCACATGAACATTGGAACACGCCTTGGCGGTTCCTGATGACGTGTCTCCTAGGCAACCTGAGAGGGACCAAGGCATCAAGGAGAGGTTCCTTGACATTGAGAAACACCCCTTGTGATTACACAGTGTGAGTATGTCACTTGTGCCTCACTAACATTATTTTTATGACAAATTGTGTTGAACAAATAAAATGTGATTAATCAGGATTAATTATTAAACAAAGCCTCTGATTAATTAGATTATTTTTTTAATGGTGTCCCACCCCTGGTTAAAACACATCATTACAGACCAAGAATACTCTGGTTATGACATGAATCAGTCAGCAATTATATTGAAAATAATAGAAAAATAACAAAAGCTCAAAACAGTCTGATGATTTTCCTCATTTTCAGGATTAATTATGAACAATCTACACGCTTCTCACCTTCCAACTTTTACATTTTCAAGACAAATATCACCATGGCCTACTTTGTAGACCCAGAAGGAACCCAGCAAAGTTAATAAATGTTCTGTTTGTATTCATGGTGATTTATTACTCCTGAACAGTTCTGGGCTGATGCACAAGAAAGCTGTCTACGACACTAGTCTCCAGTGAAAACACCACTACGACTTTGCTTCATTTACATTGAAAATGTGGGTTCAGGTCTTAACTGGAGCTTAGTTAGAGTGGCTTTATCCAATTCACTTGTGTAATCCTGCCCTAAATAAATCGTATGTACTCCTACTCTGTTGACAGAGTGAAATCAAGGACATAATGTCCTTTAGGTCCTAATACGCTGAGTTATTTCAACCATGAATTTGATAAAACTGTAAAATGTTCTCTATTGGAAACATTTACTGAATGTTTTCCATTTTTCATTCAGAGGTTTAATGCCAAGGACACTTGACAGCCAAATCACCATGGAGAAGACCCCAAGCTACTTTGTGACCAAAGAGACTCCTCGTCGGATCTCTGCCATGTCCCAGGATACGAAGCTCATCGTGGTGGTGCGTGACCCGGTCACTCGAGCAATATCTGACTACACTCAGACTATGTCCAAAGCTCCCGACCTGCCGAGCTTCCAGGAGCTGGCCTTCAGGAATCAGAGCCTGGGTATTGTGGACATGTCCTGGAACGCCATCCGGATCGGCCTGTACGCTCTGCACCTGGAGAACTGGCTCCGCTACTTTCCTCTGGCTCAGATTCACTTCGTCAGCGGGGAACGCCTCATCACGGACCCGGCGGGGGAGCTGGCTCGGGTGCAAGACTTTCTTGGGTTAAAACGCATCGTAACGGACAAGCACTTTTATTTCAATCGCACAAAGGGCTTCCCTTGCCTTAAGAAGCCGGAGAGTAGCGGCTCACCTCGCTGTCTGGGCAAGTCGAAGGGCAGAACTCACGTGCAGATAGACAGAGATGCTATCGAGCAACTGCGAGACTTCTACAGACCTTATAATGTCAAGTTCTATGAGATGGTAGGACACGACTTTAAATGGGAGTAAGACGTATTTTTACATGAAAGACAGAGCGGGGTTTTAGAGATGCAAATGGGATGCATACGGAAAGCTTATGTGAAACACCAACTGCAGCTCTATTCTTTAACACAAAGCTCCTGCACTTGCAATTATAGGTTACCAGCATCAGCATCCTGTTTGTTCCAGATATCATTTCAGCTTTGGGATCAAATTATTTCCGTTGGTGCAGATTACTGCCAACTAGACTGCTGACTTTCTCATAAAAGAGCAGATTCCAGGGAATGGGATTAGCTGATCTTAAAGTGTCCTTCGCAAACTTTAAGAGGAACAAATCAAGGCAGGGCTTGAAAGTAAGACCTTGAAAAATGTCAGGAAGTCTTGTGGGAGAGAAGCTGCAGTGCAGTGGGTGGACATCCAAAATGTGAGGCTGTACAACCAGAACAAACGATCTAAAACAAACTTTTCCACTGCAGCATGGTTTGGAGTGGGTATGTGCAGCAACATTGAAGCATTGTTTTGCTAAAGGGTTTATATTTTTATTACAAATGAATTTAATCACTGAACTGTTTGTCCATGAACTTCATGAAATTAAAAAAGAATCATCAATTTAGATTTTTTTTGTCTTCATTTCTTAAAGCTTTGAATTTGGTAAAGTCTCCACTGGTATTATAACTTTTGCACAGCTGCATGTCCAGATCTCTGTTTTTGAGCTTTCTTATAGGGGTTGTTGCATGCTTATAGGGGCTGATGATACGTGCATGAGTGGGTGTAGGTGTGAGGAATTTCAATCACTCTTCAAAGACAAAGCAAGGAGCACCGAGTGGTGCTGGGTTATCAAACACATTCTGGAACCGTGTGTCACAGCAAAAGTTTGTATTTGGTTACGGTCTGTGCATACTAAAGCCAATCTCCCCGTGCTTCCTGCAAAACAAACACTTGGTGTTACAGGAACAGAGAATTCATCTGATGGCTTAAAGAAGAGCACAGAGTTGGTTAGGAGCCTTTACGTTCCACATAACACAAAATAGTGTTATGGAAAATTATTATTTATTTACAGGCCTCATTTTTCTTGGTGCTTTTGCATTTTGTCCTATTCATCAGTGGGTAGCACTGGTACCTCGTCTCAAGAAAGTTGCAGGTTTGAATCCTGGCTGCTGCCTTTCAGCATGGAGTTTGCATGTTTTTTCCCATGCATGGGTGTGTTTTTGCCAGTTTCCTCCCACAGACCAAAAAACATGCATGTTAGGTTGATTGGAGACTCTGAATTGTCCCCAGGTGTGATGGACTGGAGGCCTGTCTTGTAGGGTGTCCCCCGCCTCTCGCCTTTTGACCAACTAAACCCAAGCTATTTTCCAGCTACCCCCTAAAGTAACAAATGACCCTAAAACAACCCAAGATGCTACAGATAAGATAAACTAGAGATTTTAACACACCACGAGTCTTTATTCTTGTCCATAAAGGCAGAAAATGGTTGTAAATAATGAAACTTTGCACAAAGAGGGTCATGTTTCATACAGCTAATTCATATCAAGCTTTCAGAATGTGTTTTCCTAACTGATAATAATCATTAAAAATGGTTCCCCTCTGCCAACTTTAATCTATAGGAACACCATTTGAGTTGAAGTCTTCTGAAATTCCCCTCTTCCTGCTTGTGCTTTGAAGACTTCCAGGTGTCAGACACTAGAAATCCAGAAAGTTAAACTCAGAAAACTTGTTCTTATATCTTTGCTATGTTTAGACTTTGTTATTCTCATTTTCCCAGCCTTCTTGTGAAAGTTCACAGCCGGCGCATTGTTAAAAGAAAAAGGAAAATCATGAAAGATGCTCCTGTCTGCGTGACCCTCCCTCAACCCAGACGTCTGCATTATATCTTCTCCGTCTCTCCTCAGAGCTTCTCGTTCGCTCGCCCCATCCCAGCATTCATTAAACTCACAGGACCTCCGGATGGAGGAGTGCAGGCTGTGTGGCTGCACCACCCCCGATGGCCTTCTTGTCATCGTGCTTGCCGGCAGCTCATTTCTGCGGCTCTCTGAGCCTGCACAGGTGAGCTTCCATCCAGTCGTCACCGAGAGCGCCAGTCCTCTCTGTACGGTACACGGGGGTCCTAATTAGGCCCGAGAGCTGGAGAAAAGCAATCCCCGAGAACAGGCAGCAGCCAGAGTCTGATTAGACTCTGCTAGTGGACGGCTCTCCAGAGATTGCTTGTGGGTCAAATCTCTCCTTTTCTTTCTACTTTATTTTCTCACACACACACACACACTCACACACGCACGCTCAGCTTCCTTTTCAAATATGAATCCCCCAGGAACCAGTGCATGCAAATCATGAAATCCTTTGCTTTCCTGAGCACTATGATATGACCTATTTGTGCTCGAGCTAAGGGGAAGCTTGTTAAGCCTAATGAATAATAAGATAATTAACACTTTGTTATAAAACAATAACTAAATGAAACATCTTAGGTTAATTTCTGAGCGAGGTTACTCTTACTCTGCTGAATGTTTGTTTTTCTAATCAGGTAGTTCAGTTTTAATCACCTCGTCCTGCTCAAGCTAGTGGTTAATTACTGAAGCCACCTAAAGGAGGAGAAGGGATTAGTAATCTGATAACTGCTGATAAGCACTACTTACTGGCTATTATACATTAACTACAAGAGTTGACTCACAGTTTTCTGTTAAATCCTTTTGAACCCTTAAAAGGATCCTTTGAAGTGGGTTTATGTAGGGAGGCTATGAACATTCATTATCTAACCTGTTACAGTGTTGTACCTGAACGCATTCATCGAACGATCGTTTGTGAACTCGTTCAATGTTATATTAAAGCTTGAAGTTCCAGGTGTTCCAGTTCATTATTTCTACTCGGAAGTTAGAATTTCCGAGTATGGGATTGACTGGAACGAACCGTGGAAAGTATCAATCTGAAAACACTAGTCACAGATTTGCAGCGGTAATATTTAACTATTAATATTTTGGCTTTTTTTGTAAAATATGCTGGTGAAGGTTCTCAGTCATCCAGGTCATGGTAATCCAAGGGGTTCAAATGAAGGCAACTGGACTTCTTTGGTTTCTTGAAGACGTTTCGCTTCTCATCCGAGGAGCTTTGTCAATTCTGACTGGAATATGGGAGGGTCGATCTTATAAACTGTAGCTGTCTATTGTTGCTCAACGAGCAGCATCTGCCTGTGAATGCCCCTCCTCCCTACCTCTTGATGAGTCGTTAGCCTCGTTAGCCTCTATTGTTTGTGAGTCGTTGTTTTGATTAGATGCAGGAGGGTGTGAACTGGACTGAAACTGTTTTGGAACTTGGTTCAAAGCTGCATTGTAGGTGCTGGAAAGGTGAAACCTGAGTCCTCCTCCTCTATTTAATGATGGTTTCTCCATTTTGACATAGATGGCTTCCTTCACTCCTCTCTCAAACCATCTATCTTCTCTGTCCAGAATGTGGACTTTGTCATCTTCAAAGGTGTGGCCCTTGTCCTTCAGGTGTAGGTGGACTGCAGAGTCTTGGCCTGAAGAGGTGGCTCTCCTGTGCTGTGCCATGCGCTTGTGTAGTTGTTGTTTAGTTTCCCCTATGTAAAGCTCTGGACAGTCCTCACTGCATTGGACTGCATATACGACGCCGCTCTGCTTCTGTTTGGGTGTCTTGTCTTTAGGATGGACCAGCCTCTGTTTGAGGGTATTGTTGGGTTTAAAGTTTACAGGGATGTTATGTTTGGAGAAAATTCTTCTCAGTTTCTCAGAGACTCCTGCCACATATGGGATGATGGTACCTCTGCGCCTGTTGTCCTTCTCTTTGCTGTTTGCTACTGTGGATTCCTTTCTAGACTTCTTTGTTGATTTCACAAATGCCCAGTTGGGGTATCTGCAGTTTTGGAGCGCTTTCCTAACGTGTTTCTCTTCCTTTTGCTTTCCCTCAGTCTTTGTGGGGATATTCTCTGCCCGATGGTGTAGAGTCCTGATAACTGACATTTTGTGCTCCAGTGGGTGATGTGAGTCGAAATGCAAATACTGGTCTGTGTGGGTCGGTTTCCTGTAGACTTCAATGCTGAGACTTCCATCCTCTTCAATTTGCACAGCACAGTCCAAGAAGGGCAGTGTGTTGTTGTGTGCGTCCTCCCTGGTGAACTTGATGTTCTTGTCCACAGCGTTAATGTGCCTGGTGAAACCTTCTACTTCCTGCGTGAGAATTTTGACCCATGTGTCGTCCACATACCTGAACCAGTGGCTTGGTGTTGTTCCATTGTAGGAGTTCAAGGCTCTGGTTTCCACTTCCTCCATGTAGATGTTGGCGACAATAGGTGATACTGGGGAGCCCATGGCACATCCATGTTTCTGCCGGTAAAACTTATCATTGTGTTTGAAATAGGTGGTGGAAAGGCAAAGGTCTAGGAGGGTGCAGATCTGGTCTGGAGTCAGTTTTGTCCTATCGGTTAAGGAATCATCTTGTTCCAGCCTATTCCTGACCGCTTCTACTGCTTCAGCTGTGGGTATACAAGTGAAGAGTGAAGTGACGTCAAACGAGACAATGGTTTCACCTGGAGCCAGTTTGAGATCTTGAACTTTATTGGCAAAATCCACTGAGTTCTGTATGTGATGTGGGGTTTTTCCAACCAGGGGGGCCAAGATGGTGGAGAGATGTTTTGCAATGTTGTATGTGACCGAGTTGATGCTGCTGACGATGGGTCTGAGTGGTGTTCCTTCCTTGTGAATCTTTGGAAGACCATATATACATGGTTTTTTGTAAACTAATTAATTTGGGGCTGATTGTTGCACTTTATAAGTTCTATAACGTTTTCTTTATCTTTGGGCAATCAAGTCAGAAAATGCATTCACAAAATTTGAGAAGTGACTTAAGTTAAAGATAATTAAATGTTTTGCACTTTGTGGTACATCCTTGTTTCCTATCTCAGCCTGGTTCTTCCCTCAGATTGATTAATTAATTATTAATCTTTTAATGAAAGTTTTTCTTCATGCTATTTAGAATATATATATATATATATACATATATATATATATATACATATATATATATATATATACATATATATATATATATATATATATATATATATAGAGAGAGAGAGAGAGAGAGAGAGAGAGAGAGAGAGATAGATAGATATCTATATATATCTATATATATATAGATATATATATATTGGAAAATAAGAACTATGAACTAGTTCGTTTTTGGAACAGTGAACTTAGTTCAATAAATTTTAAATTATGAACTAAATAATTAACTAGTTCATTTTAAAATGTATGAACTGAAATTTGAACTAGTTCGGTTTTAGAACGAACTTTCCCAACACTGCTGTTAGATAGATCTTTGAAAACTCTTCTGTTTGTACTGAAAAGTTGTAAAAATCAACCAGAATGCCCCTGAAGTTGGAATTCCAACATGGGAAAAGTGGAGATTCCTGACTAACCCTGAACTAAATCCAATATGGCTGCCTTGGGAAAATAGAGTTGTCATTGTTATTGCACAAAATCTGTGTTGGTTTGTATCACACATACACACACACACACACACACACACACACACACACACATACACACACACACACACTAACTGTATCCATATTCAGGGCTGCATTCTGGAAGTGAGCTGTTGCAAAATCAGAGCGTCCATTTCTCAATACCAAAGTACGCTAGTACGTTCTTGCGTGCTTGACAAGTACATTCTATGCAAGGACAGCAAAAAGTCAATTCTACTGACTACGGGAGGACGAGGACGACATTTGGAACAGAACTATATTTCATTAAGTCATGGCATCAAGTGCTGCTTCATGCTACGGTTAAAAAATGTCTAGTTTGTCCCTAAAAAAACAAAATAACAATGAATACTAGTAAATATATGGTCCACTTTTTATCAAAATTGATTAAAAAAACAGCATTTTCTGCTGCTAAATGAAGAAAAAATATATTTTCTTGGTCAAAACAGCTGTTTAAGGCAACGTTGGTTTTATTTTGATAGCAGGTTAGCTAATTAGCATTTTGAGGTTTCATGAAGAGTCAAAAAAAAAAAACACAGTAAATTTTTAGCGGTTACACTCGTAACAGTCCTAATCCAAAGAAAGTAAAATTAGAGAGATTACAATTTTGCAGAGCTTTTCTATTACTTACCTCGTGGAGTTGGTGTATTGAGTGGGTCGGTCAATCTGTTGAAGGTTTTCTCAATCAATAAAAAAAACATTGAATCCCATTGCTCTGATGGATCGATAGTTTTCTAGTTTCTTATTCTTTAAACTAATTTTAGTGTTTTTATCAGCAAAACTAGACTTCACAGTGGCTGGATGGAATATTAGTATTAGTGCCTTCATCATAAACCCTCAATATACAGTTTTATACATGTCTGCTGCCCTCTGGTGGAGGACCTACAGGCGGTAAGGTCCAATTTTATTTTATATTATCAATACTGTTATATTGTTATATAATTACATAATAAGATAAAACTGATTATTATATAGTTGCTACATCAACTATAGCCCAATAAATAGTTCAGTTTAAAATGTATTATTATTATTATTAGTAGTAGTAGTAGTAGTAGTAGTATAATATATATATTATAAATTGCAGTGGAAGGCTCACATTACCAATGTAAAAGCTAAAATTTCTAAATCAATATCAATATTACGTAACCTAAAATATTCCTTAAATAAAAATTCACTTTACATGCTATATTGTAGCTTAATACTTCCTTACATTACTTACTGTGTGGAGATCTGGGGAAACTCTTATAAAACCAACTTAAAATCCATCTATATGCTTCAGAAGAAAGCCATAAGAATCATAAATGGATCAGACTATTATCATCCAACTAATGAAATATTTATTAAATGGCACGCTTTAAAATTCCATGACTTAGTAGAACTCAGGACAATTTTGACAATGTATAAAGCTCATAATGAACTCCTTCCAAGGTGTTTACAGAAATTGTTTGAAATCAAAGAAACAAATTATCAATTAAGAACGAGAGATATGTTTAAAAAGCCAAAAGTCAGAACAAACATTAAAAATAAATGCACATCAGTCAAAGGGATCGATGTGTGGAATAGCTGCAGTAAGGAGATAAAGCAGAGTTGTTCACTTTTTATATTTAAAAAAAGGTATAAAAACTATTTGTTAAGTCAATACAGTAAAGTTTGATTGTTCCTCTGAGAGTGTATGTCGACTAAAAACTGATGAGGTTACAATGTTCAGATTTTTTTTTTCTCTTTCTTTTTTTTCTCTTTTCTTTTTTCTATTTAGAAAGGGTGGTAAAAGATAGCTGAGATAAAAAGATGCTGCAATTCTGATTTTGTATTAATTTTTTTGCTCACAGACTAACATCACAAGCTAAATAACTGCAACAGTTTTGTAAAAAATGATTTTGGTGTTAGTCACAATTAGTAATTGAACTGATTTTCAGAAAAGGGGTGGGCTTAAATAAGTTTAGGCTTCTTCCTGCTCCCTTTTATTTATTTATTTTATTATTTTTTTAAATACGTGCAAAGTATTGTTTTCATTTGTAGTATCTGCAATTATTTTTATAACAAATTTTTTTTTTTTCTTTTCTCTTTTATTGAATTTTTAATTGTCTGTTTATATGTTGTATAGTATCTGTGTGGGAATGTGGGTATGAGTTAACAACAATAAACATTGATAAAAAAAAAAATAGTAGTAGTAGTAGAAGTAGTAGTAGTAGAAGTAGTAGTAGTAGTAGTAGTAGTAGCAGTAGTAGTAGTAGTAGTAGTAGAAGTAGTAGCAGTAGTAGAAGTAGTAGTAGTAGAAGTAGTAGTAGTAGCAGTAGTAGTAGTAGTAGTAGTAGTAGTAGTAGTAGTAGTAGAAGTAGCAGCAGTAGTAGTAGTAGTAGTAGTAGAGGTAGTAGTATTTCATATTCCAGACTTTGAAGGGTTAGAGCATCAGCCTTATAATGGTCAGTAATTAATGGGAATAGTAGTTTTATAATTGTTTACAGTGCAGTTAGTTTTACATCACATGGATATTCTGGCAGAAAAGTGAAGGGATACTATGCAGTTTTGACTTGCTTTTAGCACTCCCTATGTCTGTTATTAATTCACTGTGATAAAAATGAAAAGTGAAACATATCTCCTCACTGTGCGTTCGTCTTTTTAACACCTTAATCTAACATCTGAAACGTCTCCTCAGCCTTCATTAGTGTCTACAGGAGCGGTTCATCACTAAATCAAACAAATCAGCTGTGTTCATGATCTAAAACATGCAGGAAACATGCTGGAAGCAGACTGCAGCACCAGACATGTCAGCTCCACTTTACTAAGTCCAGTAGGGACTGGACCGCCACTCTGAAGTTGCAAGTGCGGTATTCTGGCCACAGAGGGTGGTGGGGGTCTGAGTGACATTTCATTAACCCTGTAAAGGGTCATTTCAGCACATACTGGCTCAAGAACATGATTTAAAAATATGAAATCTGATCAGAAGTCCTTAAATAGGAAGAACTACAGCTGATAGTTAATGCTCCATCACTGATTTATGCTGCAAAATCATCCTAGTCTATAATTTACAGAGAATGAAGGTTTATAAACTAGCATTACATTTTAGATGAACATACAGGTCATTTTTAGGACTAGCGTTGGCTCTGTGGCACTGCTGCAACTACCTGTTGGCTTGTTATTTTAGCCTCAGGTTATTCTAAGAGCAATCTACCACAGCTAAGATATTAATAGTTATTATTAGTATAGCATAAAACTTCCACAGAAGCTCTTTTAAAAAAGATCTGAACTGTTCTTTCAAAGCATTGTCATTTTTTTAAGGATTTGATGTGGAAAAAGTATGAATCAAATCAAAATGGGAAAGTTGATTTTTCTAATTCCCAAAATAAAACACAAATAAAGTCAGCACTGTGTCTGAAAGCAGAGTTTTAATTGTTTAAATGTCAGAGCGATGTAGCTGCCTAATGTAGCCTAAAACATGCACTGTTAGATCTTTAATGAGCACAGAGGCGAGATGGGAGCAGCAGCAGAAGGAAGCTCCTCTTGTAACACCAGCAGCATCAGCATCAGTTTTATTTGTTAGCAGTGCTGTCGTTAATGCACGCCTCCAGAAATACTCCAGTTACACACTGTTCTGTTTAAGCTGCTGCAAGTGAAAAGAGCACACAGTCACTCCTCCATCTCATCGTCGGCTCTCGATGTCCTCCTGGGAATGCATGAAGTTCCCCAGTATGTGAACCAGACAGCAGCTGACACTGCAGAGGCAGAAATTCAGCGGTGCACCTCATTCAGTCCTAATGTTTCAGAATAGTTTAGCCGCTGCAGCCGACAGGATGTCCCAGCGGTCGAAATCACCAGTGGCGTAGGAGCCAAATTAAAATGAAGTGCTGACAACTGTGGCACAGTCTCCAGCATGTAACGGTGCATGCTCTACGATGACCGGTGGTGGAGCTGCAGTGTGGAGAGGACAACTACTGAGCATCTGCAGAATCTATCCAAACACCAAGAAAGTGAAGAACTGAATGCTGCTTTAAAAAAAGTGACACGTGTTTTATCTCATGCAAATGTTTGCATTGGTGCTGAATTCAGCAACCACCTGGCTGTGTCTGTTTAGGAGTGAGGAGAAAACAGTGAAAAATGTCACATTTTTGTTGGATCCTTTCATGATTCAGATGTGTGAAATTCCACAGCCTTCCAAAAAAAACGAGACAGTTGTTCGGTGCCATCTCGCTTTGTTGTTGCATCTATTTGTCTGACAAGTGAGAGTCTTCTGTGGAGCTGCTAGGAGAGAGATGGAGAGCTGATTAGACTGGAGGAGCAGTCAAACCTCAGCGTCTATCTCACCAGGAGATGTGTTCTAATTAGAGAGTGTGCCTCGCGTCTCGCTGAGGAGAATAACAAGCCTCGTCCCAGAGCGGCCTCCACGTGAACTTCAGCAAACCTGAAACAGATCTGAGATGGAAGGAGACCTCGATCTTCAGATCGCACCTGAGTCGACGTGTTTGATGAGGGCGAGAAGCCGTTCAGAGTTGGAACAAAAAAGGAGAAACTTTAGATAAAGAGACCCTGCTGGAAGGTTAAAGTGTCCAAATCGGTTTCTGCAACATTTCTCAATGTCAGAAACGTTCGTTACTAAAGCAAGGTTGTTGTCTTCACTTAATTTAACTTAATTAAATTCACCGAACAAATAAAATCCTGCTTAAACCAGCTTAAAGCTACACATCAACACTTCTAAACATTTAGACCCATAATGAAGAGTTGTCAATAAGCTGATTGGAGAATGCCAGAGGGCAATATGAAAAAGAATAGCAAAAAATAGTTTAAAAACTACTATCTTGGTGATTATTCTATCAAATATTTCTAAGAAAAGTTTTTAAAAAATCATGTAACAACTTTAATAAGACTGTTATATTACATTTTACATAATGCAATGTTCATAACCTTCATAGTCACAGAAAATATGTTTTAATTTTAGATCAATATTTTCAACAAAAAGTTGATTTAATGCAAGGCAGCTTTATTTATATAGCACATTTTATACACGGAGACAATTCAATGTTCTAGCAAGAATAGCATGAGCATTAAAATCAATGTGACAAAAATACAAATACATTTAGACCAAATTAAATACACAAATTTAATTTTAGATATAAAAATCTGAAAAAGGCGAGCAGTTACAGTGCAGAAGGTGCAGCATAAGAAATGTTCATTCATAGGCTCATAGTTTTCTGTTTTGATTTAAAAGTTACTAGAGATGGGGCACATTTGAGTTCATGAGGAAGCTGGTTCCATCTGTGTGTGATTTAAATATAATCATATTTTACTCAAGTCTCAAAAAATGTAATACAATTTGTAACAGTAATATTACATTTCTTTTTGTTGTTTTTATTGAATTAAATTGGTCACTATATTAATTACTGAACCCTTCAGACGGGCTCTGGGAGATTCATGTAGTTGATCTGAAGGAGTTTAATTCTTTCAATTCAATTCAATTCAGTTTATTTCTATAGCGCCAAATCACGACAAGAGTCGTCTCAAGGCACTTCACAAAGTAAACATTTCAATACAGTTCAGTTCATAAGCCAATCAGTAAAAAAGTTTCCTATATAAGGGACCCAGCAGATTGCATCAAGACACTGACTAGTGTCATTGTGTTGGTACAATCCTCATACTAAGCAAGCATTTAGCGACAGTGAGAAGGAAAACTCCCTTTTAACAGGAAGAAACCTCCAGAGGATCCTGGCTCAGTATGAACAGCCATCTGCTACGACTCACTGGGGGTTGAGAAGACAGAGCAGGCACAGGCACACCCCACACCCACACCCACACACATACACACACACACACACACACACACACACACACACACACACACACACACACACACACACACCACATTCTTTCTTTTAAAGAAAAAAAAATCCTCTTTTTATTTTGAAATAATCATGGATTCTTCTCAAAAATTACAAATGTAGCATTATACCAGCATTTTCAGATCAAGACTTTGATTGTTAAAAAAACAACTCTGGATTAACTCTAGACGTAGCCAGGTATCTCCCAAAACGGAAATATTCTTTCTACGATTCGGCCTGTCATCCACAGGAAAACGCAGATTTAAACAACAAAAACGAATCTTTTTAAAAACTCCGGCCAAAGTGAAGATGTACGTTTTCTCTGTTTTCAGCGTTTCTGTGTCGACAGAAATAACCGGAGTTTTAGGTTTCACAAAGTCACTGTCTGTGACAAAAATGCTGATGGCCCACGTGCGACCTGTGTTTTCACTACAACATGGATGTCCTCAGAGCTGTGCTCGCGTTATCGATCGTCCAAGCGCTTTTTGACGCTTGTTGACTCCAAAACCACATTTAAGACCAATTCTACCTCCTTATCGGTCCACACAAGTAAGCTAGGCGCCATGTTTCATGTGTTGTTAAAGTTGATCAGGAAGACGAAATGGATAGGATTCAGGGGAAATACTGCCACCTACAGGTCTGGCATGCCTATGAATGTGCTTAACAATGCACTTATGGTGTTCTGTGTGGATGTTTTTTCTAAAGCCGAGGTGGTGTGGACGCTATATTTTGGCGGGGCGGATATTCGTTTTTAAAAAAACCCGGCTACGTGTGGACAGGGCCCCTAGGCATTATTAATTTTTCCACCTAAAACTATTCAGGTGAACACTTAGCGGAGTAGGACCCACGTTATGACAGCACCGTGTTGCAGAGCTGACAGGACTTTTTTTTTTTTATTTAGACAGAACTGAAGTTTTTCAGAGAGCTGCACATTTCTCCACTCAGACGCACAGCATTGTTCCTCCGTGTTCCCTGCTGCTGATCTCATGAACTATGTATTAATGTGTAAATCCACTTTATGCATGTTTTTGTCTCATTTCTGTCTGTCCTGCTTTAGAATCTGGTGAAGGTTACTCATGCAGCACATATATTTTACTAATCCTACTCACTTGCATCACTGTAACACTTTAAAGGCCATCTTTAATCACGATCAAACCCTGATTAACAGCTTGTTCGCTACAATGTGAGCCTCGGTTCTCATCATGACAGCGTTAGATAATCTGGGGGTTGTTCAGAACTAATCTTACAGCGTTTTTCCAACGCAAATATTTAAATTTTATTCCATCACAGAGCCCAACACAGACTCACTACGGAAGAGGGTCCAATCTCACAGGGCAGCTTGTCTCAGATTGGGTGTCAGATGCTGCAGACAGCTGCACTCATCACGGCTTTTATGAATACATTACCTTTTATGTTCATCCAAACACTAATTTATCTTCCACAGAAAATCAAACGGGACAGACGAGAGCACACTGATTCTCTCAGAAAAAAAATGCAACTTCCAGGAACCGTGACAAATATCTGCAGCCAAAGTATCAGCAGATCCTTCAGCTGGGTCGTAATTCAAACACCTCAGCTTCGACAGAATATATTTGCCCATGTTTGTGAGTGTGTGTGTGCTCTGTGTTTGCGCCCGCATTTTGAGGATAGATGCCTTGTGAAATATCAAAGTGTGTTATTTGCCTCCATGAAACTCCACAACATCAAAGACTTCCCCCTCACTCCCATAAGAACTCGAGAACCTCAAGGTTTTTCTTTTCCTTTTCGTTTTTTTACCCGTGCAGCTCTGCCTGTCTTGCTTCTCTGTACTGCTCAAAAGGCAAAAGCCTCTAATGATACAAGATGCGGGCTGGAGAGACTGCTGCCAACAAAAACAACCAAACAGACACATTTTGGATCCTGATTGACATCGCTGCATCCTTTTATTATTCCTGTGATGTTGGTCCAGGTTTGCTGTTGCCAGAAACTGTGGCCTCACACTTCGGCTGATGCAGCAATCTGGTGTTGAGCGCTGCTCTGCCTGCCAACCACCTGGCTGGAGGACGCATAATCAGCCCAGTCAATCACTCCTCACACAGCCAACCATGTAGGAAGGGTGTCAGAGGAAGTACGACAGACATGCACTTTCTGTATGTCCAACTTTGACACTTTACACCAAGCTCCTCAGCATCCTGATTCTGCATCTTTCAGCTGGTCTGCATCATGGCGGAGAAATGAGCGAGCATCATCTGAGGAGAACATGGCACCTCAGTCTCAGATATTTTGCAGGGTTTGGTGACAAATTTTGTTTCCAGTTTAACGTGACAAAGCATTTTGCTGCTTAAATATCTGCTAATTTATTAATAAGGAAGCTGAGAGGTGGAACCCAGGAGTTTCTATGGAGATCACATTCTGCAAGATGGTGTTATTTACCAAAAATTTGTTTAATCACATTAAAGGATTTCTCTGGCTCATTTTGGGGCATTTTTATGTAAAGTTTATAAATAACTATACTATCATAGCTTCCTGAGGAACCTTTATTTGGAGAAAGAACGCATGCATGCTTCATGTGTCATGTTTTGAGGGATTGATCTGACCCAAGACATGCAGAATCACGCACAGGACCACAGGTAAGGAGACAAAAAAACGTTTATTAATAAGGTTGAACTAAGGGTGACTGACAACGTCAGTGAGGGCCTGCAGCTCCTGTGCTGCGTCGCAACTAGAAAAGTTGGAATCCCGAGGGGGGGGATGTACGGGCTGAGGTTGAGCTGGGGAGTGGGGTGCCAAGAGGGAGGGCGTTGATATGGAAGCGGCGATGGTCTGGAGAGTCAAAAATCCCAAAGTGAGTAATCATCATGTCTCCCTCCCTCCTTATATTCCACCAGGTTGATTGTGTAACAGGTTGCAGGTGTCCTGCTCTCCAGCTCCGCCCACCTGAAAGTCAGACTCAGAAAATAACTGGAGAGGAGCTCACCTCAGACCATGACACATGACTGGTGAGTGTGTTCCTGCTGCCTTAAAACAACTCCAGTCTCATAAACTTAACTTGCACATTGACACATTAGCTGTTAGCTTATTGGTCCTATAGGCAATAAATACACAATCATGTGGTTCATATGCACATGCGCCAGTTTTCACACAAATTTGCCCATTTTCATTAAAAAAAAGAGACTTTCTCAAGTTTTCAGAACATCGATACTTGCTGGTAAGTCAATGTAACGGCACAGAAGATGGAGCCTAAAGGGAACAAACCACCACCTAGTGGTTGGCTGCAGTATAATTTGACCTTCTTATCCACCCCATGTAAACAAATGGGTCATAAATAAATAAATAAATATGCCTGATGCCTGTAAACTCCCTATTTATGGGGTGAGTAGGTCACTTGGGCTCAGACTCTGACTCAAACATGGCAACTCCTGTAAACAACATATTTTGTCTTCACTTTTCAACAACACGTGTAAAATAAAGGGTAGATTTTATTTTTTAAATGTTGTGGTTCTGAATTAAAAACACAACACGACGCTTCCTGAACTTATCAGAGCAGACGTGATCATTAGGTTTTGTCATTTTGGTTAAATTCATTCTTGTGTTTGTGATGGAGTGATAAATGTTAATTTAGGAATCTACAGAAATAAACTAGATGAGAAAAGCATGCAAATACAGCTCCAGTGCCAGAGGCAATTGCTTGGGGTCCCCAGGCCACAAGGGGGCCCCAGAGGGCCGACAAACGTTAAAGTCAGAACCGCAACAGTAGTGAGACAGTGAAAAGCTGGCAGCACCGTCGGCCATCTCACACTCCCTAATGGTTCCCTCTGTGTAGCCAGATACCATACACCCACCCCTCTGTGCTTCTAAACGCTGATGACTCGTGAATATCTTTGGTAATCACCACAAGTTGTTCTCTGAAGAGTTTCAACATTTACTGTTTTTAGACAAGAAATGAGTGGACAGGCTGGACTTGGCCTGGGTCATTTAGAACAGTCGTGGTTAGCAAAGACATATGGATCAGTTAATGTTCTCTATTTCTCCAAACAAAGGCTTTTCAGGACGGTGTCTACAGTGAAGATCATATTAAGTTATTTATAACCTTTACACAGAAACATGGGGTAAATGGCTAAAATAATCCCTTTAAAAACATAGAAGATCCTTTGGTTTAAAACAACATATGGTCTTGTGTTTTCAAGGCTCCACTCGTTGCCTGAAGTTACGTAATTCATCCATGGATGTCCTACATGGCTCGTCATGTATATTGCAGGGACCTACAAAAGCAAGTCTCCCTCTGTTTAGCTGCACTCAAGACTCGCTGGATTTTTCATCTTCAATAAAAAAAGAACTAAAGTAGTCCATCACTGGACTCAGGAGAAGAGAAATAATTGGCAAGCTTAATCTTAAAACAAGTGAATCATTTAATTTGTTTTCACTTAGAAGGAAGAAAAACATCTTACACTGAAAATCCATTTGACGCTGTGCAGCGTTTGAAATATTCATGTTGAGATGATGAATTGATGATGAATCGGTCATTTTGTAGTCATTGTGAGCAGCGTCGGACGCCATGGTGATCAACAGAGAGAGAGAGAGAAATTTAGATGAAATCGTGTTTCTGTGAAGTTAAACAGATTCAAGATGTTGGCTGGTGGGAGGCTCCCAAACAAACAGACGCTCACTGGTAATTAGAGAAAACAGCTGAACCGTCATTAACACCGCCAATGTTCTTTTGGATGTTTTTAAAATCACAATTTGCAGATGAAGAGCCTTAAAATGGGATGCATGTTTTGATCGCAGATCCTGAGATTGGGTCTCTTTGGATCACAAACATTAAAGATGTCAGGGGCCAGAGGGACGCAAACGTAGAGACTAGATCAAAGCTGAACTGATGTATAGCTGGACAATAAACTAGGTCAACAGGATGTCAGAAAACTGCAGGTGTGATAATACACTAACGAGAGCCAGGTGTGTAGAACAATTCATACATCTATTTTCTGAACTGATTTATGCTCTTTAGTCATGGAAATCTGGTGTCTAACTCCAGCAGTCATCAGGTGAGAGGCGGGGGACAGATCACCAGCCTATTCCAGAGACACAGAGTTTTTGGTTTTTAGTTTTTGGGAGGAAGCTGGAAAACCCCGACAAAACCCACACACATCCTAACTCCACACAGGCCTGCAGTCGGGATTCAATCAAGGAACCTCCTTGCTGCAAGGCAACGACACCACCATGTGCCCACAGCGATTCATAATGATTTAAAGAGAAACCCAACCCCCAACTACGGATCATAACATTTTAATGATTATCTGGAGTCAGCCTAGACTGAAAACGGTAAGGAAACATAGACTAAAATATCATTCTTGTAACAATTGACTTTAATACACTGCCTGGACAAAAAAATGTCACCAAAAAAAAGGTCACACACTCTAATATTCCGTTGGACCACCTTTAGCTTTGATTACGACACACATTCACTGTGTCATTGTTTCAATAAGCTTCTGCAACGTCACCAGATTTATTTCCATCCAGTGTTGCATTAATGTCTCACCAAGATCTTGCATTGATGATGGTAGAGTCTGACCGCTGCACAAAGCCTTCTCCAGCACATCCCAAAGATTCTCAATGGGGTTCAGGTCTGGACTCTGTGGTGGCCAATCCATGTGTGAAAATGATGTCTCATGCTCCCTGAACCACTCTTTCACTATTTGAGCCCCATGAATCCTGGCATTGTCATCTTGGAATATGGCCGTGCCATCAGGGAAGAACAAATCCATTGATGGAATAACCTGGTCATTCAGTATATTCAGGTAGTCAGCTGACCTCATTCTTGGAGCACATCCTGTTGCTGAACCTAGACCTGACCAACTGCAGCAACCCCAGATCATAGCCCCGCCCCCACAGGCTTGTACAGTAGGCACTAGGCATGATGGGTGCATCACTTCATCTGCCTCTCTTCTTACCCTGATGCACCCATCACTCTGGAACAGGGTCCATCTGAACTCATCACACCAGTTTTTAATAATGCGTTGGACAGTTCTGAACCCAGTTTTAGTCGTTTCTGCAATCTCCTTAGATGTTTTCTCTGCTTGATGCATGCCAGTGATGTGACCCTTCTCAAACAGACTAACATCTTTTCCACGACCTCCAGATGTGTCTTTCCACATGGTTGTTTAAGAAATGAGAAGCAACTCACTGCACCAGTTGGGGTTAAATAACTTGTTGCAGCTGAAAGATAATCGCCCATGCAGTCATTGTCCTATAGGAGGCTCCTACCTATTTTCTTAGTTAAAGCCAGGTGGTGACTTTTTTTGTGTGTAATTCCACATAACTTCTACAATGTTAAAGGGGACCTAGAATGTAAACCAACATTTTCCTTGTTGTTGTTGAATAAGACAGCTTGTGTGGTCAACAGTAGCATGTCAAAAAGTCAAAGCCGTGTTTGACCTACTTTTTATGTAAATCAGAAAGTTGAAAAAGGCGAGATAAAAACTTCTGTTCTGAGAAAGACTTCCTTAACACGTCATAAGGGGGAGCCACACCTCTTCAAACCTGCATGTCTCCAGTATCTGAGGCCTTCTGGGGAAACCAACCAATCAGCAAGCAGCTCATTATCATATTCATGTCCTGGCCGAGTGGGAGGGGCAAACACCTCTTTTCACAGCAAGGCTGGTTTATGGGGTTTAGAATGGCCTGTATCAGGGCTCCTGGGACAGACAATTTAGAGGCTTAAAGCTGTTTTAGATTGTTGATTAACTGCATTCTAGGTCCTCTTTAAAGATACTTTCAACAAAAATCAGGAAAAAAAATTATTTTTCCTTTCAAACCCAGATGGCCTTCTGACATTCTAGCATAGCATTGAGAATTATAGCTTTTACTACTACTGAACATAAACAGACCTTACAGGCCCTAAAACATGCACACACACACACACACACACACATACAGGTTTATCATGCCTCGTGGGGGCGGATGTTCAGGAGGCGACACGTGGGGACAGCATTTTTAATTAGAGATATTGGCTCTATTTTAGTTTACAAAATTATTTTGGGGCCCCAACGTCCCAATTATCAAGTTGACCTTAAAAAATTCCCAAATTCAGAAATCGAACATTTTTTCTGGTTTGCCATGCCTTGTGGGGACACCCCTATTTTTCATGAACGTTCATAAATGATCATTTATTAATTTGATAAAGTAATTAAATTAATCAAAGTTATGTTCACCTTGAAAAAAAATCAAAGTTAACTTAAAGAATACAACTAAACTGCAATGTTTCTTTGAACCATTAGGGGGCGCAGGAGAGTGGGCATACAACTACACACACTTCAAGAACACCTACCTGGTGGGGTCTGCAATATAATGTTTATCCACTAGGGGCGCAGGAAAATACACATGCACACATTTTGTCTTGAAATTTTCCTCATGGGGTCTTTTTAGGGAACAGCATGGGGTAGGTCTACACACTGTTTTAAGATGTTGTGCCCGTGGGGACATGAGAAGAGTTCCCATGGGAAAATAGGTCCCCATGAGGCTGTGTGTAGACAGGCAAATGTCCCCATGAAACATGTGACACAAGTACACACACATGCACACAAACACACAAACTCACCTTATGGTCCAAATTTCAACCATAGAGGTACATAAGTCCAACTGTATCCTTCTCCTGTGTCTTGTTATTGACCGTGTTAATGATCACACACACACACACACACACACACACACACACACACACACACACACACACACACACACGCCACACACACACACAAACATTATTTCCCTTGTGATTCAGCAGCCAGCAGTAGTATTAAATAATAGATAAATAAAATATCACAGCAGAACACCACAGATTGCTGTAATAATCCTGTTAAATGTAAGGTTTGTCAGAGAAGTGCAAAATATAAGCCAGATGTAATGTATTACAGCCCTGCAGTATGATAGGAATCTCATTATGAAACAAGTCACCCAGCATCACCAAACACTGTAAAAAACAAACCGTCTGCACTCACATTTATAATAAACTGTGTTTCAGGGTTGGTGCACAGGATCTTTGCATTTTAAAGAGGTTTTTGCTCAGTCGGTCTGATCCATCCAAGCAGCAACTGGTGAAAAAAGTCAAACATTCAGATCGCTCCTGTTTCAGCTCAGCAGCAGGGTGTCCTAACTGCAGAATTTGCAGCAACGTTAAAGATTGAATTTGGCCTCAAGAGAGAGAGAGCAAAATTGGACCAATCGATGCAATTAGATTGTTTTTCTACGATGCATCAGGCACATTAATGTCGCAGAAACAAAACATGTAAACTAATTCAGCTGGTTGGATGTATCAGGAGCCAAGAAGAGTTATGTCAGAGTGTTAAATCCCCCCAACCCCACTCTAAAGAAACAGAAGTTCCCTGAATTCTCCTCAGAGGTCTTCCTAATGATGCTCTCTTGGAGCTGATACAATTGGCAAATGATTATTGATTTCAACACAAGAGGAGCCTGGCTGCTTTACAGCATGGTGCAATGCCAGGCTGCAGAATTTTCTAATTAGATTCATACATGTTTGTTGGTGAAATCTCACTTTTTTCTCTCTTTAGGGCTTAATAAAGCGCTATTATCCCACAGGACGGAGAAAGCTGCTGCTGTACGTGAAGAAAAAACACGATCAAGACAAATCCCCTTTCACACCTGGAGCAATTTTCATCACCTTTCTGACTGCCTGAGAAGGTGAGAACGAGAGAGAGGGGTGAAAATGCAATCCCCCAAACTGATGACTGGTACGCCAAATTACTGAAATAGAAAGACAAAGAGGCTAGATTAACTCTTAACGTGCTCAGCCTTGGGCCAAACTAATAACGCTACAATCGAATCAGCTCTAAATAAACGACGGCGCTGATGTTTAATAACACATCATCTACGTCCGTGACAGCGGCAGATCTCACGCTGCAATACACAACCATCTCTCCAGAGCTCACACACACACACACTGAGTGTTGCCTTCTTTTACTAACTCATTAATTCTGGGTCCGCTGAGACTTTCAGGCAAGGAAAATATTTTCTTAAAGGCAGCCTCAAGTGGAGGTGAGAAATAAAACGTCCTACGAGCTTCTGCAAATTGAAAATCAGACTAGTTTTTATTTTGTTACAGCCGTTCTAAATGGACTGAGTCTAACACCACAGTATGAACACACTGTAGACACCATGAACGTCGTGTTTTTAATTTATTCTACACTCTGACTCCCCCCAAAATAACTTAAAAGCAGTTTGTAGTCTCAGTCCTTGGCAAAATTACACACTCCTCCGTGAGTACAGCACTTTATTTTTAATCCTCGGTCCAGTTCTGTTATTGTCACCCACCTACCAGCGTGACTGTAAAACTTTTAAAGCTTTGCCATAAGCTGCTGGAGTCCACTCGGTAGATGGACTTCTATGAAACCTTCAGAAAGTCATCAATACATGTGTATCTGCAGCTGATTCACTTTTGGAGTCAACCCAAATCAAAGGTGGCTCCATCCATCCATCCATTTTCCTCCGCTTGGTCGGGTCGCGGGGGCAGCAGCCTAAGCAGAGAGGCCCAGACACTTGGGCCAGCTCCTCCAAGAATCCCAAGGTGTTTCCTGGCCAGCTGGGAAACATAGTCCCTCCAGCGTGTCCTGGGTCTTCCTTTAGGTCTCCTCCTGGTTGGATGTGCCTGAAAAACCTCACCAGGGAGGCGTCCAGGAGGCGTCCTCACCAGATGCCCAAGGTGGCTGCCACAGTTAATTAGCAATCAGCCTTAGCAAACACAGAAATGGCTACAATTCTGTCAATTTCATGGGTGTTGAGTCAAAATTTAGTAGAAATAGAGGGATGGCAGCTAGAAATCTAAATGGTAAATGGTCTGTATTTGATATAGTGCCTTCTAGAGTCCCAGAACCCCCCAAGACGCTTTACAACACAACAGTCACCCATGCTCACACACATTCACACACTGGTGGTGATGAACTACAATGTAGCCACATCTGCCCTGGGCCGCACTGACAGCTGCCATACACAAGCACCACCTCTGAACACCACCAGCAGGTAAGGTGGGTCAAGTGTCTTGCTCAAAGACACAATAACAGACTGAACTGTGTTCGAACATGCAACCTTCCGATTATGGGGCAGACGCTTCACTCCTCTGAAATCTAGACAGGTCATAGTAGCAAAAGGCTTTTGCTCTGCATGTTGGTCTAGCCACGGTCCGTTGGCCCGATCAGTTTAGTGTTACGCTAACCACAGCGCTCTATCAATTTGATGGGTGGGATGATGCGACAGAGCGAAACAACAAAGATGGCGGCGGGTCGTTTGAAACCACTTTGGCATCAACTTTGGACGATTTAGACTTGGTTTTTTTATGAGTCAAGAGCAGATAGAGGTACTTAAGTCCTTTATTTAGAAAAAGAATGGATTTATGTCTTCTTGGACAGAGTATGGTAGACTGCCCCATTGACTGACATCTGTAGCGGTGATTACATCACGTTTGTTGTCCAATAGCATGCAGAGACAATTTGAAATACAACCGTAGATCCCGCCTCACGACTGAGCTCTCTCTATGGGTCATAGCCAGACTATATATTCACATATATAGAGTGGCTTGCCAGGCTAAAAGGCTGGAGCATACTGACCAATTTTCCATTTATTAAGCAAGCTTGACTTGCATTCGGCACGTCCTTCATCAAAGTCACCTGTGTCAAAACGTTAGTCAAGCTTGGATAATAAATCCAAAACTAGTCATCAAGTTGGACGTCCTTCAGCTGTGCAGCACCTGTTTCAGTGCTTGGAGGACAGGCAGAGTGCCTTGATTTAGTTTAAATCTCCTGAGTTAGATGAGTCAGATACAGATCCTTGTAGACTTCTGTCACAAATTCACAAGCACTTCTAGCCTGAAAGCATCTAGATGGAGCATCAGGATTAATATCTTCATCATAAACCTGCCATATCCAGTCCTATGCTGCCCTCTGGTGGAGGCTCTGTGGGTGGTAAGGGCCAATTTTATTTCTTTATCACTGCTATATTGTTACGTAATGACATAATAAAACAAAAGTATTATATTGTTGTTTTTACATTAACATTAGCCAATAGTTCCGCCTTAAAATGAGAATATTTTATTATTGTGTCATATATCAGGCATATATGCAAAACCGCACACAAAAAACTTCTCAACATAAGAAGATCTTAACTGATTATTAATTTAGCTAGAAGTCATAGTGCATCATTACTCCTTCCTTCCTTGGCTTTTACTTGAACTGTTTTTAATATGATTTTTTTTACTTATAATTTTTCACAATAATATCTGTTGTGTTGAGAAGAGATCAATAAAGCCATATTATTTCAAACACTTCATATTGCACATTTTTAGACTAAGTAGATCTAGAATCTTCACAACAAAATACCTTCTGACTGTAAACTGCAGAAAATCATCGTAAAAGTGCTGCTGCCAGTAAAAACCAAACAGAGAGGACCTTGTTTGCAGGTGAACTGATTTACTTTGAGAGGGTGAATGAGCATTACTTATCATTCATACAAAATGTATATTACTCTGGAGAAAATGTGCAAACAAAGCTTGAATAAAAGATGCCTTCACGTGCTCCCAGATGCAGGCATTTGAAGAACTCTACAGTGACGAATGAACACAAGAGTAGCACTTCTACATACTCAGTGTGGGCATTAGCAAGAATCCGCTTGCATAGTTAAGTGCATGCATAAGCAATTCATCATGCAACTACTGTCATGTCAGTTCAGGAACTCTTCCCAGTCAGTGTTGATCTACTCTCGAGCTAAAAATGTGCACAAGCTGTGATGCTGGAGACTCGACGCATTGTAGCGCTCGCTCTATGTACAAGTGTGGTGTTCAGCAATGGCAGCCCAGCTGTCTTGTTCTGTTGCATGAGGTGATGTTTTTTTTTTCATTTTGTTCTCATCAACCCTGTGATCATCTGAGAGGAATGTTTGGAGATGTCTGGCAGTCTGAAGAGGCATCGCAGGTAAATGTTGGTTTCAGGAACTGGCAGCGGTGGGGACAGACGTGTGTGTGCGTGTGTGTGTGTGTGTGTGTGTGTGTGTGTGTGTGTGTGTGTGTGTGTGTGTGTGTGTGTGTGTGTGTGTGTGTGTGTGTGTGTGTGTGTGTGTGTGTGTGCGTGTATGTGTGTGTGCGTGTGTGTGTGTGCGTGTATGTGTGTGTGTGTGTGTGCACGCGTGTGTGTGTTTTATACACAAACATTAGGAAAGCCGAGGCTTCCGGACGTTTGACCCCAGCGACCCTCGCTGCGTTCCTCCACCTCTTCTCGACCTCTCCGTGACGGATTTTGGCTGAACACAGAAACCTTCCACCTTAAAGGCTGTTGCAGAGTCACACCGACGAGCATAATGTAAACAGTAGTTCAGGTTAAATAGGCTTAGCTGTGTTTTCATTAAAACGACGTTTTCAGTGCTTAGTAAATATTAATAATTCAATTACAAATTTACCAACACCTGCAGGTATACAATTTAGATTAAATACTTGTAATATCATCTGAGGCACTGATGTTTGTTGTTGACGTGTGGCTCTCGGTACTAGAGGAGAGCAGTACAAAGTGGTATCTGAAAATTATTCACTGCATCAGCGTGGTAAAAACTGCCATAAACTTTCTTTGGTGGCTGAGCTGTCCACGTGGTTGATGTATCTGAAGAGTGTCTTTCCTCCCTCGTGTCTGCTGTCCTTCAGCTCTGACTGAGACGTTCCTCTCCGCAGCGATGCTACAGAACAAGGCGATAGTTTCAGCACGCGCCCCCATGCTTATTTACAATACAGTAGAATATGCTTTAAAACCAATGCAATCCGTACAAAGTGCTTCGTTGAAAATCTGTTCGGTAAGTAGCCGTTTGATGTGGCAGCTGGGATTCAGAGGCCACTGAAAGAGCTACAGGTGTTCTACAGATGTTTGTCAAACGCTTGGATGGTAAAAAAGACCTCAGAGCTGCACTAGAAAGACTGGATTAAGACCCGTGATGAAGCTTCACTTGGATCTGTGGCTAGTTTGCGTGGAGTTGATGGGGATCTTCCTGGACTGTAGAGTCTTTTTAGCAGGCTCTTTCTTCGAAGGCTCCTTAGCGTTGGCAGACGACTGAGTGATCGTTTGTGCTTCAGAGAGCTTGGACTTGGTGGAGGACAGCAGTGAATGTTTAGCTGCAGCTGATACTTTAGAGGACTCCTTGTCTTTGGCTGTGGTCACGTTGTTCTGGGCTTCTAAAGCTGCATTCTGGGATTTTTTGTTCACCCCACCAGCGTTTGCTTCTCTGGTTGTATCCCCAGCCCCGTCCTCTGGACTTTCCTTTGGTTCTCCCGTCCCCGTTTTTCCACTCTCACCTGGTTTACGGTTCTCCTTGGGCCTCAGAGCACTTTTGAAGAAGGACAAGCCTTTGTCTTCCGCCTTAGTGTTCCCCCGAGCTTCCTTAGAAGCTGGAGCGGTGCTAGCAGAGGAGAGGCCTACGCCTGAAGATCGGAGACTGGTCATGGAGGAGCTACTGCTGGAGGTGCGGCCTGCTGCCCTGTCCTCCAGAGGCCTGCCCGGCCTTGCCTCCGCCCTACTAGCACCTCCCGACCTGGAGGGAGGACCTCCGTGACTGACTTTCCTATCTGACGTTGATTTTGCTCGAGAAGAGTCACGGCTAGCGCTCCTGTCTGCTGCTCTAGTCCTTTCTGCTGCTGAGGTTTTCTCGGCGCCCCCTCTGGGGGAGGATTTTCTCTGAGGGTGTGAGCTCTGTAACCCTGGAGAACCACTCTTCTTCTGCTGTGAGTCAGGATGTAGCACCTCTGGGGTTTGGGAGGGCGCTCTCCTGGATGGAGTTGCTGTTCTTGAGGAAGCCCCCTTGCTTGTTTTAGGTGGCCCGCTGCTCCTGTCCCTGGGGTTTGATGTTGACGCTGCACCTTTGGACTGCGGTTGAGATGCTGACTTGTCAATGGCCGGGGATGCAGGGGAGAGCGAGCTGGATGATGTCGAAGAGGTGGCGGGACGTTTCTTGGGACTCCTCTCACTCTCCAACCCAGTCTTGTTGGAGGTCCTTTTGACGCCAACACTTTCTGCCGTCCCATTTCTTTGTTTAGGATCTTTTGGCGATAAACTGTGTCGAGGACTGATCTGCTCAGCCGCGGTGGCGTTGTTGTTTTCCCCTGTCTGGGTGGAGCTCCTCTGCTCTGTTTGTACAACAGTCTTGAAGTACCCCTGCTCTATCAACCTCCTGCTGCCGACATGACTGTCCAAAGCAGCAAGAGCTGACTTCCCACCGGACATTTTATCTGGCTTAGGAGAACCAGTGAAACACGGATCTGTCAGCGGGCTATCAGCCACCTCTCCTATCCTCTCCAGCGTCGGGGAAGAGTGAGACTCCAGGGAGAAGCGTGACGGAGAGTTGGAGCGGAGTTGGAGCTTAGCTGAGTGGGGCCAGGATGGTTTTGAGCCATTTTCACTCAGAGCAAGAGGGCTGGCGATAGAAGATCTGGAAGAGAACGTTTGCCTTTGCATGCCTCTGACTGCTGGTCGGGTAGAAAGGCCTGCACGACAGAAACAAAACAACATTCAGTTAATCGAGGATGTGTTTGGCCCCTTAGAGGCAACAGTGTAAAATTAAAATTTGCATTTTTGAGCGAGTGCTTTTCACCGTCGTCCTCGCTCCTTTCACCAGCAAACTCAGCAGACTCAGAGAGAGACGCCAGCGAGGTGCGCCTGGAGGAGCCAGATGAGGCTTGGCTGGGCGGGCGGCTTCCCATCAGCCGACTTATCCAGTGTTCATTCAGGGAGGAACTGGTGGAACCTACAAAACCACAACAGGTACTGGTTCATGTCAACTCAACCGTCTACATAAGAGCCATTTTTAACCTAATTCTGATCTAAACCACTGAGCGATGCAGGGTATAAAGCAACCTGCCAATCAGACATGATCCATCTGGAACAAGTGTATTAAATACTGTTTTTATGTCAAATGGGTAACTTGAAGTATAAATATTTATATAACATGTACAGTCAAAACGTATCAAACCGCTAAAATATTCACATTTTTACGATTCTTTCAAATAATGACTAAAAACAATTTATTTAGACCAAATGATTTTTTAGAAAAACATTTGATTCCAATTAAAGGCTAAATAAAAATTAAACACAATGATCCAAAACCTTTGCTGTGTCATGTGCTGCAAGTTTTTACAGTTTTGGACATTTATGTTAGATAAGCTTAGATTAGTCCTTTTATGCCAACGTCAGAACCACTCATTAAAAATATGATTCATCACATATTAGATGTGTCCTGTCCATATCTCCTCTCCCTGGTCTCCCCAGCATTCATTTTAGTTCTCCATGTCCCCCAGTGCATTTTATTTTCCCCATTAAATACATTTTACATTATTATCTTCCCTTCCCAGTTTGTTTAGTCTTTAGTTTAGTTCTCCTCCTCGTGTGTCCATGACATTTAACCCCTGTGTTCTCTTAGATATCGGGTGTTTCTCAATGTCAAGGAACCTTGCCTTGCCTTGGTAGGCAAGACGCCTTGCTTACGAGGACACTGTCCTTCCTTGGTCAAAGAAAATGGTTAAATGAAACAGACTTACCCCACGTGACCGCAGCCGGCCAGAGCCCGCCCCCTGCTTACGCGCTCTGTTTACGTCCAAGAGAAGGCAACAAGGCACCTCTCATGTATCCTTAGTCAGTTAGCTAAACGGCTAACAAACGGAGGACAGACGCCTCGCTAGCACATTAACATTGGAACCAATTGGAACATGCCTTGGCTTTTCCTGAATACGTATCTCCTAGGCAACCGGGGCGGGACCAAGGCATCAAGGCGAGGTTCCTTGAGATTGAGAAACACCCGTTGTTTCCCCCCATATTAGCTATCTTTCATCATCTACTCATGTTCAGTTCACCCCTCAGCTTAGCCTTCCTGCTCCTTACTCCTAATCATTACCCTGTCTATTATGTTTAGTTTAGTTTCCTTTTTGTTTGGTCTTCAGTTTTATTTAGTATGTTTAGATTTGTTATCTTCATTTGGCTTTCCCTTGTTTGGTCTTTATTTCTAATATCATCCTATTTTAGTTACTATATCTTACAGTTTTTTCTGGTTCCGTTTCAGTCCTCTTGTGTGTTTTTGTATTGCCTCCCATCCCTCAGTCAACTAGTCACACCTGTAGGTCATTATCATCAGTAATCATCACACCTGCTCCATTGTATTTGTATTCACTCTCCTGTTCCAGCTCTGTTCATAGTTTCCTGTCGGTTCTCTGCGTTGTCTCCCTGATGTCTTTGAGGAATCTGCCTGTTTGCCCTGACTCTATAGGTAATAAATACTATTTTGCTCCATACCCGACTGCCTCTGAGATCGTCCTTTCATCTGACTGCTGCTGCATTTGGGTCCCAACAACACCATTACAACATGACAAGATGTCAGATTTTATCTTTTGAAATGGATTTTACCCTAAATTATAACTGGATATCATCATGTTTTCATAACTAAATATAAGACAAAAATTCTTGTATTTAATTATGAAAACATGATAAACATATTTTTCTTAGTAAAACAGCAAACATTGTACTGTAATGAGAGGTATTTCATTTAAAATAAAATACCAAATAAAACCTTTAAATAAAGGAAAACCCTTTTACAGGTGGGTTTTTGACAAATCCAACAATTAACTCAATCTAAATAGTTTTTCAGTGTATTTTTAACTCGTTTTACTTTATTTCACTACAAAAGCAGATTAAATAAACTAAAAGATTAATTGATGACGTTTTTATGAATTTGTAATGAACAAACAATGATGAATTGAGTTAATGTTATATTTTTGAGATGAGAAACGTGTTTTTATGGAATGTGCACGAGCTAATTTTAGTCATTACCTCCAACAGAGCTGTTGGCGGACCACGATGGGATCGTGGCACGTCTTTGATAAAACAAGATGTAAGCAGTGAGCTTGCAGACGTCATCCTCAGATATGGGATGAACATCGCTGTCATCAAAGCAGTACCACTGGCCGTCGATGGAGTTCTTACAGTGAGCTAGAACACACAGAGAGTTTTCATTCAACAGAACAGGACTTAAATCCTCATGGAGACCTCAGGGGTGTGATTACCTGTGTAATGCCCCCCCTGCATGGTGCCGTGGTGGTTACACACCGCATACAGGTCATACAGGTAGTCCTCCGGGTCACGCCCCAACCCGTAAGGCCGTCTCCATGGTGACCAGTGGGAGGGGAGGCTCCAGCTGCTCTGGCTCCTCTTTACGATGTGAGGTGCCATGTCCATGCCATTGAGCGGGAACTTCACCATGTTCTGCATCTTCATGCGTCGGTCCCCATCCTGGAGCGTTGAAAGCATTACGGTGAGTTTTTTTTTACAGCTAAACTCTAAACAGATGTAATTATGTCACTGTGGGAACCTGTCTGAAGCGTTTCAGGTGGAGGATGAGGATGTCAGGAAGCGTCCACAGACTGAGCTTGATGCTGCCCTGCTGGAGCTGCTTACAGTGTGGACATCTCCATGCATCATCAGGGGCAAGCTGACAGCAGTTTAAAAAATGTGTTTAGTTGTGATTTTTATTCTATTGGAAAGTAAAACATTTGTTTAAAGAACTCCATCCTACCTGCTCTTCTTTGGTGTATAGTTGCAAACACTGGGACAGCGTGCAGTTCTGAGGCTGCAGATGCTGCTCCTTCGCCTGCCGTACGCTCTCAGCATCTGGGATGTACTCGTCCTCGGTTCTTTTGAACAGACTGTGGGCGTGAACCGGCAGCAGTCACACAGGAATAACACAGATCGGTCGTTAGGTTCTGACAGGAGGTGTGACACGTCGCACATCTGCTCGCAGCTTAATGAGCGGCATGCTTTGTGTTTGTCACTCACTAGTCTTTTGTCTCCTTGTCCCATTCAACCACTATTTTGACATGAGGTGGTCCTCCTGGACCACACGACTTGAACGCCCTGTTGGGTGAAGGAAACAAGAAGAGTTGGAATTTTTATCTTTTTGATGATTATGTAAATTTACTGTATATTTAGAGGCCAAAACAAATAGATGAGTTAAGATTAAGATGTTCTTTTGTTGAGAACATTAACTTTACAAGTCTGAGAAGGTCTTATGCATCAGAGGACTTGTTTTATACATTAACCCGTTCATGCATGCACTACAGGAACAAAGTTTTATTGACTTTTATACGGCGACACGTTAGATTCATTCATTCAGCGGACAAAAAATTGCAGGAAGATTTTGTTTCTTTGTTTTTAGATTAAAGTCAAAATGTTGAAAGACACTATGGATCAGACTAAAATGGAAGTATTTTAGTATTTATTTTAATTAATTGTATGTTTATGTTTTGATTGTTTTTATGGGCTGTGCTAATACTCTCTCTGCAAACAAAGCTCCTAACGGACAAATAAAGTGAAGTTTGATTTGATTTGAAAAAGACAAAATATCAAGAAAAGTCCAAAATATTTGTCAGAAAAAAAAATTCTTATTTTGAAAAAAAGTCAAAATATCAGAAAAAATAGTTTCAGAATAACAAAACTCCTCCAGATTAAAACTGAAATGTTGAGTAAAGGAAAAACAATCTGTGGTAAAAATAAAATGTTAAGAAAAAAGTCCCAGCATGACCAGAATAAGTGTATTTAATTCTCTGATGTAAAACTCTTACAGCCGTTTCACTTTTTAATTTAATTTTTGATTTTTATTTCTAACAAATATTTTTAAAGAGTTTTGTCAGATGTCCTTCAGCTGGACCACGTGTGTTTTTACCAGTTGGACATCTGAACAGAATAAAACCTCCCAAAGTCTCATATAAACAAACAGCTTTTATTTCTAAAGAGCGTTTCAGGTGATGTAACACTGCCCCCCGGTGGTGGTAGAAGGCGTTACCTCTCCACAGATGGATGGCAGAGCGGCTGCTCCTCCTGAGGCAACAGATATGTGATTCCAACAACTCCTACCACACGCAAAGTGAAGGGCCCCACCTGCAGGCCATCAGGGGTACAGCATTACTCACCTCAGCAAATGAATATAAGAAAATCACAAATGAGAAAAGAATATAAACCTGAACAAGGACACCAGGCCGCAGAAGATGCTTCATTTTCTCCAAGATTTCAGTCTGCAGCACATCCCACGTCACCGTACGCTCCAGGTAGAGGATGAAAGGATTCCCAAATCTACAGATATAACACAGTGATGTTGTTAATGCAGAAGTTTCAAACTCCTGCTCTTTCCTGTTGATGGAGTACCTGCGTCCCTGCTGTCCAGCGCAGGCCCTGTTGCACACCAACAGCACGATCTTCTCAGCCTGCCCGCTGTTCTTATTGGGACTCTGAGGTGGCGTGGTGGGCTCTTGGATCTGCGCGGATATGCGGTTATTCTCCGTGCTGTACTTCAAATTGTTCTGATTGAGATTTAAATGCGGGCTTCCTGAAATTTAAAAAACAACAACATTGTGGCTTTCTGTTTGGCAGCGTGTGCTGCAGCTTTCTGAGAAGATGTTTTACCGCCTCGCTTCGAGCGGATCTGATCTGGTCTGAAGAGCTCGGGCGTCTCGAACGCAAAGATGGAGTCGCTCTCCTGAATGATCTCAAGGTCTTCGTCATCATCACAGAAGGAGCGGTGAAAGCCATCGAAGTACATCTCTGTGAGGACGATCTGGACAGAGACGGTGGACAGAAACAGTGAGTGGGCTCTGAATTAGTCACACGTCAGGTATAAATGTAGTAAGTGAGAGGACAGCACAGCAAATGCATCTAACACTGCATGAGTTCAGCTCGTTTTCACAAACAGAATCCTCTTGTTTGGTCAAAGCGTTGGGTTAAAGGCTCTAAAAGAGGCGGCACCTGTTGGGCAGGGATTTTGGTCTCTTGTGCCACAGCTTGTCTCAACCTGGACACGGTCCCCGACAGAGGCACGGCCACCCCGACTCTCATGCAGTGTGAGCACTTTCCTTGGTACACCACCGTCACATACAGAGGTCTGCAAAACACACACACACACACACACACACACACACACACACACACACACACACGGAAACTGAACTGTCTGTTTTATCACCACGCCTGGGCTGGTGTTGCAAAAATAGACAGCAGGATCTAATTTTAGCGCTGTCTTGTCACACGATTGTTTGGATTTGACGCTGCTTGCATGGCCGGTTCAGACTGAGTCTTTGATCTCACAATCACTTTTATAGTTTCCTATTATTTGTTCATCTAGGCTCTTTTGTCCTAAATTAGAGTGTCTTACCGTGTGTGAGGAACTGGGATTGGCAGTGAGATGCAGAGGAAAGGGTCGAAGGTGTTGCTCTGTTTCTGGCAGTGAGGACAAGTCAGGGACGACCTGAACAGACAAACGGAGACGATACCAGGATCTGAAACTTGGACACGATTAACCTGAGAGTGATGAGCAGGATTCTTTATTAGTGTTTCATTGTCACCTCGTTTGCCCCTTTATCCTGTTGAAACGAGCTTTTTAAAAAATAAATCAAATTTCAATATTCTTAAAAATATGTTTGAATAAAAAGTTTAATAATACTACCTTAAATTAAAATTGCCTTAGTATTAATATTTTACACTATTTTATTATATTAATATTAAATTAGTTTAAATTAGGGATGTTTATTTATCTGATATACCGATACAGTCTACCGATATAAACCGATCCCTTCATAAAAAAGAAAAACTAAATTATTATAGGTAACCTAACTTTACACATCTCCTATTATTTACATTATCAGTGCAAACTATGACAACTACTTCAGTTTCAGTTAGGCCAGTTGAGCCAAACCAACACGAATATCTCAAACCCTGAGATCTGTCATATTTTGACATGTTGAGAGAGAAGCTGAGGTTTGATGTATAATATGTACATGGTGTGTAAACGTTGTGTCATTAAAAGAAAAAAACGATACTGATAATTTCCTAATTGTTAAATCTTAACTTTGTGCACTGTTCGGTGTTAAAGTCAGACACCTACATAAAGTTAATTTAGAGTATTTATTATTCAGATGTTATTAGTGAACGTAAAAATACATTTAAATTAAATTCTGCAACAGCACCAGGCTGCCCGAGGATGTGCCTGACTTTAAATCTGCTTTACTAAGGACAAATATCGGCCTGATATCGGCGTATATTAATGTCAGTAGCTGGTAGGACAGTAGTGTCCCTAGGTTTAATCGCTATGAGGCAATGAAGTTATTACCAACGGTTAGTAGCAGAGGAAAGGCAGGGATGGTTAAAAAAAATGGGAAAAGTAACAGAAAAATTACTTTTATTCATATATTCAGCTCTTTTTGTTCATATATGAAGGGAAATAGTTTCTGCTACTATGCAAAATCCTCCCTTCAGCTCACATAACTGGGATCCAGCACTTGTGCAATAGATGAGCCTCAACAGAATCAATATCTCTCTTATGTTGCTGAAGATAAAGCAACTGATCACAGAAGGACTTTTTTATTATTAAATCTCCCTATTAACCTTCTGAGTGGAGTAGTGGTATGAGTGTCCGCCCTGAGGCTGGGAGACTGCGGGTTCAAATCCACGGTCGGGTCACATCAAAGACTTTAAAAATGGGACCCAATGCCTCCCGGCTTGACACTCAGCATTAAGGGGTTTGATTGGGGGTTAAACCACCAAACCGTTCCCGAGCGCAGCCACAGCTGCAGCTCACCGCTCCCCACGGGGATGAGTTAAATGTCATTTCACCAGCGTGTGATGATGACTAATGGGACTTTAACTATTTAGCAGATGTTTGGATGTTTGAAAGCAGAAATGATGACTTCATTGAGAGAAAAGTCCTGATGTTACAGATGTTGGTTCAGTGTTGAGAATTTATTAGGAACTAAAAGAAACTTCATGAATCCCATAACAGCTGTGCCTTTTATTTCTGCAACTTTTAAAAACGGCTCATATAAGGGATTATTCCCTAAGATTCAATAACACAATAATCTGAGTCCTCAGTCATTTCTATAAAAGTTACTTCCAGTAAGACATTTCTGTTCTGAGGTACTTGCTGCTTTTTCGGTTTTTGTTCTGTATCTGAACTGAAAACAAGTGGAGATGGTTTAAAACTTTTGCACAGTACCCAAAAGCATTTTTATCCATCTTGAATAGGCGTAGACCAATATATCGGTCGACCTCTAATCTTGAAGTGTGTTTCTGTGTGAACACCTTAAAGGCTGTTTGAACACAGCAGCACTTGTCACTCATGTAGGATGTAAACGCTGTTTCTACAAACTAAAGCTGTTTGGAGCATTATAACAAATTAGATAGAAGAAGAAAGGATCTTTTATATAGCACCTAGTAATTATTACAGTCCAAAAATCTGGCAAAGATGTTAACATTTGGCTTTTTAAATACGTGTTTTCATTTTTTTTCTGCAGATTAATTCTCCAGAAACTCAGACAAAAAAAGTTTCAGCTTTTTTTGAGCCACTTTTAGTCATTAGTCATTATTAGAGCAGGGTCATTTAATGATAGTCCGACTAGAGCAGATACTTTTACCTGTATTGTGCCTGAAACAGCTCCTGTACAAAAGAACCAGGGGCTGGTAGCGGAGATCCTTCAGGGGCCGTTTCTTCCTCCACTGGAGGCTGATCAAACAAGGCAGAGAGCTATTTGACATTATTGCATGTTCTAATAGCTGCAGCCGTCCCACCAAAGAGATAAATCACATAAAAACGTTAGAATTCACCTTCCTGGGGGGTCTGCTGTCAGGGTGGGCGATCTGGTTCAGGTCTTCGTGGACCCTGTCGAGCAGCCAGAGGAGGAATTCCTGGGCGTCATGCTGGGAGTTACCTCTGAACTGCAGGGCGCTCTTCGACACCACGTTCTGCAACCAGCATGAGAACAGTTTTAGAGATTTGCACCAGCTATCGATTTGCTGCTCTGCGAGTGCTACTTGTGTTTCTTTGACATTGTCCGTTCATAAAATATTCAGAGTGTGAGCGGGACGGTAATCAGCGCAGCCTTAAAGGTCAGCAGAGCATCTCTTTGGTACTGAGCAGAAGAAAAGGACAGAGGGTGAATCTAGAAGGTGTGTTTTCTCCAGAGACGCCCAAAGAAGGCAGCTGGGAAGTCACCTCTACTCACGCTGGCTATCAAATGTCAGATATGATGAAGCGTGAGCACAGATTACCAACCTCAGTTTGGAGGTGTAACAAAAGCAGCGTCAGGAGGCTGTCTTTCAGACATAAAACTGTAATATCAAGAAGATCAGGGCAAAAAGAAACCAATATGTTTATATTTGAATCTATTTAAAGACAAATAAGGTACGTTTTATGAATTGGTGTGCTGTAACCAGAATCTGGAATCACTTCTTCTGAATAAAAATGTAGTAAATAATGATAGTGGATGAAATACACACAAAGACCCACCCTGGCCTAAGCAGTAGAAGGATAGTGTACTAAAACAAAGTTAGAGAATGACACAAATATGAAAATTCTCAAAGTCTGATGCCCTACTTCTCATTCTGGAAGTTAGCACAAACTCCAGAATGTTTCCTATTTGAGATGAAAACTGATTCATTTCCAGAACACTTGTGAAAAAAGCTTCAGGACACCTAAGAAATCCAGCAAGCAGCATAGCTGGCTCCTAAAACGGCTCCAGCTGCAGGATCAGAGCACCATCAGGGAGGCCTGGTGTGAAGAAGGGCAGCAAAGAAGCCACTTCTCTCAATATCAAAGACCAACGGATGTTCCCTTCTCTAAAGGTCTGGGAACTGGGATTGTTTTGGATATTCAGAAAAGTTAGTTTTCTGGAGATGAAACAGTGCCCCCACATGCAACAGTAAAGCATCCTGAGATCATTCATGGGTAGGTGAGGGGGGGTGGATGCAGTCACAGCTTAATCTCAGAAAACAGCCATGAATAAAAATTGGTGCCAAAGAATCCTCCTAGAGGAACTCCTCCCAACCATCCAAGAACAGTTTGGTGTCTTTTCCTGCCTGATGGAGTGCTGTATAGAGTCATAACAAGGCCCAGCTAACTCCCCAGACCTTAATGAGGAGGTGGTGGACAAACAAAACCTATCAAATTCTGAAAAAACCCAAGTATTGATTATGAAGATAAGCATGTCATTTATACTTAAAGGGATATTCCACCATGTAATAGTCTAAATCAGCTCCTGTAATTCCTTTGTTTCTTATTATTTTCATCTGTAATATGATTATTGAGGTCACCAAGAAAAATTAGGATCATTGTTGAGTAACTTTCATGGCTTTTTCATATGAAATGCTAGCTGTTACCATTCACTTACAGTGGCTATGCTAAGCTAAAGCTAACGGAATGACTGGGCTGGTTACAAAATGCTTTATTCCACTTATCTAACTCTGGGGCAGAAGTCACCAACCTCTGTTTCATAATAATCCTAATATCACTTAGGGCCGTGCGATTTGACGATATAAGATCGTTAAGGATTTTAATGTGATGACGATCTACTAAAGCTCGGAGATCGTAGAACCGTGTATTTGCATTCTATCACCCGTTTATGCCATTATTTCTGAACGCGGCACACATTTGTTTTGTTTTTTTTCAGCCGAGTCACGCCATTTGCTAGTCTGCTTCTGTCGGCACGACAGACACACCGGTAAACCAATCACAACTTTAGGCAGCGTGTTGGTTTGTTTAGCTGGGTGCTCGGTAGAAATGAAGAAAATAATCTAATCGATGCATTAAGATGATGATAAACAATTATGAATAGTTGAAGAAGAACACCATAATCGATTGTAGCGCTAGCCACTAGCACTAGCCGCTAGCTTGCTCCGTCTCTAAGCGCTAATTACATTCTCACGCGTCTGCTCAATCAGGAAACCTCTGGGTCAATGTTCTGCTCTAAACTTTGCATTTGGCTTCGTGTCTTTTATTATTTGGGGACGTTCGTTCGTATTTTAGTGAGCCTTTTCACCGTGGCTGCCACCGGAGCTTTGTTTATCCTGTGAAGAGACGGGCCAAACCCCTCCCTCGTAGAAAATATCTACGGAAAGCAGCAAGTCCAAAAAGGCAATGAGCGTAATCCTCTTGTATTGGATGCAAACGCAAACACATCATGAATTTAGATAGATTTTTTTCTCTGGACAAGAAATAATTACTAATATATTTTGGATGAAAGGCTATGAGCCACCTCTAAATAGAAGTTACATTTTTTTTTCATTAATTATAAATATATAATAAATAAAAGTGCCTGTGGGACATTTGAGACATGCCATTCTCCAACATTTCTGAACTTATTTGTTCAAACAAATAAATAAGCTAAGCCCTGGAACTGTGGCATAAATATTTTACTCTAAACCCATTATGGATTTTTAAATGGAAGGCATTTTTTGTTTGATCATGTTTATTGTAATAGAACAAATTTGCAATTTTTCTTACCTAAATTAAAACAAGTGTTCAAACAGTAACCTGTCTGAAATACTTTATCATATTTTCTGTGAAGGGGTATGCTTTTAAATTGATCTATTTTATCGGTAAGTAACTTCCAAAATGTATGAATTGTCGAAATGGAGAAAATCGTGATAAAATCGAGATCGTGATTTTGCAAAAAATAAATCGTGATATGATTTATTTTCCATATCGCCCACCCCTAATATCACTTCCCTGTTTGAAAAAGAAAACTGTTCGGAGGAGATCATTCGATATATGAAGATATTTCCAAGACTATAAGATAAAAGATACAACTTTGGACCATTTTTATAACACTTTCAATTATTATTCTGAAAATGTTTTTCAAAACAAGTTTTAGCTGCAATCACCACATTTATAACTGAGATTCATAAATCTCCTTCACTCACAACAACTTTATTACCCTGTTCAATAAAATCTCACTCGTATTAAAAATAAAGGATCTAAATCCAGTCAGACTGGCTGGCAACAGAGGTAGAAAAAGAGACAGAAATAGTAACGCTGTCAAAAATAAACTGACCCTGTAATGTTTAGCTTCTTTTTGTACTTCAGTTTTTAGAAACTGTGTGAAAAAGAAGCAACAAAAAGTCTGATCTGGGAGCTTTTTGTGTTTGTGACGGGCCAACGTCTCATGTCTGGATGGAGGTTTGAGGTGAATCCAGCTGCAGATGAGGTCAACACGCAACACACTCCTATGCACATCCATCCTCCTCTGCTTATCCCAAGTCGGGTCACGGGGGCAGCAGCCTAAGGAGGGAGGCCCAGACTTCCCTCTCCCCAGCCACTTGGGTCAGCTCCTCCAGGGGGATCCCAAGGTGTTCCCTGGCCAGACGAGAGACATAGTCCCTCCAGCGTGTCCTGGGTCTTCCTTTGGGTCTCCTCCCGGTTGAACGTGCCCAGAAAACCTCACCAGGGAGGCGTCCAGGAGGCATCCTAACTAGATCCCAGAGCCACTTCAACTGGCTCCTCTCGATGTGGAGGAGCAGCGGGTCTACTCTGAGCCCCTCCCGGATGACCGAGCTTCTCACCCTATCTCTAAGGGAGAGTCCAGCCACCCTGCAGAGAAAACTAATTTCAGTCGCTTGTATCTGCGATCTCGTTCTTTAGGTCACTACCCAAATCATGTAACCATAAGGACGCAGGGGCGTTGACGCCGTAGGCTACGCTTCAGTATCTCGCTCCAAAATAACAAGTTATGACTGAACCCGACCTGGCAGTGACCTACGACCTGCATGTGAGCTGGTTGAGGAAGGCAAGAGTAAACAAATGCGTCAATGTAAAATATCGGCTTTTCGGCCAGTGAACAATCATTAGGAAGCCATTATAGACATGTTTTCAAGTGGAAAAGTGAAAATTTCAGTTGATGACTCCTTTAAAGGAGTGTCTCAAATCTTTTATTTTGACCTCAGAAATAAACACAACAAACACTTGTTATGAAATGATGACAGCGGAAACCTCTAGCTCAGAACAACACCAACACCTGTCTCACATTTCAACAAATAAACATCTTGATGATCCACAACATTTTTGGGGAGATAGTCTGGACTGATGTGACAAAACGTGTGGAAGGTGTGTGTCCTCATCTGGAGTAAAACTACAGTGAAACATGGTGGTGGTAGTGTGATGGTCTGGGGCTGCAGCTTCAGGACCTGGACCACCTGCTGTTACTGATGGAACCAGAAATTCTGCTCTCTAGCAAAACATCCTGATGAACATCTGACCCTTGACCTTTAACAGGCCGTTCAGGCTGGAAAACCCTCCTGAAAGGACTAAGATTCTGTAAAGAAGAGCTGGACAAAACTTCTCCATATGATCAGAAATACTTGACCATGAGGTGTTTGGGGGTTCCCTTGGTGTTGATCCCTTACCTAAATCATTATGTTGTACTTGACCACAGCCTACCTTAAAGTCTCTGCTGTGCTGAGGGGTGTACTCAAAGGTCCAGAGAGCCCGAACCAGACCGGACAGCTGCTCGGTGACCTCCCCGGTCTCCTGCGGCTGGCTGCTGGCCTTCTTCTGCACCAGGACCCCGTTGGACTTGGCCTTGTCGTTGTCGCTGCCCGTCTCTTCTCCTTTGAACTGCTCCAGAGCCAGGTACTCAGCGAACAGCTCCGTGTTGCTCAGGCACTGTAAGATAGCGTTCATGAAGCAGGTGTTGCCGTGGTTTTTCAGCCCGGCGACCCCCGGTACCTTGTCCCCGAACGGGAACCCCCCGCAGTCGCTGTCGTCGGACGGGACCGAGCCCCCCGTGGTGTTGGGAACTAAAGTTGCCTCGGCCTTGTCGGCGGCGGCGGCTTGCTCGTCGGTACCGAAATGAGACAGAGTGGACAGAGTCCGCAGAACTCTGTTCATGAAGCTCCCCACGGAGCGGACCGAGCTCCTGCGGAACAGCTTCTTGCTGAAGGATTTCTTCTCCTTGTTACTGACAACTTTCGACATGATGGAGGTGCTGATGGGGGCTTTTCCCTGATGTTAGATCTCCTCACATGTCATCACCTCCCATTAAGGCCTGGTGGTTCTGGGGACCAGAGCTGGGTCCAATCAGCCCACTTGCAGCACTGCGTTGGGTTGCACAAACAGCCGATCAGGGTGAATCCCTGGGCCAGTCCCACTCCAGCCAGCAGCCGTCATCATCATCATTATCAGCATCAGCATCATCATCTGGAGCTGCCAGAAAACGCATGTGTCATCCTTCAGCTGAAAAACACACCAAGCTCTGAGCAGCAGGAGAAACACCGAATCAATTAGTCTGAGTCGCGGGTGGGATTCCTCATCATTTATTAAACCGCAGCTCCACCCTGCTGAACTTCGCGGATCCGTTGTTTGGACAGAAAGCGTCGGTTCGGATGGGTTTATTGACCCATCTTCTGTCCACTGGAGCTCCACCGATCAGCTGAGGAAGCCCCCAGATCGTAGCGGCACAGTCCGCCGCTCCCTCGCCTCCTCCCGCGGACAGGCATCGCTTCTCCGGCGCCGTGTCCCCATCCCAAACTTCTCTTTCCTTTCCTTTCGTTCTTTTCTTTTGCGTTATTGTTAAAATCCCTTCCTTTTGTTGGTCAGAGTCCTCCCGCGCGCTTTTATTTCCGCCTCCGGATGGGCTTCACCACGGCGAGGCCGCTTCTCCCGTCTCCATCATCAATTGTGGACACCGACACTGCAGGCAGGGCGGTGACGGCTGACGTCAGGCCCGCGCGCTGGTCCATGTTGGAGGAGAGCAGGTACAGCAGCAGCCTGTGATGCTGCTGGATACTGGTGATGATGCTGCTCCAGCCCAGCTGCACGACAGCCAATCAGCTTCCAGGAAACACATACGCTGCTGCAGAGGCGGACTGGCAATCTGCGGGTTCTGGAACATCCTAGAACGGCCGGTGTGCTCCAGCAGGGCCTTGTCTGCTATGATGTGTCTAAATGTCTGGAAAAAAGGGTAGAAAAACTACTTTGGGTCAAAATGTCATGAAAAGGGTTGATATAGCTACTACTCTCAAACAAAAGGAGTTAAAATGTGAAAAAATTCAACATAATCCTATTTCTATTATCAGTCTTCTTTAGGAATAGTTTGAGTACATTTTTGTAACCAAGGGTTCAGGGTTCTGTTTTTACCAACTAAATAATAATAATAATAATAATGATAATAATAATAATAATAATAATAATAACTATTTATAAAGCATTGAACAGCAAAAAGATAAAAACAGTACAGAATAAACAGGATGTAAACATTTAAGACACAAAATAAAACCTATTTACTATTTAGCAAATCCCAAATTATGAAGCTTAAAGATTTAATTGAGTTAAGCACATTATTAGTTATTTACAAGGTAAAAAGTCAAGTATTACAGACGAGTTTGCACTGAAGTTGTTTTTAGTTTTGAAGATCTGGTGACTAGAAGGAAATTTCATTTTAAACATCAATTTGCAAGGACTGCTTTATAACAGAGCTGCATTTCCAGATGTGGTGTTAAATTGTGGAATTCATTACAGAATGAGTTGAAGGTGTGTAAATATTTTTCAGTTTAAGATTATGTACAAAAACAATATCCGCCCGGAGTTCCTTAAGGCTCTGGATGTTGTGGGGCTGTGTTGTCTGACACAGCTCTGCAATATCGCGTGGACATCGGGGGCAGTTCCACTGGATTGGCAGACCGGGGTGGTGGTCCCCCGATTTAAAAAGGGAGGCCGTAGGGTGTGTTCCAACTACAGGGGGATCACACTCCTGAACCTCCTTGGTAAAGTCTATTCAGGGGTTCTGGAGAGGAGGGTCCGTCGGATAGTCGAACCTCGGATTCAGGAGGAGCAATGTGGTTTTCATCCTGGCCGTGGAACACTGGACCAGCTCTATACCCTTGGGGGGGTCCTGGAGGGTGCGTGGGAGTTCGCCCAACCAATCTACATGTGTTTTGTGGATTTGGAGAAGGCGTTCGCCCACGTCCCTCGGAGGGCCCTGTGGGAGGTACTCTGGGAGTATGGGGTACCAGGCCCCTTGATACGGGCTGTTAGGTCCCTGTACGACCAGTGTCAGAGCTTGGTCCGCATTGCCGGCAGTAAGTCGGGCTCGTTTCCGGTGAGAGTTGGACTCTGCCAAGGCTGCCCTTTGTCACCGATTCTGTTCATAACTTTTATGGACAGAATTTCTAGGTGCAGCCAAGGTGGTGAGGGGATCCGTTTTGGTGGCCTAAGGATCAGGTCTCTGCTTTTTGCAGATGAGGTGGTCCTGTTGGCTTCATCAGAACGTGATCTCCAGCTTTCGCTGGAGCAGTTCGCAGCCGGGTGTGAAGCAGCTGGGATAAGAATCAACTCCTCTAAATCAGAGACCATGGTCTTGAGTCGGAAAAGGGTAGAATGCTTTCTCCAGGTCAGGGACGAGGTCCTGCCCAAGTGGAGTTTAAATATCTCGGGGTCTTGTTGAAGAACGAGGGAAAGATGGAGCGCGAGATTGGCGGATTGGTGCTGCGTCTGCAGTGATGTACCGGTCTGTCACGGTGAAGAGAGAGCTGAGCCAGAAGGCAAAGCTTTTGATTTACATTCCTACATTCACCTATGGTCACAAGCTTTGGGTAGTGTTCATCCGGGAGGAGCTTGGAGTAGATCTGCTGCTCCTCCACATCGAGAGGAGCCAGTTGAGGTGGCTCGTGTATCTGGTTAGGATGCCTCCTGGACGCCTCCCTGGTTTTCCAGGCACGTTCAACCAGGAGACCCAGAGGAAGACCCAGGACACTCTGGAGGGACTATGTTTCTCGACTGGCCAGGGAACACCTTGGGATTCCCCCGGAGGAGCTGGCCCAAGTGGCTGGGGAGAGGGAAGTCTGGGCCTCCCTGCTTAGGCTGCTGCCCCCGCGACAAGCAGATGGATGGACAGATAAACAGGTGAAATATACAATACTAGTATTTAATATTGATTGTTAGGGTAATTGACTGACAGACTATGTTCAAGAATGGAGCAGGTATAAGATTTTTCTTCTTCCAGCTCCTTTTCAATTATGGTTGTGTGGAAAGACGTGTTCTTCAATCGTTGTGCTCAACTGAGGTTTGCACAGCCATGTGTGAAATAAATCAAATGAAATGAAAAAAATTAAACCAACAAAACTAAGCCTTGGATGTAGAACACATATTAAGGGGGAAAAGTGGGTTTAGCTTAGCCTCTACAGAGCACACCTGCCTAATTTCTTGAGGTAGGTGTTCCACAATGATGGTGCATGAAAAGAAAATATATGCCCACCAATAGTTGTTCATTTTGGCTTTTGGAGCTGTTAAAATGCCCGTGCCCCGAAGGGGCCAGATCATACAGCCTTAATGTGATCAACAGGACCTTAAAATCTGTCTGAACCTGACAGGGTAACCAGTGAAGAGGACAGTATTGGAGTCATGTGCTATAAACAATTAGGCATTTTTTACAAAGTGCAGTGTTTTGCCTTCCTCTCTAGCAGAGCACATCTCAAAGAACTTCCTCTACCCTTCACAGTAAAAGCCTCATACTCACAACCACAACACATCTCAAGCTTACTAAACTTTGAGTTTTACAGAGAATATAAATTATTTTTAAGCTTCAGATGTTTTGATTCGTTTTCTGTTTTAGACTTTTATTGTGAAGGAATACTGTGGATGCAGCAAGTCTGTTTTTATAGTTTACTCAGTAAAAAACATCAATAATCATGTTTATAAAAATAGAACAATTAGCTGTTCTTTAAATAATCTTTTTACAACTTTTTTCTGCAATTAGTGTCAAATCTTCTCAACATTTTCCCGTATCCACTGTATTTCCTCTTCAGCAGCCCTAACACGTCATTCAAAACTTGTAAATATGATCATTCTCTAATTTAATCCCCAAAAAGTTGAGAAAGGTGCAAAAAAAAGCAAATAACAAAAAGACAGTTTCCTGAGTCTGAGCTTTTGCTTGAAATGCATTTTAATTTTACTCATGTAGTGTATAAGCTGCACCTTTGCATTAAAGGAAAGGAAAATAAACTCAATGGAAATTTAAATAACTAAAATAAAAGTTATAAATAGAAATTTACTGAAAATCATCCACAAAAAACAGAAATGACTTTTGAATTGTGGCTTAACAGAATCATTTCAAAACGCAGACTATAGTCAAATGGTGGGACCCTTCTGCACCTGTCCTCCAGACGTGTCGTTCTACAGATGTAAGGTAAGAAAGATGTTTATTCACCCTGAAGAGTGTAAATAAATAGAATTTCATGCAAATAAAACAGGAGTCTATAATAAAGTGGTATCAATTATTTATATACAGATTTTCACAATGAAAACAAATAGAAAAACAAAATCCTCTGCCCAAAATAAATGCTACAGCATCAGTCAGCCACAACATAAATATATCCTCTCACCCTTTTAGTTTTCTGCTTATATTGGATAGAAGAGTTTAATTAACAAAGATCAGTCCAGGTTATGAGAGCAACATCATCTCTGAATAATCTGAATTACTGACAATAAAGATTTGATGTGTTTCCCTTTTTATGAACACAGGAAATAGAAGTAAGCGACTTTAGCTGACACGTTTAACTCAAAGCAGATGAAACAAGGAATGAAACAGTAAAAAAACCTCCTGATTTAAACGTTTTTAATATTACCAAGGCTCCAACAACAGTAAACCAGTTCTAACAAAGCCACATTCGTGTGTTTGTTTGCAACACAGGAAGTCTCTGATGCTGCTCTGTAGTCTTCGTACCTACAGAGGCCTTCCCTCGGCGTTAGTAGTCGATGCTCCGGAGAGCAGCGATGGTGGAGGCGAGGCGCCGGGGCAGCAGCTTGGCCGTCTGCCTGTAGTCTTCAGGTTTAGCCCTCAGCAGCGTGACGATGTGCTGGAGCGTGCGTGACGGCTGGAGGCCCAGAGCATCCATCACATTGCTCAGATAGTCTGGAGAACAAACGGGAGACCTAAACGTAAGCATTTTTAATTCAAACACACGTGTGTTCTACGAACAGCCATAACCTCTGGGTTACCGATATCCGTGGCCAGCTGTTTGGTGAAGCGGGGGTTGAGCTGGGGAATCAGCAGAATGGCATCACAGTAGGTCTGCATGGTTGCCCTAGCGATGGAACCCAGCCAGTAATCTGCTGTGTTGTCCAGCTCAGGAAGGTCGTCACCTGAGGAGAAAAGAAGTTGGGAGAGATTTGATGCAAATGAAGAGATTTGTGTAAGGAGTTGAGGTAGAATCGTGGCTGATCTGTTGGTAACCTTGCTCTGGAGGGAAAGGCAGCTTCCCAGCATGTAAGGCCATCTCCAGCGCAGGGTCCTCCTGGGTCACGAAAGGCTCCAGGTGCAGCGGCAGAGACATCAGGTACTGTCCTATCTACAGAGAGGGGAAATAAAACCAGGAAGTGGTGTTTCTAATAAAAGAAAGTCAACCACACTGTCGCTAAGTGAACGACAAAGACTTGCTTTTCACTGGCAGGATGACAAAAGACTCGACTAACATTTGTGATGTACTCCTGCGGTGACAGGCTGAACGTCGGCAGGTCTTCTGTGTAGCTCTCTCCGATACCAGCAGCCTCTTGAGTCTTAAGGAGAACAAACCAAACAGAATTAAACATCCAACCACCCGACACTCTGCACTCACACTGGATCTGAAATCAAATCATCCAGAAACTCGACACCTCTTTCTTGGAGACGAGGCAGAGCTGGTGTTTGATCTGCAGGAAAACGGAGTCAAAGGCCAGCTGGTTGGCCTGCTGATTGAGTCTGATCAGAGCTGATCTGGGCTCAGCTAACAAGCTGGAGTTTCCTGTGCCCTTTTCCTGCAGGATGATGGGAAACAGGCATGAGAGGAGCAAGAAGCGAGGCTGCTGAACCCATCAGAGACACCGCTCTGTGTCATACCTTTAACGAGTAAAGGACCTCCATCAGGTTGTTGTACTCAGCCACGTTTCCCCTCTGAAGGTAGTTGTACTCCTGCCACGGGTTTTTGGTGGCACTCTTCCTCTCGGTGGAGCTGGCCTCCTGGATGCCTGCCAGGCTGCGAGGGCTGTACGACTCTGATAAGTACTTACCCGCTGTGCTCAGGATCCTGCAAGAGGAGGGATTATGAGGAATGCAAACGTCTTCATATGATCTCAAATTTAGTTATAAAACTGTCCAACAAAATACAGACATGAAAACAATTGTTGATACCCTTCTGTTAAAGACACACACCCAAAAAAGCCACTGAAATTAGATTTATTACTAAAGTAATAACAAATCAACTTTATTCAAAAGTTCCTAATGAAAATCAAGCACTGATTTTGAGTTTTGGCTAAATGTGTCCTAGGTGTTCAGCCTTTACCTTTAATATGATGGGCAATACTTGTCTCTATGCTCCTGAGGCAACTCTGTCCAAAGCTATCTGTGGTCCGTGTTTGGTGTGGTACACACCTTGATACCAAACTGCACTGTGACTACCACTGACCCTTTAACTCATTAACTGCCAGCCGTTTTCTGATCAGAAAGCCCCTGACTGCCAGTGTTTTTGAGCGTTTTTACTGTTTTTTGAAGAGTCACAGAACATTGTGCTCTATGATCATGTAAACGCCAAAACTACCAAAAGAAAAAGTAGACTCACTTCTTACATCAGGAAGAATCGCCATATTTCTAGCATTATCCGTTCTTTCACAATCTGGTGCCCAAGCGCCGCTGCAGAAGCATTTTCGGTTCAGCGCATCGTTTTTTTCACAGCAGCGTCCCAAAACAAACTCGTAATCCATTGATTTTCCGCTTCCTGATCACGTGATGTGTGACATACACGGATGAAGATCCGCTTTAAACACGTGATGTTTGTTCTCATGGTGCGGGGGCTCGTTCCGACACCCGCCCCGTAAAAAAGGGGAAATGACGACTATAGTCGTCATTGGCAGCCAGCGGTTGGATGTGAAAAGACAATGGCAGCGAATGCGTTTAACAGGCGGACAGGCTGATTATAAGGATAAGGACACTTGTGTGACGCTCATCACAGAAAACAACTTAGATCAGCACATCCCTACGGTCACTTCATTTTCTTTCCAGTCCAGTTTCACCAATTTACTTCTGTTATTCCATTGAACCACAGTTTAAAGGTCTGATTTACATTAGTTTCCCTAATTTTTAAAGGATTATTACATTTGTCCGATCATTGAGTTTTCCACTCTTTAACATAACGGTATCTACAATGTTAGATCGATATTTGTAAACAGTTTCAGGAGAAAAGATAAAAATGGAACCTAATCAAATATTCTACACAAACACTGCTCTCACTTGTTGGACAGCTGCTGCTCAAACGCTCCACACTGCCTCAGCAAATCTCCACAAGTGGCAATAATCCTGCAAAAACCCACATGGTAAACAACAGCTCCCCTTTGATTTCTTTGAAATGGTTAATTTGAAAAAGCCACTGACCTGACTGAATTCTGAAAGGCCGTCCAGTCCTCCTGAAAAGCAGACGAGCTTGGCACCTCCTCAAGTTTACATTTCTTCCTGATTGACTGGAGCGTTGTGGAGAAGTCGGACACATACCTGGAATGAACCAGTTGTGTAAGCTGGCAGCATAACTTGATCTATTTTTATCAATACTGCATCAAAACTAAATGTTTTCACACAACAGTGGACTTACAGTCTTACAGTTGGGTAAAAGAGTATTTGGCAGCTGACGATTGTGCGAGTTGTCCCATTTACAAAGATGAGAGAGGTCTGTAATTTTCATCATAGGTACACCTCATCTTTTAGAGAAGGAATGTAAAACTAAATCCAAGAAATCGCATTGTATGATTTTCAAAGAATGTATTTGTTAAATGTTTTGTTGCCTAAAATCTCATGATACATGGCCCCACCCATCCTTTCCTCAATATGGATCAGTCGTCCTGTCCCTTTTGCAAGAAAGCAGCCCCAAAGCATGATGTTTCCACCCCCATGCTACACAGTGGGTATGGGGTTTAAAGGATGCAAGTCAGCATTATTCCTCCTTTAAACCCAGCGAGTGACATTTACACCATAGTGTTTGATTTTGGTCTCATCTACCATACAAAATTCTCCCAATTATCCTCTGAATTATCCAGATGGTCTCTGGCAAACTTTAGACAGGCCTGGACATATACTGGCTTAAGCAGCGGGATCTTTTGAGTGCCGCAGGATTTTAATCCATTACAACATGTGGTAATAATAGTAAATTTTGTTACTGTGGTCCCAGCTCTCTTCAGGTCATTGACCAGTTCCCCCAGTGTAGGGATGTTTCCTCACCATTATCAAGATCATTTGTACCTCACGAGGTGAGATCTTGCATGGAGCCCCAGGTCGAGGAAGATCGTCAGTGATCTTGTATTTAGTCAATTTTCTAATAATTGTTCCAACTAGTGTTGTCACATTACCAGAATTTCAGTATTCGGTACTGGTACCAGTGAAAATCCACGGTTCTCTGTACCAATTTCGGTACCAAACAAAAATTTAATTTAGACTAAATTTACCAATAAAAACATAAATTTTCCTGTACAGTGCTTTGAGATGACATCTTTTGTGAATCAGTGCTGTATATAAGAAAATTAATTGAATTACTATTGTACTACTATAACATGTTTTTAATGCACTTTTATTTAATCAAAATGTGTTTTTGTTCATATATTTTTGTAAACCTGCTAGTTATCCAGACAAAAACCTCTAGTTAGAACAGCTTTGTTGACAAACTGATTTTCAGGACATAAACACTGACTGAGCCATACATTGTTGTTCATCTTTTGGAAACACATTACAATCATTAAAAATAGAAAAACTCTGGTCTGTGAGCAGTCAACACCTTTATGTCATCCTGTTTGTTTGTTTGTTACCCTAATTAAACGTATAGGAGATTTAAATAGTTAATAAAGACGATGGTGTATTCACACCACTCTATGTAGTACTGATTCTGACACATATGCGAATTTTTGACAGCGACTAGTCTGAAAGGTCATGTCGCATTAAATCCGCCTCCTACGTCACTGATCAGCGGAGGTGAGCGTCGTGTCAGGACGTTCCTGATGACAAGCGCTGACAGAGGGATTCAGGGGTCTGTGGGACATCCTGTCAAGTTTTGGAATTAAAAATACAAGAAAGCATGAGAACGGGAGGTGCTGCTGGAGCGAAGCGTCTCTCCTGTCGGTCTCCGTGACAGCGGGGCAGGGGGGTCTCCGTCAGGGCGGGGGTTCTCCGTGAGAGCGGGGCGGGGGAATCTCAGTGAATGAACTTTATTTACCACATCATCAGGTCCACCGCTCGCCGTCACTCTGCGTTCTGCGGCGTTGCTTTAGAAGCGACTGAACGCGCCCAGTAAATGCGCGAATCATGCTCATCAAGGATCCGGGTTTAGACGGGTCCTTGTTACTACCGGTACCTACGAAATCTTGGTACCGTGACGTTTACATTTTTGTAGTACCAGGTCGGTACCGAAGTACCGGTTCTTTTGACAACACTAGTTCCAACACTTGATCTCTTCTCACCAAGCAGCTTGCCTGTTGCTGACTGGCTCATCCCAGCCTTCTGCAGGTGTACAATCCTATCCCTGGTGTCCTGACAGCTCTCTGGTCTTGGCCATGGTGGCGGATGCGGTCCGTTTCCGTGCAGCTTCCGCATTATCAAAGATGATTGAGTCAAATCAGAGTATTCTCACCAGCTGTTGTGTGGATCCAGATGCTGGATAGAAGAGCTTCTTAAAGAGGTCAGTGAAGGCAGAATTCTTGCTTGTTTGTAGGCCTAGTGCTGTTTTCTGCACTATTATACAAATGCATTCTTTAAAAATCATATAATGAGATGTCCTGGATGTAGTTTTACATTCCTTCTCTAAAAGTTGAAGTGTACCTATGATGAAAATTACAGACTTCTCTCATCTTTTTAAGTGTGCTGGTGAAGGTTCTCAGTCATCCAGGTCATGGTAATCCAAGGGGTTCAAATGAAGGCAACTGGACCTCTTTGGTTTCTTGAAGACGTTTCGCTTCTCATCCGAGGAGCTTTGTCAATTCTGACTAGAATATGGGAGGGTCGATCTTATAAACTGTAGCTGTCTGTTGTTGCTCAACGAGCAGCATCTGCCTGTGAATGCCCCTCCTCCCTACCTCTTGATGAGTCGTTAGCATCGTTAGTCTAGGGGTGGGCGATATGGAAATAAAATTATATCACGATTTATTTTTTGCAAAATCACGATCTCGATTTTATCACGATTTTTTCCATTTTGACAATTCATAAATTTTGGAAGTTATTTACCGATAAAATAAATCAATTTAAAAGCGTACCCCTTCACAGAAAATATGATAAAATATTTCAGACAGGGTACTGTTTGAACACTTGTTTTAATTTAGGTAAGAAAAATAGCTAATTTGTTCTATTACAATAAACATGATCAAACAAAAAATGCCTTCCATTTAAAAATCCATAATGGGTTCATATATTAGCTTTGAATGTCTTTGGAGTAGCTTTAGAGTTAAATATTTATGCCACAGTTCCAGGGCTTAGTTTATTTATTTGTTTGAACAAATAAGTTCAGAAATGTTGGAGAATGGACCAAGTTCTGTTTAATAAAACATTTAAAAAAAAACATCCTAAACTTCCAATATCTAGCTAGCTAGATAAATAGATAGATATTGGAATGTCTCAAATGTCCCACAGATACTTTTATTTATTATATATTTATAATTAATGAAAAATAATTTAACTTCTATTTAGAGGTGGCTCATAGCCTATCATCCAAAATATATTAGTAATTATTTCTTGTCCAGAGAAAAAAATCTTTCATGTTAAGCTAAATTTATGATGTGTTTCCTGTAGACTTCAATGCTGAGACTTCCAGGAACAACACCAAGCCACTGGTTCAGGTATGTGGACGACACATGGGTCAAAATTCTCACGCAGGAAGTAGAAGGCTTCACCAGGCACATTAACGCTGTGGACATGTGGCATTCACAGGCAGATGCTGCTCGTTGAGCAACAATAGACAGCTACAGTTTATAAGATCGACCCTCCCATATTCCAGTCAGAATTGACAAAGCTCCTCGGATGAGAAGCGAAACGTCTTCAAGAAACCAAAGAGGTCCAGTTGCCTTCATTTGAACCCCTTGGATTATCTTTTTAAGTGCATAATAACTTGCATAATCAGTGGCTGCCAAATACTTTTTTGCCCCACTGTAGCCCTTTTTATAAGACACACCATGCCGGCAAATCAGCGCAATATTACTGCAACGTGTTTCTTATGAACGCGCCATGGCGGCATCACGTTGCGGGAATTTTGTGGCATTCGTGCCGCCATGCTTGATAGTAATATTGCGGTAATATTGCGGCTTCGCCGGTCTTATAAACACACATTAAGCGTTGGCGCAACAGAGGGAGGTGTCATGACCATGTGATGAATTACTGCCGAGCTCCGGCCGGGAACTATTTTGAAAATGAAAGTAAACACGCGCTTAAGTTTCACTTTTGTAAACAGAATCAGCTGAGATGATCATTTGGAGCGTTGCGGTGCTCCGTGAGCTTCTCTCCATTACATCTGCAGCTCAGATCATCTGACAGCTCACAGGGATGGTGGAGCACACACACCTGCGCAGCTTCGATCGCAATAAAAAGCAAGTTATGTCCAAGATACACGGAAGTCCGTGACAGTGCAGAGACCGCCCCCATACCCCCTTTATGCCGCCATTGCGTAATCATTTATAAAACGGACATGATTGCGCAACATTATCGCCACGGTCTGAGCTCTTATAAACGATCTAACGCTCCCTGATGCGGCATCGGCGTTGCAGCAAATTGGCGGCATTGTTTTATAAAAGAGGCTTGTGTGTCATAAATCTGCTCTGTGAGTGTGAGAAAGGCATCCTTACTTGGTGAAAAGGGCTTTGAGAGCTTTGAGGAGGCCACACACAGCGAGTCCATCAGTCAATCTGACACAGCGCTCCACAGCACCACCAGCCAGACCAAACAACTTGCCCACAGAGTGGCTCAGCTCTTCTACACAATCAATTACCTCCCCATGCTCCTAAAAGCAGACACAAAAAGGGGAGGTAATCACAGAAATATAACAGGAATCATTGTCATTAGAAAAACAAAAGAATCTAACCAGAGGGACGGCGCTGATCTGAATGAGGAGGAAAGCCTCCTCCAGCTCTCCATACTGTAGCTGGTATGGTTTGTAGGGATCATACAGCGCACAGACCAGCTCGTTCACCTTCAGTAGGTTATTCTCACCTGATGGAATGGAAACAGAAAATAAGGATCACAGACATCCTCTGTGTGTCTTCAGTAAAGTCTGTACAAACCCAAGTGAGGGAGCATGGCCGCCTCCAGGCTGTGTCCAAAGGTGGACGTGGTTTGATGGAGCTCCAACAGCGTGTCCAGGCGCTCCTCCTGAGCAGCTCGCTCCATGGCCGTGCTCAGGCACACGGGGATGGATGGCACCATGGCCCCCAGGGTCTGGATCAGCAGTACCGTCACCACCTCATATGGGTTCTTGAACACCTGTGTTAGATTCACATCATCATAGGTTAGCCTTATTCATCACTTTGGTGCAACTCATTCACAGCAAATCCTCGACTCACCTGGCTGCTCCACTGGACCTGAGAGTGCCAAGTGGAGAGCAGGGTGTCGTAGAACTCAGACAGCCGCTGATTCAAACCCAGCTCGGTCTGAGAGAGATCCTGCCATACGCTCACCAGCTGGCCCTGGAGACGCAAACTCAGATGTTTAGTCCCAGACTATCTGATGAGTATTCAGACAGAAAAAGATCAGTAGCACCCACCTTGTGACACTTGTAGTAGTACGCTAGGAGCTGTGGCATTCTGTCAATCTCTGTGAAGACTTTAACAAACAGCTTGGCTTGCTCTGCAAACAGAACACACAGAATATTGAAAGCAATCTAATTTAAATGAAGATAATGAAGAAAACCTCGTGTTTGTACCTATAGACATGGAGTTAAAGGTCGCTACTATCTGAGGGCTGGCCATGGCCTCCAGTCTGTTTTTCAGAGCCTCGAGGTGGACACACTTCTCAGAATAATCCGGCGTGTCCACTAGCATGGCCAGGCTGTTCTGCATGCTTGTCAGCTTGGAAGAAATCACAGCAAGATCCTAAAAAAGAAAAAAAAAACAGAGTGCTTGTGTTGGGTTTAACTAATATTCTATCAGCAGTTGTAAATTTATCAAAATCTGTAAAAAAGGGGAAACATGACTGAAAACCTCTACCTGTGTTTTGAAGGTCTCTTCAATGTCTGCGCTCAGCGTGCTCCATTTGTCTGCCTCCTGCAGGGCCTCCACAGCCTGCTGCATTCGACCTTTCACTTGATCTATTTCCACCAGCACCTGCTCACATTGACTTTGTTACTTTTAAGTGACAAAAAACCAGGTGTGTCATCATGTATAGTGAGGGGAATGCTCACACACCTGCATGGACTGCACAGTGTCCTGCTCAAACTTCTTTATGTCCTCCTTCACAATGACCATCTGCTCCTTTAGGAAGGACGCCTCCTGTTTCAGAGCGTCCACATCTCGCAGCACCCGGGGCATGTTCTGAAGGGCTTGGTTACTAGACTCTACACAAAGATGCACAAACCATTGTAGCTCAGTCTTTAAAACACATAACAATATTATTATTTTATGATTAGTACAGCAATGATTCTCTCTGGCACATAGAAGTCATGGTTTATACGTGTGTGTTTGTTTTATACAAGATCCAAATGCAGAGATGTACCAAAACATCAGCTGGTGACCAGAATCAGTCAATAATTAGAACTATTGCCAGAATCTGAGTTTGATGCTAGGAGGAGATCAAAGACTCAAGAACAACATAACGATTGCTTTATTAAATCTGAACTTCAAAAACTAAACCATGTCTTCTTTTGGTCAGATCTGTTTAGTGGCAGTAGTTTTATTGTGATGTATCTGATACATACGTATCAAAAAGGAGATATTTATCCAGAAACACCATGTAAAAATCTATTATTGGCTTTAGGGGTCATCCATTTCCTAATTTAAACTCCTTTACTGCAACAACTTTGTACATTTTTTGACATTTTATGTCCAAAACTGCCTCAGCAGCTTAATTAATAGAAAAGTGATGAGTTATAGTGGTGTTATTGACATGGAATGTAAATGTATTTAATAAGCAAAGGAACACTGATTAAATGATTCCAAATAGCTGAAGAAATAAAAAACACATCTTCTAGTTCCTAGACTGTGCTTAGCAACTCATAAAAGAACCCCTAAAACAGCAGCTAAAAGCTATGACACATATAGGATTATATGTTTTGTTTATACGGACCCTCAATAGCATTGTTGACCTCCTGGATGAACAGCTGCAGCTTCATCACCAGCGTGGCCGCATGAGTGTCCGCCTTCCCCGGTGCGTCCTTCTGCACCACCCTAAAGGCTCCGTTCACCCAGTCCTTCACATCAAAATCATCGTCCAAGAACTTTGAGAAATCCATTTCAGCCCTTTGCCGGTGAAGCAAACGTCCCGGACTTCAGTCAACCTGTTCTGGTCCAGTCTGTCACCGACTGGACCAGAAGACGCTCTTCCCAAACAACGGCTTCGACACGAATATAAAGTAGATTGCCCACGAAAATGAAATCAGCATGACAACTAAATATAGCTCCAGTAGTGCGATGGCCTCCTCCAGAGTTGTTTTTTAATATTCACGGTCAGAAAATGAGTAAAATAAACACATATTCGTTGTGTTGGCAGTTTTTCTAGTAGTGACAACAACTTCCGTATGTGCTTTGTATTTAAGTTCCCCGGAAACAGATAGTAAAAATTAGGATCCTACCAGAAAAATAAAAATACAACCAAACCATTAACAAAAGAAAAACACATGTTTATTATCAAGATAAATTCGCTAATTTGTTTATCTATACTAGCTTTTTTACAAAAAACACAAACTAAACGCATTAACAAGTCACTGTGTTACATACATATAGCTCCGTGTAGATACAACCGGAAATGTGTATGTTTGCCCTGAATTTTACCTTCAGGCAGCGCATGTTTATGTAATGCTCATAGAACAGAACACCAACACACCGAAAATTATTAAGATAAAATCACAGAAATTTTTTTTTGTGAATTAAAGCTATAAATATCAGTTTGCAGATTGTCTTTTTTATTATTATCATCATAGACACAGTCAATAATAATAATAATAATAATAATAATAATAATAATAATAAATTTTATTTGTAATGCACTTTACATTTCACTGAAATCTCAAAGTGCTACATCATAACTGAAGTCTTGAAGGCAGTTGTCTTCTTTTACACATTAAATGTGAGACTCATGCATGTCACTTGTTTTTCACACACTCAGGAAATGCAAAACAAATATCACTGGAAATACAGACAGTAGCTAGCCTAGAAATGTAGCTGGACAGTAGCAGAGGCTAAATGCTTTTGCTCTGCATGTCATTCTAGCCATGCTCCATTGGAACCTCCTCAGCCTTGGTCAGTCTGGTGGCATGGCAATCACAGTGCTCTATGGTGGGTGGGATGTTACTGCGACTGAGCGAAACTAAGATGGAGACAGTTTGAAATGGCTTTGGCATCAATTTTGGGCTATTTAGACTTGGGCTTTTCTTTGAGTCAACAACAGATAGATGTACTTTAGAAAAAGGATGTGTGTCTTCTTCGACAGTGTATGGCGGACTGCCCCGTTGACTATAGTGGTGAGAATGTCACGTTTGTTTTCCAATAGCATGCAGAGACAGTCTGAAAGACAACCATATATCTCGCCCCGCTACTGAGATCTGTCCATGGGTCATGGCCAGACTGCATATTTACTTATATAGGATGGCTTGCCAGGCTAGGAAGTTGCAGCAGTCAAAGCAAAAACCACACGATATTTCCTCCACATTTCTGTCCAAACCAGCAAACTGACACGATGCCAACATGCAGCTGAATCTTGTTTGACAACACTGCAACATCCACAAATACAAATCATTAACAAGGTACCTGCATTCTGTTTGATAAACCACAAAATCACGCTAAAATAAATGGTCTCTTCCAACACATTCCAGCAGCAGAGGCACAATCAGAGCTCCGATTAACATTTCTGGCCATGCCACACCCCCTCCTTTATCTCCTCCTCTGTCCATCAAAGGGGTGGAGTATTAACAGGAGCATTAATTTTCTACGGTGTGTGTAAAATAAATGTCCTCACACGGCTACGCTATCAGACTGGAAGCCTATCGGCTCCAGATACTACATACATCTGTTTCATGTCTATTATGCAAACCATAAGGGTTGTAAAAGGCCACGTAGAAGGTAGTGCTGGACGGCACAGAATACCTCAGTGAGTTTCTACCAGCTATCTGAGAACACTAAGTCGATTGAGCCTCCCGTTGCCTCTTTAACCAAGATGGGGTTCATTGATGATGTTAAGACTACGTTGTCCAAGGCGGTGTTTACTCCATCTACTCTGATGTCTGGACGCGGGGGTCTACACATGGCTCAGATCACCCTCTCTGTGGCCACCTTCATCCTGGGTATCTTCAGAGGAGGCAGCAGCCACACCTACTGGAACTATGCTATGTTTTCCTGGGCTTTTTGCCCCATCATGACTCTCATCATCACCATTATTGAGATGTTCAAGCTTGATATCATCCTCAATATGTTCTGCATGGACTGGGCTGACTTCACCACAGGAGTGGCCATGTCTTCCTCACTGATGACCGTCTCTGTCGCCATCACTTACGCTAACTTCTATGCCTGCTGGAAATGCCTGTACGGCTTGGTAGTGAGTGCGTTCGCCTTCTTGTGCGGCTTTGTCTACACCCTCGAAGTGGTGAAAGACAAATTCATGGACAAAAAGAAAGGGAGCTACCTGGCTGCTCTGCCTGGATTCATGAAGGTTCTGGAGGCTTTTGTAAGCTGCATGATTTTTGTGTCTCTCACTGGTTACAGAGACAACCCAGCCCTGATCATTTGTGTCATAGCGTACATCATCCCTTTCCCCATCCTCCCTCTGATCATAGCCACCAACATCCTGAAGAAACTGAAGAGCTGTTTGCCCTTTAACCTGGACAGGTTTGTGCTTATATTCCTGGTGATCTCTGTTCTGTTGTACACGCTTACTGCTATCATGTGGCCGGTTTTCATGTTCAGAAACAATCCTCGTCCAAGTGACTGCCCGCCTAGCTTTTGTGTTTGGGCCATTCAGTTCATGGTAGCATTTTTTACATATGTGAATCTCATTCTTTTCACTGTGGATCTCATTTTCACTCTGCTTGGAATCTGTGGCTTCAAACGCACGTAAATGCTGTTTTTTTTAATCTTTTGCACATTTTCTTGTATATGAATGGTACTATTTGGATGCTTTAACGTATCATGTTTGAGTTTTTTGCATTTTGTAGTTTGTGAATCAACACTTTTATACTAATTTTTGTTCATTTGGTTGTTTTTTTTAATGGATGATGGAATTTGACCTGAAAAAAAATCAGCTTAAGCATTTTATTTACTTTATATTTGTCATTTTTATGGTTGCTTTTATTTTTAACACCAGCATAAAAAAGGAAAAGTTGAAATCTGTCAGACACAGATGTGACTAAAACACTAGATTACAAATGAACACACTTTTTGGATCTCATGCACAAAAGAAAGCAGAACACTTAAGGAAACACTGTCAAAGATTTACTTCCTCTTTGTAAATGTTTTCTAAAAGATTAAAATGTGTGGATATAAAAATGTATTTGCTGTGTGTTTGCATTCCAATCAGATAAAAATGTCTGAAATTCAAGATTTAAATGAGTTAGAGCATAACAAGATATAAGAGGGAAAGGAGGGTTTTCATGTCACATTAGTTACTGAAAATGGAGTTAGGTGTGGTGATAGAAGAACACAAGAGATCCCAGTGATGTAGACTTCAGCCCCTGCCTGGAAAATAAAAAAAATGGAGCTGCTGCTAACCCTCTAAAGCTATTGATGTGTATGGAGCATGTTCATCACTTTCTCCTAAAGTCTACAGTTAGCTTGTTAGCTTTGTTGATGTTAAAAGACAGATTTGTTACCCCAAACCTGCTATGTTTCATGGCTGTTGCTACTGAGTTCTACCACTGTTGATTCTTCAGCAAGTGTGACAAATCTTTTGTGTTAAACTTGGTAAAACATCATGTGTCAGCAGAGGAAAGAGCATAGGACTAAGTACACGTCCCTGGGGTACACCCATGCTCAGTTTTATGTTGTCCTACATCTCACTGCTGTTACATAGGTATGGCTGTTTTTGTATAAAGGTTGAAATTGTGCCACAAAATTAAGTCTTTTAGTTTAAGCATAACATTTCTGTAAAAATGATAAGTCAAAAAAGAAGATCTTGAAATAGCTGAACTTTTCATCCAGGTGGTGTCATGGATTGGAGGTTGTTATTGGACCCAAAATATAGGTAATCCAGGAGGCAGCCAGGTATGGTTCAAAATGTTTTATTACAGCCGTGGTCTATAGCAGGAGCAGGAGCAGGAAGGAAGGCAGGCAAAACATCAGGGGTAGGGATGGGAAAAATGAAGCGTAGCTTCGAGGCTTGTATCGAACCACAAGGGGGCGTGTCCATGAAGCCCCGCTCCGAGGCTTGCTTCATTTCGCCGAAAACCACGTGACTGATGACAAACGAAGCTTCGTTTTGCCTGAATCACGTGACTGGTTCGTTTTCTGTGTCACTTTCAAAATAAAAGCTGCCGAACCTCAAGGTGATTTGTGGGTTGTTTTGTTTTGTTCATGTGTCTCAATTTATTGAGCTTGTGGAAAAAACAGCTGTCATCTTGATTTGCATTCCAAAAATAAGTGTAAGATGTGGATCACTAACATCCACACTTTTGAAAACAAAATGATTTCCTTGACTGAAACAGCAGCTTCATGTTATGTGAACATATGCATAAACCACAATACAGGTTTGACAACACGTTTATTATGATGGCTGTCATGTTTCACTCCCAGCTCCAGAGACTGGAGCTTGCTGTGGAGTGTCAAACTGAAGCAATGTGTTCTTATATATGCAGATATCTTTGGTTACGGAGCTGGGAGCTGCTGGAGCGCGATTCGAACCTCTCAGGTCACGTGACACATGACGCATGATGCTTTCCGAATTGCGTGACACTTTGCAATTGGGGTGCATCAAAGCTGCATGAAAGCGCGATGGCACAGTTGCTGGGTTCATTCACGGCACGGGGAATCCCTCGCGCTCACGGAAGACCCCCCCCCCCCTCTATGGGGGAATTTAACTGACAAATATCAAGAGCTTGAATTTTAAATTTAAGAGCAGGATTTTATATCCTTGCTTTCAAAACTTGTAATGCTTGCACTCAAAATGTCTGCTCTCGTTCAAATATACTCTGTTCTCCCTCAAATCCTTCTTTCTGCACTCAGATTTTAAGTTTCTTGCACAGATATTTTCTTCACCTGTGCAAACTTTCTCTCTGCACGGATCAAAACTGCTCCCACAACTCTGTTCCCTGCGCTCACGGATTTTTTCTGCTCGCTCGCAAACCTGGTAGTATAATCTCCTAGCAACCGCTCGGCCAATGGGAGAACTGTTTGGAACTGGGCGGTGACAAACCTCTTCAGGGTGCGCTTGTTTTCTTCATGTGAGCTTGCCTGTGTAGTTTAAACATATAGCTACATCTGCTTTTCCTGCACTGAAAACAGGCCTATATAAGAATGTATTTTATGTATTTTGTGTATATTTCAAATGTATCTGGTCTAAACATGTCTTAGTTTTAAAATGTTAGCATGAATTCATAGTTTGTGAAACATTAAAATCGTGTTTTATGTGGAAACTGCGCCCCCTAGTGGAGAAGCTTTGGAGGTAAGAATAAACTCGTCAGTCTGCCATCTTTCCATCGCATCAGTTACATAACTTTTATATTTATCAGAGATATTTGGTTGCCTTGCAAACTTTCCACAAGAAGGTAAGTAGAACTTTATTTAAAATATCACTGCGTAAATTAATGTAGCCGTTTCACATTTGACTTTATCAAGATATCAGTATTTTTCTCATTTAAACCGAGGATGGTTAGTGGACAGGTGATGAAGCTGACTTTTGACGATAGTTTTTAATGTCATCTAAACTGATAAATAATAACCTATAAATAACTGCTTCGAAACTCTTTATTGTCAGATAGACCCACCGTGTAGCCTACAAACCCAGGTTGTAATGGTAGCTGAACTTTATGATGCCTCATGTTAGCTAACATGCTAGCTTAACCTAGTGGGGTGACTCAAGCCTCCGTGTTTCTGTGTTTCTGTCTCTTATACNAGGCTGCTCATCTGGCATGAGGACTTTAATTATTTTACAGGTTAGTTGCTCAGTCCTCTGACGGTCATGCTCATACGGACGAGCGTTGGTGACTGCAGCTGTGTCTGACTTCTTTAGCTGCTCTGACTCAGTGTCTTTTTGTTTCTGCAGTGAGAATAAAACTCACCTCACTCTGCTCAAAGTTTGTTCTTTCAAAGTCCTGTAAAATCTACCGTGTTGACGTATTTGAACGTGCTTCTCCGACTTGTTTACATCGCTCTCACAGATGGAGTAAAAGTTCAGCAGACAGGTTTGTTTACACTTTTGCCGCTCCCTCGTCACGTGTGAAGGGAGGGGTGAGAGAGACGTGATGCTGATCACAGGGTCTCTGCCGGCTACAGAGGATGACAGGTGATTGGCTGGTCTGATCAGTGGGAACATCCATAGTTCATACATTTTTAATTACATTTATTTCTTTTCCCAGTCGTTTTTGTGGCAGTGCTAAATGTGCTCAGTTGGAGGCAGAGTTATAAACGTAATCATTAGGGATGCACTGATACCGGTATCATGTATCGGCCTCTATACCACATTTTCTAAAGTACTCATACTCGTTAAAAGTCCCTCGATACCGGGGACCGATACCACGGTCTGAGAAATGTCTGTTTGAGCGGTGTGTAAGGGGTTAATCACAGGCGCCGAGTGCCCACCCCCAAGGCCCCAGCTGCAGCTCAGAGCAGGGAGAAGTTTTCATTTTAAATAAATGTTCTTAATTCCAAACGAGTGCCTTGTTTTTTTGTTAAAGTATACAACTAAAGCTGTTATCTGTAAATTAAAATTATGTTTTTATTAAGTACTCAGTATCGGTATCGGTGAGTACTGAAATGCAAGTACTCGTACTCATACTCGTTTTCCCAAAAAGTGGTATCGGTGCATCCCTAGTAATCATCCATACTACGGGCACAACTATAATTAACCATGGACATTCTCAGATTGTTTGTTCATTTAAGATCAGCCTCATCTGTTCCTGTAAAAACTGGCCAATGAAAATGAGTATTTGATCACTTAGACTGTTGTTTCAAGATAACTGAAATGTTTCTTGCAAGTTTGTTGGTTCACCAACCACGAAATGTGTTTTTTCTATTTTTGTTTCTCAGATGTAGTTTTGTGTGTTTACTCTTGTTTTCAGATCGATGCAGATTTCAGAAGCGTTACCACCGTCCTCCTGCTGTCAGACGCCTGGAGCAGCCAGATTCTTCAGAAGGTTTTTTAGCAAGGAGGCCAGATGAAAGAAGGCTGCAGAGCATCTTGGGCATCATGGCTTACGTGAGTCTCAACATTTGTTTAAATATTTTGAATTTGGGTCAAAGTTTGTTACATCAATATTAAAACATTTTCTTTCCACCCTTGACCAGAACAAAGATGATGTTGACCCAAACCTGAACGCGTGGAGCTCAACCAGGACCCAGAGAGTTTGTGGTGAGTGTTAGAAAAGTTTCAGTAAATATATAAATAGTGTTTGCTATAACTGTAAATAACATTTAGTTTGTAGGGATGATATAACACACATAATAGCCATGTTTCCACTGTAGGAGTTCTGGTATATTGACCAGGAGATACGATGGCTCGGTCCTCTCAGCTGTTGTGTCTCCATACAAATTCAGCCCTTTCAGGACTTTGCACAGACGTCAGCGTAGCACGACTGCTTCTGCAGAGAGTGATTTCACTGATCAGCACCAGAAGGCATCGATGAACATTAATAACATTGAAAGTTTTATTCTGTTGAATAACAGCGTTTGAGTCGAAGTACCAGGAGAGCTACTGTGGGATGTAAAATGTGGCGTTCAGTGACCAGAAGAAGTGCCGTTTTTCAATAAAGTCCAGTGAGTGACGTCATCGTGGGGGAATTGTGCTGCATGTTTCAGTGTTTGGAGTTTAGAAACGGTGATTTTTATAGCTTATTTTCTTTTCCTTTTCATTCTGCTTCACCAGCAGCTCTTCCAATTTTATAATTGTCTGCTGATGTCATTTCCTACTGAGTCACAACCAATCAGCATGAGTTAACCAAAGGCTCTGCTCAGCGACTACCGGGCCATTCCGAGTACCTGCTCAGGTACTCTGTTGG
>SSNS01000137.1:409364-454392 GCA_006937985.1 Aphyosemion australe
CTCATTAGTTACAATAAATAATGTTGGTTCAACTGGAGTCTTTAATTTTTCTTTCACTGAACCAGAAAAACAGAAATTTGAGCAATTTGTGCAGCTAGATTCTAAAATGATTTTTACAAATAACTGATTATATTTTATATAAAATATAAATTGTGTGGCATAAATCAATAGTGTTTAACAGATTGTTTTTTAAATAATAAATAAAATACTGACACAGTCAACACTAACAATGAATAAACACTTCAGGTCAGCAGGCCGTTAGTACAGTGGCCATCATTGATCAGGGATGAGAGCAGATGTGCGGTCATGTGAATCAATGCTAAGCTAACGAGTCAGTATGTATGTATAAAGTCTGTATGGCCAAAATAATTATTTACTTTAGACCAGCTTGAAAACCATTACACTGACCAAAACATCCTCTTTAAAAGCATGTCCTGACTGCATGAAAATCGTAACAGGGAGCAGAAAGCTGAAGTTGAAGGTAGAGCAGATGTAGCCAACTGCTCAAGCCACAGGATAACCCGCTCGAAAAACAAGCGCACCCCGAAGAGGTTTGTCACCGCCCAGTTCCAAACAGTTCTCCCATTGGCCGAGTGGTTGCTAGGAGATTATTCTCCAAAGTTTGAGAGGGAGCAGAAAAAATCCGTGAGCGCAGGGAGCTGACTTGTGTGAGCAGTTTTAATCTGTGCAGAGAGAACGTTTGCACACGTGAAGAAAATATCTGTGCAAGAAACTTAAAATCTGAGTGCAGAAAGAAGGATTTGAGGGAGAACAGAGTATATTTGAAAGAGAGCAGACATTTTGAGTGCAAGCATTGAAAGTTTTGAAAGCAAGGATATAAAATCCTGCTCTCAAATTTAAAATTCAAGCTCTTGATATTTGTCAGTTAAATTCCCCCATACCCCTCCTCACAGAGACCGGAGAGACGCTTCGCTCCAGAAGCTCCTCCCACTCTCATGTATTTTTAAACCCACAACTAGACGGGATCTCCAGACGGAGCTCTGCATCCTTCTGTCAGTGCTCCTCCTCAACGTCAACACACCACTCCCCTCCACTGATCAGTGACGTAGGAGGTGGATTTAATGCGAAATGACCGTTTAGACTGCAGTCGCTTTCAAAAACATAAGATATGTATCAGAATAAATACCACAAATGAAATGAAAGTGACCTGGGTCGGATTAGAAAAATATCTGTGCTGTTCAGACTGTTCAAACTCGCACTTTTGCCTGCAGTGACATCCTCAGACACAATGTGTGAAGCATTTTATTTCGTTGTAATATGACCGAGAACCACTAGATGGCGCCACAGCTAATGTGTTCGAGGCCTCGAATCAAGTGTCGGCACATTAGAGAATGCTTCGAAGCGCTTCATGAGGCTTCATTGGCACATCACTAATCAGGGGCAAACGGGATACAAGTAACGCAGATAAACACACACAAGGAACCGACCAGGAGCTATGAACATAACTAGGCTTAAATAGACTGAGGTGATGAGGAAACAGGTGAGATAATTACTGATTGATGATGGACAGGTGTGACTAGTTAACTGAGGATGGGAGGCAATGCAAAACACAAGAGGACTGAACCAGATAAAAACAGAAACCTAAAACACTAAAACTAAATGCTAATATACTAGAATGAATAAACAGAATACAGGCTAATGATAATAAATTAATTCACTTTAACTAATAAACAAAATACAAGAAGCAGCTAACAGAGGGGAACACAGGAAGGAAGCTATGAGAATGAAACACCAAACTGACTAAAGACTAAAACACTGAACATAAGAGGTACAGGACGACCAAGGGGACACGAGGACAACAGCTAAACTGGAGGGATGAACTAAATACAAGAGGACAATGAAAGATAACTAATATGGGGAGAAACAGCTAAGAGGAACACAGGGGTCAAAGGTAACTGATACAAAAGGAGGCTAAACAAACAGGACCCTGACAATACTAAACTACTCAACCAAAGTGAAAGGAAAACTAAAGAGAAATAAAACACTAATGGGCTGGGGAATGGACATGGCAGAACTGATGAAAAGTGAAATAAAGTAAACCTGAATGATAATAGAGGGGACCGGAGACAAGGAAGAGGGGATATGGAAGGGACTGGGGAGTCGAGGACACAGGACATGACAGGTGGGATAAGATACGGGGTGTGTGTCATTTTTCATTTGTAGACAAGTTCATACCAGGACTGGGCCACAGGTAGGGAGTCAAATCCAAAAATTAAAGAGAAATAAAATGATTTAAAGGGGACCTAGTATGTAAACCAACATTTTCCTTGTTGTTGTTGAATAAGACAGCTTGGGTGGTCAACAGTAGCATGCCAAAAAGTCAAAGCCGTGTTTGACCTACTTTTTATGTAAATTAGAAAGTTGAAAAAGGAGAGAAAAAACCTCCTGTTCTGAGAAAGACTTCCTTAACACGTCATAAGGGGGAGCCACGCCTCCTCAAACCTGCATGTGTCTGAGGCCTTCTGGGGAAACCAACCAATCAGCATGTCCTGGCCAAGTGGGAGGGGTCAACAGCTCTTTTCACTGAAGGCCTGAGTAAGGGGGTTTAGAATGGCCTGTATCAGGGCTCCTGGGACAGATGAAAGCCAAAAAAAATGTCTTATGCTTGTTGGAGGCTCAAAGCTCTGTTTTAGATTGTTGATTAATTGCATTCTAGGACACCTTTAAGGCAGCTTCATGTCTCCAAAAGATCAAAAACAATAACTAACTGAAACAATGTCGAAAATAATCAATCAGAGGAGGGTGTAAAATTAACACAAATATAAAAATAATATCTGTATTCAAATAAGAAGACCTGAGAAAATATATTTTTAAAAGTCTTCAATAGCCCATCTGTCAGGAAGAATCTTAGAATGACGTTTTTATCATTGTGCCCGCTGACCTGTTTGCTCATGTTCACGTGCACACGGAGGAGTATGACTCCCACATGAAGACATTTTAATAACAACATTGTCAAACAACACAGGGCTGAATTTCAGCAGAACTGGACAGTAGCGGACCACATGTTCAGTTACTGATTGGGAACCAGTGAGTCCAGCTCATCTGGAACCCTTCATCTGAGCATCATGTGTGGGCCATTTCAAGGCTTTCAGGGAATTTTACACTTCCTGGAAATAATTCTTAGTGCTGCTTCTGTCATCATCCCCATCTTCAGAGGGAGGATGCTCAGTCCGTGGGGCGTCTGGTGTGAGTTTGTCTGGGTTTTCTGCATCATCGTGCCGGTGGTTGTGGTTGAGGTGGAGTCCAAAAACTGGCACATCCTCTTGGCTGTGTTTCTTCCTAACTGGGCCAATCTGACTTGTGGACTGACCGTGCTGTGTGCCGTAATGATCATCTCAGCCACGACCATCTTTGCAGCTGTTTTCGTCTGCCTCACCTGTGTCACTGACTACCTGTGTGTAATCCTCTCCCTGGCAGCCACCGTTGTTTTTCTAATCGATGCTGTGAAGCAGAAGATGGCACTTCCAAGTGGCTACCTGTCAAGCCTGAGAGGAACCCTGCGCACGATTGAGGCTTTCATAGCCTGCATCATTCTCACCGCTGCTACTGACCACTTCATGAACGGGGAATGGTCCTATAAACCTTCTGGGATGATTTGCAGCTGCATCGTTTTTGGAGTTTGATCACCGTGGCCATCATTGTTCTCAATCTGCTCAAGTTGCTCCAGCTTCTGCTCCCATCTGGACTGAATGTGATGGAGTGTGTCTTCAACTCTGTGGCGGTGCCGCTGTACCTGCTCGCTGTTATTCTTTACGCCGTGTTTGACTACAAGCGCCACAAGTACAATCCTTACACCTGTGACAAATGCTCCTATGCAGACATGAACACTGTTGCAGTCGGAGGCATCTTAAACCTCGTTGTTTGCCTTGTAGATCTGGTGCTGTCCATTAAGTCGTTATAAAAATCATGTGCTGCTTGTTTTAAAATCCTAAAATATGCAATTGTTCAAATCAGTTTCTCCTTAAAAAAAAGATCAATAAAGGAGAAGAAAAGCTTCTGATCTTTTTTAAACAAAGAATGTGAAACGTTTTATTGTAGTTTAAAATGTCTGTTGGGATTTGACTATCGCTTTATTGTCTCACTGCAACACACAAAAGCTCAAAGGTACATATATTCAAATTTTACCACCTTCACTCACGTGTCACAGGACTGAGATAGAAATGCAAATGTCACTAGCTCACACCTGTAGCTCCTAAAATAAAATAAAACAAGGGACAGCTCTTCAGTGATACACATACACGTATAAAAACTATTTTAAACCATTGGTCATGATTAGGTTATAACACCAAATATAGCCTCAGGACTCCTCAGGCTCCTCCAACTCCACATTCTCCAGCAAACCCTGGAAGCAGAAGTAATGTGAGTTGCAATAGACAGGTGGCTTGTTGGGAGACGAGTCCACCACTTCAGGTTTCAGCGACGCAAACGGGTTGGCTCCACTTCCCTTCATGTCCATCTCTAGCTCCGTCAGGATTTGGAGGGAGTAGGTCATCTCTGACTCACTGCAGGAGGACGGTTGGACATGCGTGGTGATGAAGGAAAACAACTGAGGAGCTGTTAAACAAACACCCCAAACGAGCAACACGATAGCATCACACTTACTTCAGAGTGGTGAAAAGAGAAGGGATCTCATAATCCCTGAGGAGCAGAAGTGTTGGAAGCCAGCCTTCATCCAGGCCCTGACTAGCATCAAAACCTGGAAGAATCAGGAGTGCAGCTTAACTCAGAACTTTGTAGTTTTGGGCAACGTTAAAGATGTTCTCACCTGGATGAAATCCAACAACCAGGTCTGGCTTGGCTGCTTCCTCCTTTTCCACCAGCTCCTCCCAGAACTGGTGGTAGAGGCCTTTATAGGCGCTGATGTAGACCCTCTGTTTGGGTCCAAAGGCTCTGAGAGGAGGCCTCATGATGGGGCCGTTCACCACCTCTGGTCCCACCATCACTACCTCTATGCCCTGGTGTCCTGGGAACATGCGGCTCAGCTCGTCGTAGTCCGTCAGTTTAGCAGCTATTGTCTCATTGTGTCCCACTCCCACCAGGTGAACGGTGAGAGGTTTGGAGCATGGGTTCACACCAAATAGCCTCATTCCCCAGGCTATCGTAAGAGGTCTGGAGAAGAAGTCGCTGCAGACCCTCCACAGAGACTGCTTCAGATCGTCGTCGCTAGGCCGAGGTCTTCCTGCGTCGGTCCACAAGTCCTTCATGTTGGCTCCGTTTATGACGGGATCCAGGTGTGATGTGAGATCTCCCTGCATGAGAAGCCAGTCATCCCAACACTTGACCTCTGACTGGGGCTTGGACCACTTTTCTGTGGGGAATGGAATTTCTCCTGATGAAGAAAACTCTATTAGTTTCACTGATCGGTGAACAAAAATACTAATCTGCCTTCGATTCTTTTACCTTTGAACACAAGCCACTCAACGACTCTGTCGATGGCAGCTAGACGCAGAACGGAGCAGAACGTCTTGTGCTTGGGCCAGTCCTCCTTCTGACAGGCTTTGCAGCAGTAGTAAACATTTAGACACCTGGACAACGAGGACAAGGTAAGATGTTTGAATTCCTCACCGTAGGTTATTGTTGTGGTTATCATTACCTGGTACAACGCTTCAGACTCTCTGGGTTTGAAAGTTTATTTTGCCGTTTCTCACAAAAAGCACAAATTTTGAAGGATTCCTCCATCTTCTCAAACATCTCCTTCTGGGAGCGGAAGGCCATGGGTTTGGTCTTCTGGGGGACGCTGACACAATAGATATGAACAGTACATAAGCATGTCTTTAATTTGCTCAAACAGGAACTTTATTGCATTTGTTAGTATGATAGAGGAAAGAGGTGCATGGGGAATTTGAAAGAGTTCTAAAGACAAACAGGCCTAAGGCACCTTGAAGGTTCCCTTCGTGTACGTCATGTTGTTGCTCTTTAAGGAGCACTCATCTTCACACTAGTTATTTTTAGGGCACCATAAAATCAACATATGGACACGCACTGAACTTTGAATTACATAATCTAAAAATGATTCCTCTTACCTTTGAGTTTCCGTCATTTTAGGCCTGGTAAGCGTCTCGGGCTCTGTTCAGTAGCTTCTCCTGCTGGTGTGATATATGAGCGTCCTGCTGGGGGCTGCTGGGGACAGATATAGCAGCTGTGCTTTGCCTTCTAGAACAGTCTGACACATCCAGACCATTCCTGACCGAAGCTAGAGCCACACGCCCTCGGACAGTTCATCAATACACAGGTTTTGTGTTCTCGTTTAACATCAAAACTATGTCACACAATAAAAATGGATCATATTTCCACTTATGTAAAACAATTAGACAATTAAAAAAACAAGAATTCTTTGAAGAAATACTTATTGCTCTCTGCCTTTTGTGCCAGAATCTTAAACTGAGATTATTTTGTGTGGAGAATTGGTGGAGTTCTAATTGTCTGGTTCACTGTTGTAAAATGAAGGTAAAATGTCCTGTTCTGTGGTCCCGTGTACTTTTGGAGCCAGACTCTGGATGAATGTGGGACTGAGAGTCTGATTTCTAAACCTCATGTTAATAAAGGCTACAGCGCAACAGGAGGAATATCCCACATTCCTCTTGCTGTAGAGTAAAACTGCTCTGGCACCCGGATCAACTGTTCTGTCTGCTTTAACTGCCAGGACATGATAGGTTAAAAAATAAACTTCAAATTATTCATTTTGGAAAAAAACTATAAGAAAAGTGCAAACTAAATACACAGCAGCAAGGTGAGAACTGAACGAATCTATAAGAATTTATGGATTTAAAACTGACACCACAGCCAGCCACTAGAGGGTGCATTTTCATTTCTTTTTGCTTCAGCTTCTGACTTATGTTCTTCAATTATGCAAAATCTCCAGAGGTGCCCAATACATTGATGCCTCAAAACGTCTGATTTGAGTCAGCAGGTGATTAACGGGATTCTTCAGAGTTCGAGGACCTGCTGAACAGGTGATTCAACCTGGAGCAGAGAAATAACTAAAACATGCTGAGCAGAGGCTGTCGATGACAAGTAATGAATACCAATATCAAAAATCAGGTCAAGAAAATGTTCTCTGCTCTGGTGTGTTAGTAAAAGTCACATCAAAGCAGTGTCACATCCAGATGTTGTGTTTAATCCTGCTGTGGGTGCATTTAAGACACAACCTAAGTGAGAACGCGTTTACACCCAGGGTTGATAGTAAAGTGCAGAATTTGGTTATCTGTCCAACTAGATCATGCAGGACAGACGGTGGCCCCTCAGGACCAGAATTCAAAAGCTCCTGTCATCTCTTGTGTGCATTAACATCTGCAATCCACTAGAGGGCAGTGTTGCTCTGTCACAGCGGTTTCACAACACACTCAGGTTAACATTTACTCCAGACGGACACAATCAGTATGTCATGTTAGAGCATCACAATTTACTTTTTTACACTTCTACTGGAATATGGTCACATTCATAGTTTGGCACCGTTTATACACACTTGTGAAATCTGATCACTAGACATACTATTGATTCAGAGGTTATGCTAAAGTGGCATTACAGTAACATCCCTGGTGGTGCTCATCTTGATAACACTGGATCCCACAGATAAGCCACTTAGGTCGTACCCTAATAGATATTTAATTAGCTTTATCACTGGAGCGGTGTCATTTACAGACATAGAAACATCTTCTGCTAATGTTCTGGGATTCCTATAGTGCCTCGTTTTAATGTGGCAGTAAAGAGCAAGTACTTCTATTTTATAATACAATAGAGCATGGGAGCTCAAATGAAACATGGTTCACTTTTGTAAAAATTTTATTTATTTTTATCTGATTTTAGACTAAATTTAGGTAAATTAGGTATACTGCCTTTAGGTTCTGCTAAATAATACAAAAATAATAAGAACTCTAAGCTTTTGAAACACTTTGCACTCAGTTTCCACAAAGTAGCCTTTTACAAACTTTTTAGCACAAAAAATATTTACTGAAGCAAACAGATTTTAAAAAAGGATCACAATAAAACAACAACAACAATAATAATAATACAACTTTCGAATGAAGGATAATAATAATAATAATAATAATAATAATAATAATAATGATAATAAAAATAATGATAGCAATAATAATCATGATAATAATAGTAATAATAATAATAATAATAATAATAGCAATAATAATCATGATAATAATAGTAATAATAATAATAATAATAATAATAATAATAGCAATAATAATCATGATAATAATAATAATAATAATAATAATAATAATAATAATAGCAATAATAATCATGATAATAATAGTAATAATAATAATAATAATAGTAATAAACGTCTCAGATCACATTACAGTAGTTAGTATGCATCTGATCTGCAGCCATGCAGCTGTTGTGAGATTTGGGAATCGCTTTATCTGCAGAACGAATCACAGGAAGCTGTCAGATGATGACAGAAGTAATTTTGGTCTCATTATGCATGCATAACAATGACCCTTTGTATCCAACAGCCACGTTAGCTCAGGGCGCCAGCGGAGGAGAAACCTTTGTGGCCTCCTGGTGACTCCATCAAAGAAAATTAGCTTGGAGGGATTTCTTTAATCTGCCTCATTAATTTATTGCATCGCAATTCAAAGGATGGGATTTAGGACCCGTTCGAAGCAGCAACGGCACATTTTCAGCCAAATCAGCTTCACTCTGTATTTGTGTGGCAGCAGAGTTAAATGGAACGTCCCCCCCCCCCTGCTCCAGCAGACCTCAGGACATCATAAAAGCTCTGATTTTCCTTAATGGGCTTAATGGAGGGCTGTTAACTATCAGCACCTGGTCTCTTCGAGTCCTCCTGAGGCAGCAGCCCCTGGAAACAGATGTAATAAGAGTTGCAGTAGACGGGGGGTTTGTTGGGACTGGCCTGGACCTGCTCCGGTTTCTGTGAGGAGAACGGATTGAGTCCACTATCTCGAATGTGCATCTCCAGCTCCAAAAGGATCTTCAGTGAATACTTGAGCTCCATCTCACTGGTGGGGGGAGGCAGAAACATGAAGAAATACAAATTCGTTAAGGTGGTCTTGTTACCCTAGATTAAAACTCCAGATTCAGAGCGTGACCAGAGTCAGAAGGTATGGTGAAGGTGTAATTTAGCATCACCAAGGCGATGGAGGAGGTAACTGATACTAAACTGGATGTGGGACGAGAACAGGCTGCCACAGAGGAGATCCTCTATTCTCATCAGATCCAACATTTCTTTCTGGAGGAGTTATTCAAACTGAGTTAGTAATGCCCTCTGGCTCTGAAACCTTTAATTATTATACAAAGGGTAAATGATATTACCCCTGGCTGCTACAGAACAAGACGCAGAGAAAAATGTGATTTACCTAAACATGGTGAAGAAAGAAGGGATGTTATAGTCCCTGAGCAGCAGCAGGGTGGGCAGCCAGCCCTCTACCAAACCCTGGTTGGCATGGAACCCTGGAAGTGAAATAAAACACTGTTAAATGCTCATGAACGGTTCTCAGATAGAAATGTGTTTTCATTTAAGGTTAGAATCAGGAGTTTGATTTAACCTAATGAAAGTTATAGTGATTAACATTAGTTACATCATATTTCCACTGCATCAGAAATTTCATAGAAACAACGTGCAAAATTAGCCGTTGGTGTATACTAAGTCTTTAGTCTTTTTTTTTTTGAGCTGTTAAAACATGACTGAGGCACATTATTAACATGTTATTATTTGAAAGTGTTTGCAAAATTAGTTTGGAAGCATAAAACTGTTAAAACATCTAGTAATGAAGCGTGACAGCCCTAGCTTAATCTGACCTACTGATCAGATAAATATCTATAATTCATCTTCCTCCTGGTTTCACAGCGTATCGCTTTGCAACTTTTCATCATGCAGTGTGTTGTAACCAGCATGTTGTGTTGTATCATATCATATTTACCGCACATTGTTTTGTGTTGTCTTACAGCATGTTGTCAGAGGCGGATCTAGAAAGTTTTACATGGAGGGGTAAAGGGGGTCTAGACATGGTGGCAACAATGCTGGACCTCCTCATTGAAGTGTGTGAAATCTGTTTTGTATAAATTGGGTCAACAAAACATCCACAAAACCTCTTGAATACTATTCTGTCATAATATCATATAAGAGAGTGGAGAACATGTTTAGGCTGCCAGCACTAAAATAAAAAAATACAGAAGAGAAATTATGCTTAAGTGTATATGAAGGACATAAAAGTAGTATGGGGGCAGCTAGGGGGCAAGGCTCTACAGCAGTGGGACAGTTGCCCCCTCCTTTCCAAAATGTAGATTCGCCCATGCATGTTGTGTTGCATCATCTTTAATCTAACATCGTTTTGTACTGTTGTGTAGCATCTTGTATCGTACTGTTTCATATGTCGTAATTTATCGTATTACCCTTTGTTTTATTGTATCATTGTAGCAACTTCAACAGTCACTATAGAAACAGAGGATGGGTCCAGTCAGCGTCTTAGAGGTGGAATGTGTTTCTCCATTTATAGTCATTTACTGTTACAGGAACAACTGATTTGGGTCAAAAACTTAAACATAATGTGACCAAATAAATGAAGCAAAAATAAAATGATGAACTGAACTGTTCTACAGCTACCCAGCCTATCTGTCAAAACCACCACAGTGACCGTCTGCACCCACGTGACCTCTGCTGACATCACCATGACAATAAATAAATAAATACATTAAATTGAAATGCAGTGATCAATATGCCCAAAAACTATATTTACACATGACTCCTCATGTTTTATCACGTTGAACCATGCTGTACTCCTCTTGTATAATAAGTTATTGTATTCTGTCATATAGTATAATTTTACAGTGTATTCATAGCAGTGCATCCTGTTTTACTGTATCATACAAAGGTACCTCTGTATGAGTAAGTTAATATCACTCGTGAAAAACGTGAGGGCTTTTCTGACCATCACACTTTTTAGAACTATTTCCAGCAGTTTAATTGTTTTCTAGCTTTGTGTCTGGCAATGGAGCGGCCATTTGTCTCATGGTTACTTCAGTTTATGACACTTTTTGACTGTGACAAGTGTTTATTAAACTTTTAAAACTGCACTAAAATGTTAACACAAAATATTTTTAACTGTTATCATGGATGAACATCAAGTCAGCAAGTCCTTGTAACTAGTCCTTATAACACACATGACCCAAGAACACTGGATAAACAGTAAATGAATGGAAACACTCTTCCCTGCAGAAATCAGGCTAAAATTAAAGAGTGTGTACACAATAACCTCTTTTAGAGTAACTGCATGATTTTTTTAACAGTAAGGTGATAAAATGTCCCCAAAGATCAACTCAAACACACCCCTTCACACACTCACACACACACACACACACACACACACACACACACACACACACATACACACACACACACATACACACACACACCTTCTTAGAGACGAGAATCAGATAACGTACTAGAGATTCCAAATGCTGATGAATAAAGTCTCACGTTACTATTTTATCAAAGCACTGTGTGTGTGTGTGTGTGTGTGTGTGTGTGTGTGTGTGTTGTGGGAACTCAGAGGCAGAGAGTGATAAGGCCTGTTAAACCGGCCCACAGATGGTATCACAAGCCTGGGGATCTCAGGTTGAATAATGCACGCCGCGGTGTTACCGTCCCTGAGGTGACACTTCTAGTCATGATAAAAAATTTACTGGGGAGTCAAGTGTTTGGAGGTTTAGACCGCCAGGAGATAAGGTGACAAAGAGGGACTCCGGTCTGCCTGTTAATGACGGCCATAATTGCTCGGCACCCGTGTTAAACTGGGCCATATGGTTGATGACGACGCCGTTAATGATAATAGATTTCTTTTTGTTTCCTGCTCTGAAGAAGATGCTCCTTGGAGCCATGAGAACGGAGTTTGTTTTATGAATAACAAACAGCAGTGTGGGCGTTACACAAGTCCCTGTTTGAGGAGTGTGAATGACAATAAACCTGTTTCTTTTCTTTTCTTTTTTTAGCTGAGAGACCCGTTTCTCAATGTAAATGTATTTTTTATGATATCCTTCTGCATCATTTTCTCCTGAGACTTTTACCCCATAGCAGCATTCCTTTCATCGTGCCACCTGCTCCCCTATCACTTAAAAAAGTGTCATAATGCAGTTCTCTGCCAGCTTTGCAGTATGAAATGCAGCCAGGCTCTCAGGCAGTTTACACGCTGGATAAATGAGACCTGTATATTTTGCCCAGCGGAGCCTGGGGTGAGGGTTATTGGTGCATTTGGGTCGGAGCTTTACTGCTGATTTGCTGCAGGGTTCAAAGGACAGATTCAGCTCACCCATTTGGGAGGGCAGTTGTTCTGTTTCATAAACCAAGTGGATGTAAACTAGATGTTTACTCAGAAGATCCACCTGCAGATTCAGGAGGAGGTTTGGAACGGCATTTCTAAAGAGTTACACTTTAGCCGTAATTCAAAAAAGGAATTGTTTAGTCCTCAGACTGCATCCAAATGAATGATTTGCATTGATTTTTGCACCCACCAAGGCCTGAGGCTGCCCTTAAAAAAAAAAATTAGTTTAATGATATTATGCTGCTGAGTCCTGCGATTGCAAGCCAAACTCTCTCCCAGCTGCTGCCATAAATCACCCAAATCCCCACTAAAAGCCTGGCACTAATGAAAAGGCCAGATCCAGCGAGTTAAACCTCTTCCACTGCTTCACTTCTGGAGGAGGTTACGGTCGCCAAGTCTCAGGTTCCCCCCAAACAGCTGACCACTCCAACTTCTATTCCTAGAAGCAGTGATCGTTGTTGTTGCAGCCTAATTTGAAAGCATGATTTATTAAGGTATGTAGAGATTCCTGATATGAGATCTCATTTCTTTTATTACCATAGGTAAGCGTGTTTGAGCACATACCAGGATGAAAACTGATCACCAGGTCTGGCTTGGCTGCTTCCTCCTTCTCAACAACATCCTCCCAGAACTGGTGGTAGAGGCCTTTATAGGCGCTGATGTAGACCCTCTGTCTGGGTCCAAAGGCTCTGAGGGGAGGCCTCGTGATGGGGCCGTCCACCACCTCTGGTCCCACCATCACTACCTCGATGCCCTGGTGTCCTGGGAACATGCGACTCAGCTCGTCGTAGTCCGTCAACCTGGCTCCCATTGTCTCACTGTGGGAAGCTCCAGCTAGGTGAACAGTGAGTGGCTTAACGTATGGGTCCAAGCCAAAGCGCTGGATGGCTGTTCCAACTGTGAGAACTCGAGAGAGGAACTCGCTCTGAATTCGCCATAAAGACTTTCTTAAGTCATCGTCATCTGGTTTGGGCCTACTGACGTTCTTCCAGAGTGTAGCCATGCTGGAACCAGACATAACTTTGTCCAGATGTTTGGGGAGGTCCGCCTGCATAGGAAGCCAGTCGTCCCAGCTCTTCACATCAGCAGGTGACTTGGACCACTTCTCCGTGGGGAACGGGAGATCTCCTGTAAAAGTCACAGATCAGGATTTATGTAGCATTTATTAAAGAGTTCTTTACAACGTTCATGTAGTCTGATGTATTGCCGTACTGCAATGGTGGATCTAGGATTTTTCTGAGTATGGAGCCGGTAAAGCTGCAATAGCAAATCTGCAAAACAAGCTAGCTTTTAAACACAAACACGGTTACAGAACTCTCACCTCTCCCATCGGCTACCGTCTCTAGGCCACGTCTGCCTGATATGGGAGCGCACATTGCCAGAGGAAACAAGAGCGCTAAATACCAGTTGTCATTTTTTATGTCCAAACATCTTCTGTTGTCCGTGACTTCAAATGGTGTTTTTCTATTTAGGACTCTGGTAGTTTGTCCTAACGTTGAAGTGGTAGCAGCCGGCTGTTTCTCCTTCTCTGATATTATTGAGCTTCTCACACCAGTGGTGTTCTGTTGATGAATACCCGAGTGTGTGATGAGTGGAGGGAAGTGCGGATGTGCAGTGGTCTGGTGAGACCAACAACCAGATGGTCCAATCGTTAGTTTCACACTGAGCCGTGTGTTATTGGCTGAGTTTTTTAGACAAATGCGAGAAAACTACTTCATGCAAACTTTTTCAGTTTTTTTTTATTTCCACAAAATATGTATATCTATACTATGTTAGAACACTGTTAAAAGGCATGAAAAAATGTTTTAAGCTAGCTTGTTTTGTAGATTTGCCATTGTAGCTTTAAGGGGCCACAGTATTTATAGAGGGCTCAAGTATTAGTCCAACATCCTTGTACCTAATCCCTGGATTTGGTAAGGTGTACATTTCACCACCCACACCATGTTGAAACACTTTAAAGGTTGAATATGGAACACGGACTCTATAGCAACATCTAGTGTTCACAGGTGGTACTGCAACAACAGAATGAATTTTCCAGCCGTCGGGGTGTTGGTTCACTGCTGATGCGTGAAGTGAGCAGCCAGCACCATGTCTAGTGATGAATCGTACAGGGTAAGGTCTAATTTCTACTAATAAGCTGGTGAAGGTTCTCAGTCATCCAGGTCATGGTAATCCAAGGGGTTCAAATGAAGGCAACTGGACTTCTTTGGTTTCTTGAAGATGTTTCGCTTCTCATCCGAGGAGCTTTGTCAATTCTGACTGGAATATGGGAGGGTCGATCTTATAAACTGTAGCTGTCTATTGTTGCTCAACGAGCAGCATCTGCCTGTGAATGCCCCTCCTCCCTACCTCTTGATGGGTCGTTAGCATCGTTAGCCTCTATTGTTTGTGAGCCGTTGTTTTGATTAGATGCAGGAGGGTGTGAACTGGACTGAAACTGTTTTGGAACTTGGTTCAAAGCTGCATTGTAGGTGCTGGAAAGGTGAAACCTGAGTCCTCCTCCTCTATTTAATGATGGTTTCTCCATTTTGACATAGATGGCTTCCTTCACTCCTCTCTCAAACCATCTATCTTCTCTGTCCAGAATGTGGACTTTGTCATCTTCAAAGGTGTGGCCCTTGTCCTTCAGGTGTAGGTGGACTGCAGAGTCTTGGCCTGAAGAGGTGGCTCTCCTGTGCTGTGCCATGCGCTTGTGTAGTTGTTGTTTAGTTTCCCCTATGTAAAGCTCTGGACAGTCCTCACTGCATTGGACTGCATATACGACGCCGCTCTGCTTCTGTTTGGGTGTCTTGTCTTTAGGATGGACCAGCCTCTGTTTGAGGGTATTGTTGGGTTTAAAGTTTACAGGGATGTTATGTTTGGAGAAAATTCTTCTCAGTTTCTCAGAGACTCCTGCCACATATGGGATGATGGTACCTCTGCGCCTGTTGTCCTTCTCTTTGCTGTTTGCTGCTGTGGATTCCTTTCTAGACTTCTTTGTTGATTTCACAAATGCCCAGTTGGGGTATCTGCAGTTTTGGAGCGCTTTCCTAACGTGTTTCTCTTCCTTTTGCTTTCCCTCAGTCTTTGTGGGGATATTCTCTGCCCGATGGTGTAGATAAGTTTATTTTACAACAGTATTGACCGTTAGAACATCTTCTGGGCTCAGAATCAGCTGCTCGACTTGACGAGTCCGCTTTTTTCCACAGTCCCAGCCTCGCCTTGCCGAGCGGACTTTTTACCGCTATAGTGCCCTCTAGTGGCTGATAGATGTAAACATAAGCCCAGTGTTGTCCCGTCAAAATAAAATTTTGATTATTATTATTTTTTAAATATAGCTTTTAAAGGAAAAACTGTACATTAATTCTGCACACCTCTAAACGCCCTGTTGGAGGTATTATTTTTTTAAAATCTAGCTTTTTTATTAAAATGTTCCATATTCCACCTTTAATGTAATTTAACAAGCATTTTTACTGCATAGACAAATACAAACACACTCAGCATTAGAGAAATTTCACCATTTTGCAGTTACATATAGTATCAGTGTAAAGTAAGGAGTTTGTGGGTGAAAAAAAAACACCCAAATTCATATTTGGCTCATTAGCGCCACTAGTGTTTGGACCTGGAATTGCATCCACCCATAATCTGATCATTGCAAAGGACAGATGAGTGACAGGAGCCAATCAGATTTAGCAAGGGCCCTGCAGCTAGAAAGCCTTTACTGTAAAGTTCCTAAAAGAAGAAACTAAACTTTTTTAGTGAGTATGAACAAGAACTAAGTAAAAAGCTTTGTAGTTTATACCAAGAATCATTACAACCTTTTATCTCTGGTGTTCTGCTTTGTTCAGCAGCGTTGTCTTCAGCGTATTAGTTACCTGTGAACATCAACCACTCCACAAGTCTGTCAACAGCCACCAGTCGAAGGGTCTTGCAGACCTTTTTGTGCTGTGGCCAGTCCTTAGTCTGGCAGTCTTTTGTGCAGTAGTACACATTCAAGCACCTTTAGGTGAATAACACAGAAAAAGAAAAAGTGGAATGAAATGATGAGAATTAAAAAGATGTCTGTTTATTTCCTGCAGCACACAAGCCTTCTCTGGTTTAATATTAAAGTGTATCAGCTGTCATTAATCTGTTAATGTAATAATAATGTTTAGTAATGTATTGTTCTGGTGTTTCCTGTGAGAGTCGTGCTAGCATTTAGCTACAGCAAGCTAATAATAAAGGCATCTTCAACAGGAGCTGGTTTAACTCTAAAATAAATGAAATCACTAAAGTATTTTTAGGAGTGCATGCAGGAATGAACCAGCTTAAACCAGTAACAGTGTTGCATGTTTTGAGCCAGCAAGCATAAATCTAAACACTTTTGAAATGAACGAACTGGAGGTAATTATGGAAAAATATTTAGGGGTAAATCAATATTAATAGACTACCATCAGACGCCAAACGTGCATAAATAACTTTTATTTTTACTTTTATGTATAATCAGTCTTTGGGCCTTTTTGTCCAATATCAGATGACTTTCCCTTGGGCTGCATCTTTATTAGAGGCCTGCAGAGAAGCTAAAATGTGTTGCTGGTTATGCAACCTCTGATTTGGCTTGGCTGATGAGGTAATGTGTTGGATTAGAGGTCTGACTGTCAGCAACACTTGGAACGTCACATTACTTTTGCAGTTATTTGAAGCCAGAGGCACCAAAATATTACATAAAATATTTTATCAGCTAGCTATTCATCCCGGTGAGCTGTGTGGTCATTAATCATTTTAAAGAGTTTCAGAGGTGGACAGGAGTAAACGCTGGAAAACAAGTTTAAACTCTTCAGATCCCCTCCAGTTTTAGAACGAGAACATAAAACTGCAACAGGAATAAAAAGGCTTTAGAAAGTCATCAGCAGGAACTGTTGGATCATGGATACCAACGCTGACATTAGAGGTCTTGAGGGTTTCTCTCGTCAGCGTTTATATATTTAAAGCTTACGGCCAGAGGCAATGGCAGCTGAGATCTTAAAGGGAACGGACTCATAAATCTGAAGCAGAAATAAAAACAAAATCACATTTTTGATGTGACTGACTATCTTCAGTCCCTTTACTGGTGACTGCATTAGATGCTGTAAGTTCAGAGCTGCAGAGACATGACTCACAGCCAGGAGACCTGACTATATTTGCAGCTGGTCATTGTCCACCACTGGAACTCGATCCACATTGTGGTTGCTTATCATTCTGCTGCTGATACGATGGCAGCTGGTAATGCTTCACACATGACAGCTATTGGACAACAGCACAGAAACAATGTCCTGCCTGTGTGATGACAGAGCCGAGAGTGGCGGAGGCATCCCTTCGTCTGAAGACTCCAACTGTCATCAATCATCAACGTTAATCTGCATTAATGCTGATGTACTATCAGTCATGCACGACTGGCTGCGTTCAGCAGTGCCGGCTGTGATCTCTGTGGTTTGTAAGTATAGCTCTTTATCGAGGCTTTGCACTCACTTCACACAGCGCTTTAGGCTCGTTCCCTCAGTCAGATGTTTGGGGAGTTTATTGCAGCCTGTGCAGAACTTGAAGGTATCTTCCAGCCTTTGGAACATCTCCTTGTAGTTGCGGAATGAGATTCCCTTAATCTTTCCTTCAACAGCAGCCCTATTGAGAGTCCAATGTCAATTATAACCATGAAAATACCAGGAGGATTGGAGGCCAGATGTCAAAAGTTACCTGTAATCTCCATAGTCCTTCATGTTGAGTTTATCGAGAATCACTTTGGAGAGACCGGGGACATTGGAGTCTATGGAGTAGAAGCCAGACAGGTCAGAGAAGACACTGTCGGTCCCTGGAGTGAAGGATTGTGGGAGTGCTGGAGTCTGGGATGCCATGATGTGGCTGGTTTTCTCCACTAGATAAAGATGAAGCAACTATTAAAACACTTCAAGGGTCTAGTCCCAAAAGGTCATCTGACACATGAAGCAAACACACTCAATTCTTGTTTCGTCAATTTTTTGTTAACCCTTAGAGGTCCCTATTGCATTTTTTTGTGCAGGCAGCTTTTTTTTAAAAAATAAAACCTGACATTAAAGACGTAAAATCTAATAAACACATACACATTTTATTATGTTTGTGAGTAATTAAGCCAAGGATGGAATCTGTGTTAAAAAAATCTGACTTATTAAAAACTATATAATTTTAATTACACCTTTTTATCAAGGACATTTTTTTGTGCTGAAGGTCCCCAATGGTACTTTTTTTAAAGGGACCACACACACACACACACACACACACACACACACACACACACACACACACACACCCTGCAACACTCTCTGGTTTCATGATCCCAGTGATGGGAAACCCTCATGACAAGAGGATCACTCAAATCTCAGACAAGCTGAGGCTCCATTTGTTCGAGGTCTTCGGCTCGAGTCGTTGATCCTCTGTCCTTGGCAGGAATGGCTCCCCCCCATTGTCCCACCATCGCTGCTTGTATGTAACATGATTTATTTACTTGACCTTCCAGGGAGGGAGGTATGTAGGATCATCCAATGATGACACACACACACACACACACACACACACGCACACACACACACACACACACATACTCATTGACCTGTACTTAGAATTTACTGCAAGTTTTACATTTTGCTCTAAAAGCGTCCTTGAAGACTTTCACTTTAAAGTATTTTCACCCAAACCTGAAAGTTTTCAGAGCTGCTTAAAGAGTTTTATCTTTTTCATACCAAGTGTTACTTTACCTTATCATCTGGAGACGGCACACTAAACCTAATTAGTAATTTCATATCTTCAGAGCACCAGGGAGGACCAGATTTCCCGTGAGTTTTTTTTCTCCAATTCTCACAGATTACCGTGACCACCCTTTGGCCTCTCAGGATATCAAGCCACTCTGGTCTTATCACGTTTCACCCTGACTAGCTGTGCCAAACTCCCAGAAAAGGAGCGAGAGAGTGGGACAATGAGATATTTTAGAGGTCATACCTCTGTTTTAAGATGAGTTGCTCCAAGATGATCCACAGGTCTCCTCTGATCTCGATGCAGGTTGAGGACAGTGATTGACAGCTCCTTGTGGTGGATGCCACCACCTTACAGAGCCTTTCTGGTTTGCCTTTTGGGGGTCTGTGTACGACTTCACCCCCTCAAGAGCTAAAGTGAGAGGAGGGTGGATGTGAGGACAGTGGAATGCTGCTTGATGTCATCTGAGGTAAAAAGGGGGTGGATGAGGGGGATAACTGGGTGGGAACTGGAAGGGGTCGGGGTTTGTCTTCAAGCAGGACATAAGGTCAGCGTTTAGAAGGGCTGGAGACTCCAATCGGGAGTTTAGAAGGAAAACAGTGATGTAACTCAGTATTTTCCCACTTTTTTAGAAGACCCAAAGGTAAACCTTATCAAGAGTTAGGATTGTATGACCATAGCTGGTTTCATTATCAGACTAAGATAACCTGAGTAAAGATAGAATGTATTTTTCAAATGTTGATTTCATTCATAAGAATGTGGGGTTTTGATCAGCTGTAGCATCATCATCACAATTATAACAAATAAAGGCTGAGATATCTGGATTTGCATGTGATGAGTCTGTCTCATAGATTAGTTTCACCGTTTAAGTTGAATTACTGACATAAATGAACTTTTGCCCTAAAAGATCAATTGGATGCTGTTCTTGATTTAGATCCATTCGGAAAGAAACTTATTTCTGTAATATACACTTTGTTACAGGATATTAAACCTGTAAGCTGGGATAAAACAAAAAGAGCTTGTGTCAGACGAAGAGTGGCAGTCTTGTTTAACATCCTCTCTGTGTATCCGTCATGGTTTGATCCAATTTAAAGTCTTGCACTGACTTTACTCAGGTGTGTGGACAAGATCTGTTTCCAGATTTCCACGTGAGTGTTTTTGGAGTTGTAGCTTCAACTTACAAAGTGACAAGTTTTCAGGCAGATGCTGTTGCATTTGCATCACTACTTGCCTGCAGACTTATACTTTTTCACTGGAAATTGGATAAAGCTCCGACTTCCTGCCAATGGCTGAAGGAACTGCTGTTGCTTCTGCATTTAGAGAAACTCAGATACAAACTGATGAGGTCACAACAAAGATTCTCTGCTACCTGGAATCCTCTTCTGGACTTTGTAAAAAAGTTTCCCTTTTAACATTTGACATTATGGATGACTATATATTCACTGTGTGCTGATACAATACTTTGTGATGCACTATGCCTTTTTTTGTTGTTTTTCTTCTTTTTGTTAATCTGGTTAAATGTTTATACTTTGTGGAAATGTGTAAATATAAAGTTTGAAAAAATAAATTAACTTTTGCATCTTATTCTAATGGTTCGAGTTCCACCAGCCACACACATACCTGTAGGGTTAAGAAACCTGTCTCACAACATGAAACTGGCTACAAGTTCTCAAAAAGCAACATATCCTGCACACAAAGACCTGTCTCACATTTACAGGAAGATAAAATATCTACATTTTTTCCTTATACATCATAAATCAAAACAATGCATTTTTACTCTTCTTCTAAAATAAATCTTTTCTTTAATATTTAAGGTTAAAATACAAATAATCTGCAGATTTGTTTTTGCAAAAACATTAAATTATGGTTGAAAATCAAATTCATGACGACACACGCTGCTTTTTCATTAAAAAAAATTTATTTGGTCCATTGGAACCTGAGATTGAAAATTAAACATACATATTTGTACACAGAATCATCCCCAAGAACCGCCAAAAAGATCAATAAAATATATATCACATTAGTCACGTTCAGCTTTAACTCTTCTCCGTTTGACGCTATTATTATTATTTTTACAAGTTTAAAAGGATCAGGTCTGTTTTTGTCCCACCACTTTACTTTTTTTTAAAACGTTTTGAGTTATTTACTTTTGCAGTCTGTACAATTTACAGGGGAGAGAAAAAGGCATTGTGTTGGCTGCACTGGCCACTTCCTTCTGTCAGCAGCAGGGGGCGCCACAAAAGCACAGAGGAGCCACCAACACAACTGAAGGACACCAGCAAGAGCCCAACATGACAATTATGACCAACAGAAAGTAAAACAGTAGAAAAGAACAAATGAATCTCATGTAAATGTGACGTGATCCAGCAGTAATGATGAGGCGCCTCGTCTCTACAGGTGTGTGACGGTGCAGGTTCACTCAGCTGCAACCGGACGTCATCACATTCCACTTATCATTCCTGAGCCCAGATAATCAGCCTTATTAGGAAGCAGGCCTGAAAAATCACGTGTACAAATAAATCTAAATTCACAGCTAAAAACACAACAAGACAGTGGTCACCACACAGGATGGGTCTTTGGAAAACATATGTGCCGTTACCGCAGCGCTGGTTGTCCTAGAGGAAAAAGCACAGCCACCGTTCCTGGTAAACGCAGCTGTACAGAATAAAATCCATCATCGAGACGCCAAAAAAAAAAAAAACTAAAGACTTCAATGTCACAGTGAACGATCCAGCTCTCCACCAAACAATCATTAATTGTATGAATGCGTCAGGATTTTAGCTCATCAGCTTTTAAGTGTTTCCTTGTTACACAACATAATGAGACGCCAACTTTTAATTAAAAAAGTCACCCACGCTGTCCTTTTCCTTGAGCACCACATCAATCGTCTCGTTGCACCGAAACGACGACCTACATAAAACATCTGTAAGTACCTGACACCGCCACAGTTAAAGCCACGAGTCTCAGGGGTCCCTCGTCTTGCTCTGCGCGCCGACCCCGACCAAACGCTGCGTTTGTATTTCCATGAGCACTTCTTGTTGTTGCTAACAGGCTGTTATGGAGTCAGGGAGGGAGAGGACGGCCCGGATGCTTAGGCTGCTCACAAGCACACTAAAGTAAGTCCCTGATCTCCAGAAGTGAATTCAGCAGCTCCTTTTCAGAGCCCCCCTGTGGCAAATTGAGTTCCTTTAGTACACCAACACTTAAAGCGACACACTGGCACAACTGTGCAAGTGTGAAGAATGGGTAGGAGCTGACCTTCTCGGGCTGTGATGAAACTAGAATGCAAAACGTGGCCAGATGTTGCATCAAGGATGCACTGTAAAAAAGGACATTTATGTGGAAAGAAAGAAAGTGAAACACCATTTATACCACTACCAACAGGTCAGGAGAGCATGGAATGAGAAAAGAGAGGTCTACGTTTATCTAATCACTCAAATTCTATGTTGTTTCAGCATTTCATGAGGAAAACCCCCTAAAGGTGCAGGAGAACGAGGCAGTGCTTACACTACTAACAGCAGAGAACGCAGCTATCGGGGCACCCGCCACAACACGTAGAACAAATCATGGGTTGGTCCTGAGCTAACACAGCACTGTGGTGGTGGTGACAAAACAAGGGACAGATGATGGCTTCGTCTACAACCTCAAGTACTCACATATGGATAAGACAATAAGAATCTGGTGTAAACCGAGTAAAGTGAGATGGGTTTGGCTCGTTGTGTACCGCTCTGAGTCTGGACATGTAGAGGAAGCGTCTGGTTGAGTGACTGGCTCGTGGTCCGTGGGCTGGCAGGTGGCTCAGTAGTTTCAGCGCTCTGCCCTGTCTCTGGGGCTCGCCGAGGGCTTACTGATCTCTAATCCACAGCACAAACCACCAAAACACCCCCATCCTCAAACTGAAAGCAGCTTGACCTGGATCCCCCTGACTTTACTGGGGAAATGGGGTCCCGGTGACTTTGCGCGGCGGCCCATCTGGACATGGCACATCCACTTGGCAGGAGGCAGAGCGCGTGATGAGGAGCTGCGGCGGTCCTGGAGTGTAAATGCCGCCCACATAGACTTTACATTCATGTGTGTGCCCAAAGAGACACACACACCAGCTCTTCCTCTACGTTTTTAGGGCTCCACCAAACACTCTTCGACCCTTGCTTTCATTTTCAGTGCTGAGACAGTTCATTGGATTAGAGTCTATGGGTAGGGGGTAAACAGTGGGCGGGGGTCATAGTGGCCTGGGGCGGTGGAGGCCATCTATGTCTGGGGTGAGCTGGGGGCTGTGGGTGGCCTTGGTTGGAGTCCAGTCACCCAGGGAAGCCTGGGCCGCCTTACGGTGAGCCAGACGATGGGTGATGGAGAAGCCGGCGTTCCCCTCCAGCTGAGAGAGCACCACCAGCACCTGCCTGTGGGGGGGAGCAGAGAGGAATGTGAACGTCAGTTCTCCAATAAGGAGGCCCATCTGTGACTACTGATGGATCACAGAAGAAATTAGTTTTCATCCGACGTTTAGATTTGTATGAAACAGCTTGAAATGATACAGGGAGACGTTATTGTTGTGGAGGATTATTAATTAGAGCTTATTCAAAAAACAAAGTAATAACAGTTATATACCAAACTTAAAGTGGTGCTGACTATGAGAATAAACAGGATCTGATGTTAAACCAACAAAAGTCAGTCCCTTCAGCAGCCGTGGAGTGAAACTGACGTGGATGTGAGGAGTTATGTGTCTGTACTAATGTAGGAGAAACCTAACGATGTGTGAACAGCTACACTGTGGAAGTCTCTCCCTACAACAGTGAGATAAGTATGAGCGAGTCCAACAGGAAACAAAAGCGATTAAGGGTGCTGAGTCCAGCCTGAGGAAGGTTATTAATGAGTCTAGAGCTCCAACATGGTGGAACACTCTGTTCATATAAGATGTTCTTACGGGATTCAGGTTCCTCACGTCTCATCTATTCAGGGTCATAAAATGTAGTCTGATTTCTAAAAAGGGTGTGTGTGTGTGTGTGTGTGTACCTGTGTAAAGGCGGTACGCTGTCGATGGTCTTGAGGCTGCCGCGCGTCGACACCACATTGAAGCTGTCAGTGCAGTCACAGGAGACATGGAGGTAGTACTTAGGGTGGCGGTTCTCCACCACAACGATGAGTCCTGCCCAGCCGTGGGTCAGGTAGTAGCAGGTCATGCCCTCACGGCCCTGGGAAGACACAGAGGACACGCAGAGTTTACACGTGGTAGCAGAGGACACATGTAAGGTGATGTTGTTTGATCCTGATGCTGGCGGGTGTTTTAGGGCTATTGCAAAAACAAAGATAAGTTTCCAACACGTCAGTACTTTTTCAAAGAAAAACAAAAAAATCCTCTGCACGAACACCAGAATGGGAAATACCCTACTTAATAAGCTCAATTCAAAAGAATTAAAAAGACAGCGTGAGCGTTCAAGGAAACCGTAAAGATTTAATTCAATCATAGCTTCTGAGGAGGAATGAATTTAATAAACCAAAAACACGCACGATTTCACCTCTAGTTACTCACAACACCCTCACATGACTAAAACTGTGTCAGCAGTAAAACGATCTAACTCATTGAACTAAGACTCCTTATCTTAACGTGGTAAAACACCACAGATTGTGCAGCAGCAGCTATTTAAATTGCTCCACCCCTCCATTTATTTAAACAAAGCTAATCTACGGTGTTAAAAATGAATTTTTATCTTCTAGCGTCTGATCTGCTCTGACTGAACTTACAGGATGGGTTGATCAGAGTTTCCATACTTGCAGGGTGGAAGATGTTATCTGAAAGCTGCTGAGCTCTGCTCCTTAACACAGAAAACCCTCTTCTGGCTACATTTATGTTTCTTCTTCTCTTTTCATCTTCTTGTTTTAGCAATAGTTAGTTTTTAATACAGTAACGACATCATGTGGCTCAGATTTAATGTGATGGTCTGATAACGTGTCTGACACGTGAATTAGAGTCACCTGAGTACAACAGTGATGTAGTTTATTAGAAAACACTTTCTGTGTTCCACTGAATCCGTTTGAAGGCAGACGAGCTCCTCATGGCTGAGATTTTTTACCTTCTCTGTATTTGGAACGAAAGTAAGAGTTTTTGTAATTGTCTGTAAAACAGGAACCAGTTTAATCTTCCATAACATCTCTGACTAAAGCTGTTTTTTAGTTGTGACAAGGTGACTGACACAGATCCATGTTAGACAGCTTCAGGCAGGATGGTGTTAGAAAGCAAAAATCTGGTTTCAAGGGGCAAGGGGTTAGGATTTTGCCCTGTAACCGGTGGGTTGTCGGTTTGAATCCAGGCTCCGGCCAGGTCAGTAGTTCACCATCCCTGCCTGCTGGTGGCGGTCGGAGGAACCAGTGGAGCTGATTGTGGGGCAGCCTTGCTTCTTTCAGTGTCAAAACATGCTCATCCCCACCAGTTTGTGTGTGTGTGTGTGTGTGTGTGTGTGTGTGTGTGTGTGTGTGTGTATGAAGCAATTTTGGAGTCTTGTGACTCAGAAAGGCATTAACGTTATTTCTAAAGTTGTTGATGCTGCACTGTTGTGGTAAACTAATTGTTGCTCTTATGTTGGAAATAATCCAAACTATTGACCTTTCCTGACCTTTACGTGACCCTGAAGTGGACTAGCTGTCAGAGCTGAAGCTGCAGCAATAACCTAACTGGAACAAAAGCTGTGCTACTGATCTGATTATATTAAATGTGTGTGTGTTTATGGAGCTGCATGGTGGCGCTGTTGCCTCCCCATGCATGTGTGTTTTCTCCAGGTAATCTGGTTTCCTCCCACAGACCAAACACACCCATGCTCAGTTAAATGGACACTCTAAATCGTCCCTAGCTGTGTGTCCCTGTGATGGACTGGATGTCCAGGGTGTCCCTCGTCTCCCCACTGAGGGATAAGCCTACAGATGATGGACGATCGTTTTTATTTGACTTCCGCTGACAAAACAAAGGGGATGAAGTGTTAATAGCTGCAGTTTCTACTCTGATAAATTCATTTCAACTAAAGACACTTTTTTCATGCCTAATTTCTTACTTCAAATTGAATTTGTCGAAGCAAAGATTCTGAGCAGCTGAACTGTAAAATTACATCCAGGGACGATGAAACTGTTAAGTTAAAGAATAAAGAAAGTCAAAACTTTTCCTCCGTCTCACCTCGTGCCTTTCGCCTTTGTTTTCAGTCAGCAGGATGATGGCGTCGGCCAGCGTGGTGGGAGTGGCCTCCACCTGCTCTACCATCACCTGTCGGGAGCTGTAGATGGCCAGTATGTAACCGGGGAAGTCCTGACTGGGCCGTCGTGCTGCTCCACTGGTGGGGCTGGAGACTGGGGGGGGGGATAAATGTTTCCATCAGCGCCGTGACAAGGAGCAGATTAACGTCTAGTTTGTGTGAGCCTACTGGGAGTGGGTGGACCTCCTGTCCCGCTGACATTCATCTGCCAGTGGTTGAAGGCGCAGCAGACAACAGCATACTCCCCCGGCTCCAGCATGACATCACAGCCGACGAATTTCTTCACCGCCCGCTTGCTGTGCGCCAGCAGGCGTCCCAGAGTCAGCTTGTTCCCGCTGCCGAAGGAGGCGCGGAACACCATGATGCACAGGTCCAGCAGGTGGCTGTCGGCCGTGTCGGAGCGCCTGGAGAGGTGTTGGAGGAGGTGTTAGAATACGATCTGCTGGAGGAGGGAGTAAAAGGAGAGGAAAAAGAGGAGCGAGGGCTACCTGCTCCCCTCCTGGAAGAGAGCGAACTCCAGAGCCGTCCTCTCCAGCACGGTGAGAGCTGTGACGGTGATGGGGCCGCTGGCTTTGCTGGGGAAGCTGCCTTGTAGTCTCACCTCTTGCCAATCAGAGTGGATTTTACAGATGTCTACGGAGTCAAAGTATCTGTGGAGGAGAGAAAACGTGAGCAGCGAGATCATTTCTTCACTCTTTAGGATAGGGCCTGTAAAAAAAACAAGTTCTAGAGAAGTTCAACTTTTAACACCAACACTGAACAGAATTTCCTTTAATTAGGTAGAAAACAAGGTTTTTTAAAAGTTGTTTACATTTGATCATCTCTAATAAAATCAGCCGTTTTATCTGCTCAAAGCTTTCATTTGAAAAGACGATTTGTCTGTGAGAATAAAGTTTTTGGTCTAAACCAAACATGTTTTTGAAAAATCCAGTTGTTTCAGAGAACAGCGACATTTATTCTCTGCAGAAGAGAAAAGACACAAAAATAAAAAAGTCATCTTTATATAAACTCTGCAGTCCCATCCTGTCCATGAACTCACCTCTGAGTGTCTAAAAAATCAAATTACTTCCCCAAACTCCCCTTCTGCTCGTGCTTTTCTTTGTTTATCTGTCAGACTTTGATGGAACTTTTTCTTTTTGCTGCCAAAGGCATTATATGAGCGTGTCAGATTTAGACTCTTGTGTTGCTTTCAAACTCTTTCTGGTCTCAGGTAAACAGCTGAGCATCCATTTTAAGTGTAGCAGCAGATAAGGAGGAAAAGTGACGGAAGGCAGGAAACAAACAAGAAGAACAGGATCAGAGCTATAAGAAAACTCTGTTAAAGTCACAGTTTCCTAAAAACCATCATGTTCAGGATTCACCAATCAGGTCACAATCAAAAACACAAGTCTTTTTTGTTTTACTGGCACTTAACAGCGACTGGTTCAAACAGCTGGCGGTAAGTACATCTTTAATGGGAGTCTCTCAGGGTTTAATACATTTATGACAGCAGGGAGTTTGGCATAATCACAACAAGTGGAACAGTAGCAGTCACACCCACTTTGGCTCGAGTTTCATCAGCTGCAGAGTTTCATGGTAGGCACAGATTCCGACTGTGACGTAATTTCAGGAAAATGATTCAAGAAAATACAGAAAATAAAAATAAATCAAATAAAAATCCACCAGTGTCATGACTTGTAATGGTCAGTAGGGGGCAGTAGATTGGTTAAAGGGGTTAATGTCACTGGGATACATGGAATTCATATTTAAATCTTATTTTTTATCTGTCCCGTTATATTTAAACTAAGAAGCAGGAATCTGGTTTTAGGTGGAACTAAATAAATATAATTTCAGTCTTTTCCTCTTCTTTTACATCTGAGCCTAATAAATGAGTCACGACTCGAGCTCATAGATATTTGATGTTTTATGAATAAAAAGGTTATTTTTCTTGTTTACAAGTTTAAATAATCATAATCCAGGATTTGAGCAACCCTACACAAGAACACCAAGCCTAAAAGTAAAATGTTTTGTGGCTTTTAAGATGTAAAATAAATATTACTTTATAAAGTCGGTGTACTCCATCCAGAAGACGCCCTCACTGCTGCCGTGAGCCATCAGCTCATGTCGGAGGTGCTGAGGCCAGTCGGTCCACTCGTCGGACCAGTTCCCGTTCCAGGAGAAGCGACCCCACGGGTTACGCAGCCGCAGCAGCCTGCAGCAGGGTGACAGGTGGGGAAATCAAAACACATGTTGGAATAAAGGAGAAGAATTTGAGGGCCAAGTAGATCACCGTCGCTAAACTATTGTTTAAGACTGTCAGAAGCCTGGTCACCAAGCCTCCCCGTCTGATGGCTTTTGTTGTGCACGAGTCCTGCAGCTCACATCTGAGGCTTTCAGCTACGTTCAGCTTCTTTTTGTCGTTAGATCTGAAGAAGCCTCTATTGTGTGGACTCAATGCTTCTGACTGAATAAACTGATGAACTCTGACTCCATTTACTCAGCTGTGCGCTCTGAAGTTGTCCACAAACACACCTGTAACCCTGAACGTCTCGAACATCCAAGATGGAATAGGCATGTCGAGGCCTCAGGCCTAAAGACTCGTAAACAGCATCGTCCACCTTCATGTTGCCTCCTCCACACGAGGCCCCCATCAGAAACCTAAAACACAAACGTCCCAGCTTTAATCACGCATTAGGCTAAAACCCCGCCCTTATTTTAGGTGTTTGTGTAAAAGCTCCCTCCAGCTCCTACCCCGCCTCCTTGGAGCTGAGCATCTTGGCCCAGATGAGGTCGGTGTCGATGGGCTCTTCTCGGGGGTTGGTGGAGCTGACCTGGAGCATGAGAGAGTCGCAGGGAGCTCCGGTCAGCGTGGCGAGGCCCTCGATGGCGCGCCCTGCCTGCAGGGCGAAGTAGGAGCCGTGGAGCTTGGCCAGAGCTTTCTCAATCAGCGCCACCCACAGCTGTTTCCTCTGGGCCTAAGAGGGAAAGGAATAACGAGTCTGAACGAGGATGACTCACTGGGAGGGGAACAGTTATAGCAGGAAGTTGTACTGAGTGTGGAGCCAGTATGAAGTTCTCTGTGTTCCTACCAACACCTACCTGTGACTCATTACCTGCTGTCTTCTGTGGTAGCTCAACGTAAACTTGACCAGATCAAATGTAGATGAGGAGGATTAGCCAGAGAGGTTAATAACTCTCCCTAACAGGTAAAGGTTTAATTATTGTGTAATTAAACTCTTCATTTGTTCAGTAAAATCTGATTCATTAGATAATCCTGAACTGTGAGGTACTTTCAGATGCATTTGTGATAAAACGTGACATCGTGAGCTACATTGACCTCATTAATACGACTGCACCCCCCCCCCCCCCCCCCCCCAGCTGAAATAAATGCTAAAAAAAAAAGAATTATGCCCACAAAGCACTTTCAAGGTCCAATGTTTTTAGAACATATAGACAGAAAGCATTGAAACGTATGTTGTTTTGAGATGTTTTTTTATTTACATGCCATCTCATATGCAAATTCTGGTGAGTTTTAGAATAATCCTAACCTGGGAAAACAGGAGGTAGCCGTAGTCGTCACACGGCAGCATGTCGTCCACCAGCACCGTCGTCCACGTCCCGTCTTTACACAGCCGGACCTGGTAGGCTCCTTCTGGACAAATGGTCCTGGTGATCATCACTCTCTCCACCAGCTCTGGACGCTCAGCCAGCACAGCCAGCGCACTCAGGAACCTAAACACACACAGATCACACACACACAAAAGCTATTCAGAAAAGAATCAAACTGACAGGCTGCCATTAATGCTCTAAACCTGACATTAACATATTCTTTTCCACGCGGCTACCTTCTGCAGTTATGAATCTTTTTACATCATTTGCCTTCATTTAGACTCAATCACATTTGATGAGTGGAGCTGCTGTGCCTCCTGGTTGACTCCCTGCTACTGTTAATTCACCCTGCAGCAAAAGGCTCCACTCCTAATTAGCTTCCAAGAGAAATCAGTTATTAAAAATTCCACATACATCTGAAAATGCTAATTCTTTAGCACAAGGGAAACACAGCTGGGGACACAGAGACCTCACTCACAAGGAATATATTTTAAGGAGGAAATGATATTTAAACACAGTATTTAAAACTGATAAACAGCGACCTAAGTAGATGAAAAGCTGCTGAATATTTGTCCTGTATGCTTCTGATGTTACAGTCAGAATTCAGAGTGACTGCGTCTGTTTAAAGAGACAGAGACGTTCGTTCAGACTGTAATGAAACCATTCAACAGAATCCAATAAAAGCTCAATTAGTCGTATCATAACACCACTGTGATGTCAGCCGCTGCTGCTGGTCAAGGACAAAGGTGAATGGGGCTTTCTAGTTTCTGTCTGGTGTGTGTGTGTGTGTGTGTGTGTGTGTGTGTGTGTGTGTGTGTGACTAAAAGAGAGAGAGAAAGGAAGCCAATAAGGAAGAATTTGGGTTACTTCCTGTTGCGAGAGGAGTTTTGCCTCTGGGGAGGGTTATTTTTGATAAGCTGTGTGTGCTGGTGATGATGTGGAAAGTTGGATTTGGACAACTTTGTGAGGAACCGTTCTTTGTGTGCGTGTGTGTGTGTAAATGAAAGATGAAAAACACACATAAAAGCACACATCGAAGGACAAACGGAACAAGGTCACGGAGATAAAGCACGTGTCCAAACCCACATAGCTGTGAATAATTTCCCTGTCAGGTGTATCTGTACATCTGTCCAAGACTTTAGCTGGCTAATCTTCACCTTCTGGTCTTTGTTTTTCAAACCTCTAAACCATTTTTATACTTCCCAATCTTCATTTCCTGCACTTCTGGATGTAAAAAGTCCATTCTTGTTGGAGATGGCTCTATTCTGTCGAGGCTTCCAACAGTGAGTTGGAGATTAGTTTGAATTTCCGAGTGGTTTGACAAAAGCGTTTGCTGTGTCTACAGGTCACTGATTGCCAAATATCATTGGAATCCTAGCTTTCCAATGATGTGTGACATGTACATAGAACAAGTGTTGCAAAATAGATGCTGATTTGACGTGGAGGTTTGCAATGTCCCATCAGCGAGACTAATTCAAAGGCATAAAAAATATTGCTTATAAAAAAAAAGATCAGTGATTGGCTCGGCCTTTCACTGATGGTTGAATAATTCGTCCGACTGCCCAACCTTAGAGGGCACACACTCGTCATTTCAACAATTCTGCAGTTCTCTCTAGTATGAGTGAATGCCTCGTGAGTCGTTCTTTGTGGGAAAAAAAAATCTGGTTTTCCTGTTTCAGGTTGTAGAAGTTAACCTGAGGAGTGGGGGGCAGAAAACGGCAGGATTTGGAGTCTTACTCATTAATAATTTATGCAAACATCTCATCTCTGATTGGCTAACAGCAACACAACTCTTCCACTGCCTTCGTTTGCTCTTCTGTCTTTGGTAAAAAATGTTCTGCTGTGTGGTGGAGTTGCTAATGCTAACAGTTAGCTTCTATTAGCCAAGTCATGATCTGCTGTCTCCTGGACGCTAAACCAACAACAGCCTTCCGTGGTCGCGAGCCAAGATGGGTGAGTCCATGAATGCTAATTTTCATGTTCAGCCTGCATGTGAAACTCAGAATTGTGTTTCAAAAATAACAAGTATCATGTTTCTCAGTGAACCTCACCTTTAATGCAGACTTGGACAAAAACCACACATAATAAAAACATCTTACTTCAGCTGTTCAGGACCTTAATGTCCCGAGTGTCGTCGTGTTTTGTTGTAACAGCTCACCAGCAGTTTCCAAGGAGTCCTTGGAGGATGTCCGAGGGCCTCGGTGTGCGGAAGACGGACCATTTGACGCCTCTGTCTTTGAAGTTGCTGCAGTTGATCTCGTGCGGACGCAGCCACTTTTTGATTCGCTGCTGGACGCTGTCACCTTCAGGGAAGCCCACAGAGAGAGGTCCCGGGGGGAAACTGTCATCCACGAAGTTCACAGAGTTCTGAACAGAGAGACAGCTGAAGTTGGAGAGGACAAGTGACAGACAGGTAGACCCGCTCAGATCTCTACTGAAATTCAGTGGATTCAGAGGATAAACGTGTCCTCCAGTCTGAGCTTTGCAAACAGCTAAAACAAGCCTGAAATGGGCTTTAAGCTTTGGTTTCCAGGTTAGTTCTAATTATTTAAAAACCTTTCACACCACCACGAGTCCTGAATAAAAGCCCTCATCATTAACTCTTGTGGTAAAGGGGTTATATTTGCTGGTGTCATGCTGACCAGCTCCTTTACTGAAGGAACGGTGTAAAAACTATTGCAGAACCAGGAAGCTCCTCAAGTTTCACGTTTCTGCAGCTGTGAGTTACATAATTTTAAGACACTGAGTCTGCCTCTCTGAACGACACAGATACATTAACGCATACAGACACCCGATCCGCCCGTCTAAAGCCCTCATCCACAGACCTGGGAGCACACGCATCGAACCATATTATATTTCCTCTCCATACGATGTAAGGAGTGAGCTCGGCCAGTTGTGTTGCAAGGCACGATTGGTGGCTTACAGTGAAGCAAATTGATTGGTAACCCTCCCCCACAATCCCATTCTGCAGCCTGGATGCAGCATCAGCTCCCCGACAGGATCACTTTAATGCTTCCTCTCCATCCCGGGTCTCCGCATGGCTCACAGAGCCTGTAGTTCACCTGCTCTGATCTGATCTAGCTCCTGGGAAGCCTTGGATTGTGTGGATGGATGAGATCTTTCATAGAAAATGCTCTAAGAGCTAGTTAGAGGAGTAAAACATCAGATGAATGAAGGACCATTTGATAAAACTGTGAAGGGTTTTTGGTCATTTTTAAGCACGTTTCTATGTGAATGTAATAAATATTTACTATCGCCCCCTATTGTAGGTAGCTTTCTGAACAACCTGTTTGAGGAAATAGTTTAAAACCCATAGGACTGATGGGCTAACAGCTAGTCAGAGCACATCTTTGGCTCCTGAGACTTTTTAATGAGAAAGTTCTATTTCCCCTAGCTAGGGCCTCATGGACATGGGGCGACGGGCGGTCAGGGGTTAGGAGTTCACCCTGTAACCAGTGGGTTGCCGGTTTGAACCCTGGCTCTGTTCATGTCAGTTGTTCTGTTCTTGGGAAAGACGCGTCACCCTCCTTTCCTGCTGGTGGTGGTCGGAGGGACCGGCGGCGCCTTGTACAGCAGCCTCGTTTCTACCAGTGCGCTCCAGGGCAGCTGTGGCTACTATGTAGCTCATCACCACCAGGGTGTGAATGAATGACTGTAGCGTAAAGGGCTTTGGAGTCCTCTGACTCAGAAGGTCGTTATACGAGTGTAGGTCATTTATCATTCATATTAAATAACCAAGCAGTGTATTCAGAAATTTCTGGTGTTAGTTGCACCAGATGAGCTCCATTTGGCTGCTGCTGCTGATAAATCTGTGATGTAACGTTAAAGTGTCAGGAGCAGTTTTAGGACGTCTGCATTCTGACAAGCTGTCAACTCATCAGTCCTGAAGAACGTCAACTCTTTTTCTCCAAACTGAGGCTGTTCAGGATCCCATTCACAACAGGTGAAACAGTAACGCTCCACACCTTTCACATAGTAACGCTTTAAAATGGCTGAAAACTCCCTCTGAGGTGGTTCCATCATCATGAGTCTGGGTGGCAGCAGGGTAAACCTGGTGGTGCCGTCTCTGACTCAGTGCCTGGGTCCACGCCAGCCTGTAAACTCACCACTGCAATCAGCCAATTGAGTGCTGAGTTAGGAGAACCTGCTGCTTCCCTTTCATCTCCCAGACTACACGGAGCTGGCAGCCAGACACGGCTTTTTGAGGATACCCAGCTTGTAGCGAGATATCTGCATGTTACAGCCTATTGATCTTTTAAAATGTGGTGATGAGGAACTATAGCACTGGTTTTCACAGAGCCACACACACACACACACACACACACACACACACCAAGAACAGCCTGGCACGTACACAGCCAGTCACACAGAGAAAAGCTGTCCCTGCAGGCAGTCAGAACTTCCAATCTGAAACACAAACTAACGTCCTGAATCTGAGAAACACTCAGAGCAAAGAGAGCAGAGAAAACTCTGTCTGTGTTTTTCTGTTAAAGAATGGAACAAGGGAGCAGAAATCATCCAAGCCTTGATTTATGTTGCAGCTCACACTCTTTGCTGCTAGTAATGTTTAACGTGTGGCACGAAGAATGAGCAGGCTCACTGAAAGCATCAAGCACACACGTCCCACTCTAAAAACTCATCAAATGACTTCTCACAACAAAACTCCATCTCCACTACTGGAGTTATTATTAGATGTAATATGGATAAACCGCTACAATAGCCTGTACTTGTATTTCAAAAACAACAACGCCACCATCTGCTTAATCCAATAAGTCAAAAAAGACAATCAGGCTGCCTGAAACGCGGTGGTTTGACTGCCACTCACGTCTGGTAAAGAAGAGCAAACCAAAAGCTTTTATCGGGATTACATTTCCTTCACGGATGCTGCGGTGCTTGTTGAGTGTTGGTGCCTTCACACAGAAGGATTAGAGAGACCAACACCTCTCCCTTTGGTCTCCTAAAACAGGGACACACCAATTGATGCCGCTAGTGATTAGATTCACCTTAGGAGAGCAGATCATTTCCTGTCCTCTTCTTTCCTGCTCTGATGCTAAAAATAGCCGCGCCCTATGTTCACCTTTATACACACACAGCAACCAAGACACACATTGTCGGCTGCAATTGAGTGCAGTTGTGTGGAGAGGGCACGGTGGAGGTGAAAGGGGGTGGTGGAGAGCCATAGTGGGATGGTATGGTTTGAAGACTTTGCGGAAAAGAGGAATTTGTGAGGAGATACACAGAAGGGATGATAAAAGTAAAAATGTGGGAGGAATGTGTTGATTTAATAATAATCCCAAACTAGGGAGATGGGGATGGGCGGGGATGAGGGATCTCCAGTATCCTTCCTCTCAGAGTGACTCGCCTTGCCTCCCACGCTTGCAGAAATGTGCCCTGTGACTTTCAAAGAAGGCATTAATAATGCATTCTGAAGCTCACTTCACGCTATTGTAAACACCAGATGATTGGTGCAATGCCGGTGTCGTAAAAAAGGGCAAAAGACAGTTGAGTAAATTCAGCAAATATTGGGCTGTTCCACTGAAGCTTAGCCACGCTGAACTCTGCAGAGCCCACGTTTTCCTCAAGTCGAGTCAGATTTGTCTCATTAGCCCTGACGTAAGACGTCTTAACAAACGGCTGCAAAACGAACCCTTCTGACGGTTGGGAGCACATATCCATGACAACATAATAAAGACTCATCAAAAGGTTCGGCTCTGCGGAGACAACTTAAGCTTGCAGCAGTCTAACACAAAGAAGCAACAAAAAGGTTGTCACAGTTTAGTTGCTAGGGAGGATGTCTCTGCATCTCCAAAACAGCTGTGACTCTGACTCACACCAATCAGATGCCACAAACTAAACAAAAGACCTCAAAGTGTTTCTGATGTCGGATTACTAGAGAGGCAGATGTAGAAACCCATTTTTTCTCTATTAAATAAAAAAAACACATTAATGATGAAATTTTTGACACGTAAACATCGGATTCAAATGCATTATTCCAGAGTAGAAACTAATATGCTGTGATCTTTTAATAAAACATGAAAACTAAAACAAAGAAGTTCCTTTTAAAGGCAAATTACATTCTGTCATGGCTGAATGGGAATTAAAGGAATAATTAGATCCTTTCAATACAAGCGTTACAATCCTAAAAGAAATCAGGAAATATTTGAAGCTAATTTACCGGCACCTCTGGATATAAAAGCCAGACACCAAGACATTAGTGAGGAGCTCATTTAGCTTTCACTTGCTGCTAGTTCAGAAATGCAGCTAATGAAGCAAGAGCAAACAGAGGCGATAAAACCTGCCGACTTTTCTGTGAAATTAAAACGACTGGAAGTGGGAACAGAGAACTGAAGGTAAAAGCAGTACTGCAAAAAGGGAACTGAGCTCAGAAAGGCAATAATTTACACCCATCTGAGCGTAGAGCTGTATGTAGGAACTTACCGACATCTCCTGTAAAGAGGATTCATGAGTAACACACCACTTACACGAGCTTTAGCCATTTTGAAGTGTATAACTCTTAAAAACATCGTACACAATGTAGATAGCTCTCTAAAGAGTGATTACAGGACTGATACGCTAATGGCTAGTCTGAGAATAGCCAAGACCAACATGTAATGCTACATATACGTATATATATATATATGTGACTTAGTTTGAAACAAATATTTTTTATTAATCACAGTCTTATGGCAGCTGTTGAGAACTAAATAACCTCTGAGTGCTAACGTTGTCTCTTGCAGCTGAACAGACATGCTAATGCTAATGTGAGATAGAAAGGTGAAGACAATTTTTTATTTTCCAAGAGTTTGCGCCACAAGAAGTTTCACTCGTAACTGCTGCCATCTTAAAACAACTCCAAGTGTGTAATGCAGCACTATTGTAATGCTTTCTAAAACAATGTTGGCATGCTCTGCTATGAAATTTAAAACATTGGAGCTTTTAAATACAGAAACAAATTTGATACTGGCTGTGCTCAAAGTAGCCATTAGCACAACAGTCCTAGCCTGGCAAGCCATCCTATATATGTGAATATATACTCTGGCCACGAACCATTGACGGCTCTCAGTCGTGAGGCGGGATCTACGGTTGTCTTTCAAAATGTCAGCACGCAATTGGATAGCGCTAGGACCAATCAGAGTGACGAACAACGTGACGTAATCACGGCGAAGGAAAAGCGGGAGGCTTTAATGGCGTCTAACATCAATGATTTCTGTCGTTTTTGTATGAAAAACATGTGAATATCAGGTGTGCTGGGACATTGCACTACTTTGTTTGATAAAAATAAGAAGCCGCTAAGTATATCAGACAGACTTACGCACGTTGGAGTCTAAATAATCCAATGTTGATGACAAAGCCGTTTCAAACGAACGTGGTTCCTGAGTTGCCGCCATGTTACTTGGGTGCGCGGCCGCAGCGCTGACGTCATCGGCTACTCCCGTTCTGTGATTGGCCCAAAATATAGAGCGCTGTGATTGGCCCAACCAAAACTATAGCGAGCTGTGATTGGACAGCCACAGGCTGCGAGGGTTCCTATGAAGCGTGCCTAGACCAAACTCTGCAAAGCAAGAATTTGGTCTAGTTCACTAGGCTAGTATACCGTAAGACCTCAGTGGAATTGCAACAGCCCACCAGCCTGGGGCCTCTTATCAAAAGGCCCCGGGCTGGTGGGCTGTAATAATCAGAAACAGCCCAAAGCCATTAAAAGCCATCTTAAAGATACAGTGGCCAAGCCTCTGAGGAAGTTTCCAGCTAAAACTTGTGTTTCTCTTACCTCTCTGCAGAAGCTAACGATGTTCTCCCAGAGTTCCTTGGCTTCACCCTCGTCATTTCGTCGACGGGCCTCGACATGCATGCTCTCCCTCCGTTTTAGGGGCTTAATCACCTTGCGCAGAGTGAGGTACTGCTGGGGTGTGTGGCATGCTGCACAGTTCTTGGCCTTGATGTCATTGAGAAGCGTACATGCTGGGCAGCTCCACTGTCCTACCTTCTCCAGAAAGTTAGACGAGGTGGAGGAGGAAGAGGAACCAGAAGAGGCAACAGCAGATGATGAAGGCGGAGGAAAGCCACGAGCCAGTTTCCTTGTTTTATGACCTGATGAGGATGAAGACGAGGAAGGTGTGCAAGAGCATGAGATGATGCCAGGACCTGAAGAGAGGCCACAGTGTGTACAGCAGCGGGGCAACGAGGGCTGCTGCTCCTGAAAGCCATGAAGTTTGGAAGAACCACAAGCTGAGCACTTGTGTGCACCTGTAGGGTTCCGCAGGGTGCACTTGGAGCAGGCCCAGGTACTAAAGTCCGGACTAGAAGGGCTAGCTGGAGTAAATCGTACCGTTTCACAGCCTACCAGGTCAATGAGGTCTGCCCCGGCTTGTGAAGTTCGGCAGGCCTCACACTTAGATGGGCCACAGAGGTTGGGCGAGGAGCAGCCTGGGCACTTCCAGGCTGGGGGAGCTGAGGGAACAATGGGGATAGTCACTGGGTGGTGCTGAGCATCTTCTTCTTCCAAGATGCTGAGGCGCTTGCTGGGGTAGGAAGGTTCCTGGGGTTGTGCATGCTTGGGCTTGGCTGGCCGCTGTGGGCCTGGCTGAGGTGGCACAATGGCTGTTGAAGGGGAGGTGGGGCTGGGTGTGTTGGTTCCAGGGTTCTGAGGGCGACCCGGAGGAGGCACCTCTCTCCTGCTGCGGGGAACAGGGTTGTTCTGGAGAGAGGGGAAAGAAGCAAAAGGCGAAGAGAGGGCCTGTGCAGAGACATTGGGAGATTCTTGAGGATCACAAGGAGGAGCTGTGGTAGACTCATCTGTTAGGTCAATGACTAGCGGAGCTGACCCAGCTGAGTGAACAGGAAACCCTACGACAGGCGTACGCACCTCAGGGACTACAAGAGCCTCTGGAGGGATTTTAGGCAACGACAGTTTTCTGGGTCCACCACAGGCTGAACATGACATTGCCACAGGGGTGTTGTGTAATGTGCACCGAGAGCAGGTCCAGCCCGATTCCTGTCCTTCCAGTCCAGCCACCTCCCCGTTGCTCTCAGTCCGCCTCAACACCTCCTCCTTAGCTGGGTGCTGTCCATTGGGCTCAAGCAGAACTGTGGAGGTAGTAGTAGGCGTCGGGAGTTCATTCTCAGCAGGTGGGAGGCCATTGGCAGTGACAGCTACAGTGGTGGTAGGGGGAGTGTTGGTGGCAGAGGACGAACCAAAACCACAAACAGAGCAGGCTCCAGAACCCTGGGGATTGTTGAGAGTGCAGCGTGGACAGGCCCAACGATGTTCCTCGGTGCTGCTCAGCCGCAGGATCTGGTTGAGATCGGGTTTCTGGCGTGGTGCCTCGCAGATGGAGCAGCGAGGTGCTGCACCTGTGTTTAAAAAGGTGCAGCGTCCACAGGACCACTCGCTGCCTTGCACTGCCGCTGCCATGGATCCAGGAGAGTGAGAGTGGCTGGAAAACAGAAAACAATGAGTCAGAAACAATTTCAAATAACAAGCTCATCGGTGAAAGCTCTTTATTTTTTTATTCATTTTTTGCTGTGTGGCTGAAGGTGCCTAGCAAAAATGAAGGCATATGAAACTGCACAGTCACTCCAGACACTTCATTCAGCCACCATTTGAGCAACATTTGAATAAAATGGCAATACACAAAGGGAGAGAAAAATATGGAAATACGTTGAGTGCAAGAGAATATTAGACAGCTGGAGAGTAAATATATGCTTTCAGAAACTGCAAAACCCGAGGAAGAGAGACAGACAGAATTAGAAACCTAAAATAGAGCGCGAGAGGGAAAGATTAGCCGGTGCAGGGAGAAGGAAAAAAAAATCAAATCTCCCTCCTGGGGACACTGAGGGCAGTAAATCCATACACAATGACCACCTGATTAAAGCCAGTGAGACAGCACACGGAGAGGAGGAGCCAGAGGGAAGCCGAGGAGAGAAGACGAGAATGCTTCCATCGGAACATAAGGCCAGCCATGCCTGAGTCGTCCTGACTGACACTTATTAGAATGAGAAGAACACACAGGATCTCTTCCACTTAATATTAGCACCTCTCGCCGTGCTCCGAGAATGTTAATGCAGTGCAGATGGGATCAACCTAAGGTCACGTCAATCCCATGGCCAAATGGATTTCAAATGGATGAGTGTATTAATGCCGGTAGCACTTATGACTCTGGCATATTTTTAAGACAAATCATTCATGCATCCAGAGGAAAAGCTATTAAAATCCAGGCATGAATACATTCAACCATACTCAACGCATGTATACAACGCCGGGAAAAATCCATCTTTCAAGCCAGGCTCGTCCTTTGATTTCCACTTCCTATAAATTTAGAGCTAAAGCAGTCCCTCACAGTGGAGGCTTGTAAGTGCAATTCATCCTGTGTGCTGCTGCAGTTCAGTCAATCTGACTCTATCGACAGTGGATATATTAGGGCCTTTAGAGGGAGCGAGCACAGCTGGATTCTTCCAACTCTGCAGGAGGGGTTGGAAAAAGCACCGCCCTTAGGGATGGACAGGCTTACCGTCCAAAAAAAGTCCATAAATGTCACTGTCACTTAGGCTCCCCATGTGTGAACAACAACACAGAGAAGGTAATGTGGGGAGTTTTGCAAAAGTGGAGTGTGAGGTGCTAAGAGTCAGATACTGCAGTGCTTCTCACATCAGTCCCAGAGGGCAGGATGCTGCCCACTAACTGACAAGCTTGGGGCTCTGCTTGAGTGTATCTCTATTTTCTAATAGATCCTTTCCAAAACCTAAGGCTGGTTTGGTAAACACCTCAGTGAGGAGGCTCTGGTTTGTGACCATTTGTAAAATTTAGACTTCATATAAAACCTGGTTTAGTTGTTGCAGACTTTCTTGCTTTACACGCACAGACAAAACCACCACTGTTGGGTAAATTGGAGGTTTACAGCATATCAGCATGCTTGGTTTGTTCCTGAAAAGGCCTTGTGAACAGAAGAATGATGGGGAGTACCCCACCCTTCCCTTGGAAACACCTGGAATAGACTCTGGCACATCTGCTCTACAAACCTTCCGTTTTCATGTTACCACAACAACCCTAATGCATTCTCAACGCTCACATGAGATTGTAATACCACAGGAGAACTATAGGTTTTGTGGACAGGTTAGATTCTGCCCTTAAAGATCTCAGCTGCACTGCCATGTGCACTGGCCAGCAAAGCACCCTTACTTCAACTCCATTAGACCCTTTCAAATCAGGCAGATCTTCAAAAGCCAGGGGGGACTTCTTACAGATAACATCTTGCTGCCACTGTAGCTCTGCTCTCATCAGCTCCCCTCCCCAGGGTAAAGAAGAGGATGACAACAGGGAGAGACTCAAATGTGTCACTGGTGGCTCAAGGGGTTGTGATACTTTGTAGAAAGGTATGGAGCTGTAGTGTTCCTCCATCGATGCATCACAGTCTCTCATGCTATTTTTATGTGGCAAAGCCACTGGCTCTGCATTGCCTCTTTTAACCTGAAGTCGACATGAGAAAAAAACACATCTTTCCAACATAAAACAAAAAAAACCTCCATTTTGTGAAGATTTATTCATATATGCTTTGTTTTCTGTTGCCTTTTGCATTACAGTACTATTACGAATTATAGGGCAAGCATTTATTAAAGGAGTGCATTTTGTGAAACTGATGCCACACTAGAGCTCTTGATTAATATCTTATGTTGGGAAATTATAGAGGTATAGGTTATTTGGTCAATGATTGCAACTAGAAAATAATGCAAGCCTGTGCTTATTGATGATACTTTAGATTTGGCATGATCCGTTCAGTATCTTGGGCAGTTTTGTGTTTGCTGAAGCTGATTAGCTGTGGAGACCAGTTTGAATGGGGTTGACTACAAATAGCCATCATTTGTAGATGTACATCCAACAAAGACTTTCTCAGAGTTTCATTAAGTCCAGGGATCCATGAAATATTTAGCTAAGGCTGTGGACAAATGACATGCAAAAGCAAAAACAAGAAAGTTAAAGCTGCAATAGCAAATCTGGAAAACCAGTAGTTTAAAACATTTTTTCATGTCTCTTCACAACCTTCTAACATGGTATAGCTATAAATATATTGTGGATATAAAAAAATGAAGTGGTTGGTAAATAGTAAATGGCCTGTATTTGATATAACTGTTCTGGTGGCGGTCTCCCCGCGCGCTGGGGGAGACCTCAAGATCTCTGGGCTTGGATCTCCTCCATCCTCCACTCGTCTTTGGGGGCAGGTCTGTGTTCCCTCACACTCACTACTGGACATTCCTATAGAGAAACCTTACATACACATACACGTGTACACACACAGGTGCTCACATGGTGCTCTCACAAGTATAGGCTTGGGTGTTTTTAACACATAACCTAAGGCTGTGGTTGGCACTATATGCATTATGATTTATTACCGTGTGCTTTTCAGCAAAAATTGCTACCGTTATACATCCTCATTGGTGCAGAGATGTTTTTATTCTGTCGTCTCTCTCTCTCTAGGTCTAGAGGTGAATTCTTGTGCATTCTTTGTTTATTTTTGTGAACTCCCCCCCCCACACACCTCTTCTTTCTCTCTACCCCCTTGCTCTTTCATTTCCATGTCCGTTGGGATTTAAAATAACCTAAAGCATTTCTAATAACGTTTTGATATAAGGCGGGGCTTTATAGCTGAATCCATAACGCTCCACCTGAGAGAGTAAAATTGTAAGGCTTGTTTTCAGCACTCAGACATCAATTCTAATTGCTATACAGCCGACCAGGTAGGGCTGAAACGAATAATCGAATAATTCGATTAAATCGATTAAAAAAAATGTTCGACTTTTATTTTGAAAATCGACGCTTCGTTTACTTTCACTTCCGGGTTATACAGTCTTTTTCCGGTGTGACCTTCCGGTTGTTTAACGCTACAAGCACGCTTGTTCTGCATACTGCAGCGCCAACAAATCATAGTTAGCAGAGCAAGCAACAGGGCGAATGCAAAAGGGATGATGACACCCAGAGAAATCCCCAAAATGTTTCCAAAGTGTGGGAATATTTCAATCTCAAGCCAATAGAAAAGATTGCTAGCTTAGCGCTAAGCTAACGTAGCGCTAAGCTAACGTAGCGCTAAGCTAACGTAGCGCTAAGCTAACGTAGCTCTAAGCTAACGTAGCTAAGTGGCTAAGCTAGTGGTTCACAACAGCACGATCTCCACATCCCAGGACCTCAACACAAAGCATCTAGGCGCTTTAGGCATCAGCTGCGGACCTAAGACAAGGTATGTGTTTTAAAGTTTAAATGGCGATAAACTGAGTATCACCAGATATGCTAACAGACTGAGAAATATTTAGCCACCACTCCTAAAAGTCCCAAGTCAGCATGAGACTAAAATGTTTGCTTTTCAGCTTTCTTTTTGCATACATGTTTTTAATTTTCAGTTATAGTTATTTGTAACATTGCAGTGTTATCTTTAGTGCAGAAAGGAAAAACATTTAAATGGATATTAACTGTTTTGGAGTTTAATTATATTAAAATAATCACCATTGTTAGCTGGTAAACTACATTTTTTTTCTCTATCTTTCATCAGCTTCAATTGACAGACTGGCCCGGGCAAATCCATCCTTCTCAGCTGAACATGCTACTGAGTTAAAGACAGCAAATGAAAAGAAGCTGAATAAAAATAAATGTTGTTATAGAAATATACTGGCTGACTTGTTTTTCACAGCTAGTATTGCTCTGTTTACATGTTTTACAGTATTATCAAAGATAAGGAAATATAGTCTTATCCGATTATTCGATTAATCGATCGATTACTGTGGCAAATTAATCGATTACTAAAATAATCGATAGCTGCAGCCCTACGACCAGGAGTGCCTTCCAGAGTCCTAGAACCCCCAAGGTGCTTTACAACACAGTCATTCACCCATGCACACACACATTCACACCCTGGTGATGACGAGACACAGCTGACCTGGGGCGCACTGACGGAGGCGAGGCTGCCGAACACTGGCGCCACCGGTCCCTCTGACCACCACCAGCAGGCAAGGTGGGTTAAGAATCTTGCCCAAGGACACAACAGCAGCATTCTCTGCTGGGAGCTGGGATCAATCTTCTGGGACAACCCGCTCTACCTCCTGAGCTACAGCTTCAATGGTGAGTTGGCACACCACTGCTCATTATGCACTCAAGTATTTAGCAACAGAACACCACTGGTGTGAGAGGTTCTTTGCTGAATAATATCAGGGGAGGAACAGACGGCTGCTACCACTGAAACACAAAACACAAAAGAAGAAGTTGTGGACAAGCAAAGACGTTTGGACGTAGAAAACGGCGACTGGTGTTTAGTGCTCTGTCGTTTCCTCTGGAAATGCGGGTTCCAGTTCCGGCGGATGTGGCCCAGGTTGCAGATGGTTGCGTGTTCCGTGACTGTGTTTGCATTTAAATGCTAGCTTGTTTGCAGATTTGCCGTTGCAGCTTTAATGTGAGCACACTGTATATTTGTTTTGAGTCTACAGAACCTTCTGTACACCCTCAGGTAGAATAAATTGGCAGCGCTATGCTAACTTTGATGGAAAATGTTCACACCGTGTTTTGGCTCTCTGAAGACCTATCTGAGGATGGCAAGCAGCTACGACACCAACAACAAACAGCAGCGAGTGCCACCACCTCATGTCTGATGACAGGTTCTACCCCATGGCCATGTTCATAACTGTCAGGCCTCTCATCTCCAGCAAGAGAGCAAAGTCACAGTGTCAGGCATCCACACAGAGCTGTTCTCAAGGCAAATGATCTGGGTCTTCAAATGAAACGTTTCTTAGTGCAGCTTTTAATTACAGTAATCAGACCCAAATTATTCCTAATACCTAGATTAATCATGAGAATCCTTTCTCATGAGCAGCTCTAAACGATTTTAACACAATTACAGAGCTGCATTCTGAAGCACTCGTGAACACACACTCGTGTGTAAAGTACTGTACATGCCTGCAGCAGATGAACCATTACAGACATGATTCCTGACCTCACTTAAAAGGACATTTGCCATGTTCATCTAAGTCACTCACAGGAACTCCACAAACACACATGCACATACATACAGCCTTTGTCCTTGGCTTTGTGCTAAGAGGAGATGTTCGAAAAGTGCTCACTTCAGCTCATCAGTTCCACAGTGTTGCAAGACTGGGCAGGTAGCCAGTGGCTTACGGGGGGGGGGGGGGGGGGGG
>SSNS01000137.1:454415-574464 GCA_006937985.1 Aphyosemion australe
GAGAGAGAGAGAGAGAGAGAGAGAGAGCAAAGGCAAAGCTCACTTCTACAAACCCAATCTTCTTTCACTTAACTTCTCAGTGCAAGTAGCTGCCCATTCAGTTTCTGCTTCCAGTCCAAATTCACTTAGGTAAGGGCATCACGGACGCCTGGCAAACCTTTCAAAGAAGAGAATCCGAGGTTCCACAGACCGTTCCAAATGAATCTCAGTTAAAAGAAGCTAAATTTGATAATTATTTGGGGTGGAAAACAGGCTTTTACAGGAGTAAGCACAACCATAATGCCACAAAAACTGACACATTTCACATATGGGTCACTACTTGGGTTTAGTCCACATAGTAAAATCTGCTAGGAGATCAAATGAATCAAATCATGCCGGTTTGTTCCTGCCTCACTGTGAGGCATTTGGCCTTTGTGTGGCAGTCATTAGCACTGCCATTCTAAGATTGGCCCTGAGCCCAGTGCCTGAGGAAAAGTGTGGTACCGTCCTCAGACAGGAGGGGCAGGGTACCCCAGCTTTACTCAGACAACACTAAAGGCATGGAGCGGGACCAAAAATGGAGTCTGTTGAAAGTGTTAAACTGGTTAAAACCATAATGAGTTTTCATTCGTGAAATCATTCTTACTTGGATATCATTTTTAATTGCAGTATTGGAACATCATGTGTTAAATAATTTACAGATAATTCCAAGAAAAATCAAAACATAACTCACACATTTAACACTTTAAAATAGCTTTTTGTTATTTAAAGATTAATTTCTGACTTTGTATGGTCAGGTCATACCAAAGACTTTGAAAAAATGGGACCCAATGCCTCCTCGCTTGACACTCAGCACTAAGAGGTTGGATTGGGGGGTTAAACCACCAAATAGTTCCCGAGCACGGCCACAGCTGCAGCTCACCGCTCCCCACCATGGGGATGGGTCAAATGCGGAGATGTAATTTCACCAGTGTGTGATGATGACTTGGGACTTTAACTTTAAACCATTCTGAAAGCTGGGTTGTGTTTGCTGTGCTTTGGCAAATTTGCAAAATTCATTTTCTTAAAGAACTCATAAAGAAGAAAAAACACCGCTCATCTGTGTGAAGGTGCTGGATAAGGTATTAAAACTATCAAAAAGGAAAAAATCTGCACACTTCTATCTGCAATTAAGGAGTTTTAATCTCAAGCTTTCTGTCAGAAGACCTTCATCATCATCAATAAACACTCGTAAAAATCCCAAGATAGAAAATCTGTATGTTTATAATCCATTAGACTACAAGCTAAAAACAAACCAAATACATTAGAATGTCTTAATACGAGTACACAGATGCTGCCTGTATCTGAGAAAGACATTCTGACTCAGCGTTTTGCTAGGAAAAAACAACTTGGCAGATAAGAGACGACACCAACTGTGACTTGGTGTTTGTACAGATACAACTTGGAACGTTCCCTTGTACTAAAAGCCTCACATAGAGAATAGCTACAGAAAATACAAGCAAGCTAAACCACTTAGCAAGAGGTGAACCCAAGTAGAAATGTAACTGTTACTCATCAGCCATGAAATAATGACTTATATTCAACAGATCCTTCTTTTTGTTGCCAAACCAGCTCTGACTCATCAATAAATGGACTAAACTGGACTCCAAAGGCCTGCTAAGGAATCTGGCACCTAACAGTCATTAGTGGGTTCTTCAAGTCCTGTACAGAGGCAAGGTAAAGCAGCCTACATGAACTTGAGTTGTTTGCCAATATGGAAGATTTGGAGGACAAGTCAACACCCAGACCAACCCTAAGGCAAGTCTGCAAAGTGACAGCGTAACTTTGGCAATAAAAAGATTTAGAAATATGGTACAATTCAAAGTAGCATGCCAGAAAATGTGATTTCCAAGCAGTGTCTCAGCAACTTCAGGGAATGGACTTTGGTCAAATGAATTGAACACCTTTTCATCTGAACAGCACTCAGTTATCACCAACCAGCCATCTAGACATCACAACCTGTCTGTGATTAAACAGAGCAGATTTAAGAATGTTTAAACGTGTTTAGACATGACCGGACTGAGCTGTGTGGTCAAAGCGATCTCAGGAATGTTTACGAGCGTATAGACGGGGTATTTACTTACCTATTAATGATTTATGAGACCGTTTCCCTGCCAGTGTGACTAGCAGATCCAACAAACTGGACTAGGGAAAATGGAGTGATACCACTTGATGAATCACCATAACATTTTAAACTACTAGAGAAAAGTTGAAACTTCAACACAAATGGATGCTACAACAGGACGATGACTTAAAAACCAAACTGACTATGATATTGAGAAAACAAGGTTTGAATTGTGGACTACAGAATGATGTACTAGTACTATACTCAACTGTCAAAATAGACCACAACGCAATGTGAACGGGGTCAGAAGAGCATACTAATGCTAACAGTAGTGGCTTATTGCATACTAATTTTTTAGACTCCTTGGAAAAGCTTCAAATTGTCTAAAATAGCTTGTCTCCTCTGAGCTGCAGAACACGGGAATATTTTGGAAAAATATAAACTGAAACTATATTTAAGGTGACTGCTAAGACTAGACATTACATTTGTTTAAAACGGTGTAAAAGCTAGTCACATTTTTATCTTCTGTGACTTTATTTCAGATATGCATGCACATATTAAAACTACAAAAACGTGATTTGAGCAGAAATACTTAATAGCTTTTTGTGGGCAACAAAGCATTACCTGCATATTTAGCTGATGCTTGGGTAAGTGGATAAATTACAGTATGAAGATGAAACAAGTGATTACAGGTATGAGTAATTTAATTTTATGTCAATGATATTGAGACAGATGTTAATTACATTTTCTCAGCCAAACTCAGCAAAATAAAGCTGTCCATCTCCTCTGACTTGGGTGTGTATTCAGGTGTATCACACACGTGTTTATTTATGCAACACGTAACTTTAAACTCTGTAAATAAGTACGAAGCATTGATGCACTCAAGTGGTGTTCAAAATGCAATAACCCCTGACTGCCACCTATCCTCTGAGTGATTATCTGGAACACAGTCTGTGAGTTTGAGAGTGAAATAACACGTTAATAGAGAACAGAATTTAAACATCCACCCAGAATTCAACCTAAAACCAACAAGGCAAATTATCAGGTTAGTTTAATTTGAAACTAGACTTCTCTGCCCCTAAATAGAACAGTTTTAAAAAGTTGTTTTAAAGTAGCTCTTCTGAATTTTTCTTTTATCTGATGGCACCATCTAGTGGCTGACAAGCATATCGCACCAATAGTCGGTGGACTCGGTTATTTAAGATGGCGACTGCACATTTCTTGTTTATGAATGTGCTTCTGTATTATTCTCATGTCGTGTTTTCATGTATTTATATTTTAAAGACTTACTTGTCCGTGAAAAGTTAATCAACTCTGCTTCAGCCGAGGTACTTCCTTAAATTTGAAGCACATAAGCGGTAGTCTAACGCTATTGGTTAGTTCTGGTTGTCGGTCAGTTTCCTATTGCACAAATTTGACGGGGCAGGGGGCGGGCTTAGCAAAAAAAATTAACGTATTGCTTACATTATATCACACTACATGATAAGACAATCACTTTTACGGATTTCTGAAAAATCATACATAATTCCTGAAAGGAGTTTTAAGTCCAACAGTATTACTGAATAAAAGTTCAGGAGACGTAGACAAACTTCAGACTGAAACTGCATATGACGCCCTTTGGTTGATGGAATTTCCTAATATGTAACCAGTTCTACAACAAGGGTTGAGAGCGATACTAAACACCCACGTGAGGCTTAAACTGAATGAGACCAGTAAAAAGGTACTCAAGAAACTCCTCAGATGGGACTGACACATGAAAAAGTCCAAATCCAGAAAATACTAATTTAGATCCAGTCTGTGGTGGATTCATTTCCATTAGTTAACCTGTTTATCTGTAAGTGAAAACATTGTAGGGTGTGGTTCTCGACACTCAGCTGAGACAGCATTACCTAAGGGAGATGCTATCTTTGTCTTTGCTTTTGTGGTTTGCATTTATTGTTCTAACAAACACCTGAGTCTGTCAGAGTCAAACGCCAGCTGTAGGGAGAATCTGAATAGTCCTTACACCAGCCAAGCTTTAAATAGTTCTGCTAATAATGTTAAAACTTACTGGTGTTGAATAAGAACGTTGACAACAAACTACTCTTAAAACACACACAATAACCCTATCTCAGCCCTTTTGTCATGAAGGCAGTCTTCTGAAGTCTTTCTGGCAACAACTTGTTTCACTTCATTGAGGGCAACCTTTTTATTTAATAATTTACTCCCAGAAAACATTTATCCCTCCCTCTAAGACAAGCCGTTAAAACAGGGTCAGGGAATTGAGTTCCAACTTTAAAAGCCTCTTTCCATCCTCCAGGTAATAAGTTGTGGCATGATATGAGTCATTAATCAGCCCGGACAGGCCTAGAAATTAAAAAAAGAAAAGAAGAGGCTGTGGAACAGAGCCACTAACTGCTACTTATCTGAGGGGAGTGTCTGCAGCTGAGACTTAAGCGGCGATAAAAAGACGCACAGAAACTTGGTGACGTGATACCAGGGATTGATGACAGTGATGCCTTGGTCACAGCGGACAGCACAAAGCTAACTGGAGAAGCTTTAATAGAACTAGAGAATTTCATGGCGTGCTGAAACGGAGTATTCAACCGTGTCAGGGGCCTTAGACGTTAGTCCTCGATCTGTGGTTAAGACTATTAACTAAAGCAAATTTAGAAAAATGAACAAACATTATTCTGTTACAAAAACTAAACATTACAAGAAAGATGTGACGGTGTACAAACATGCATATTGCACAGTAATGTGCCCGTTACTGACTGCATAAAGACATACCTCAAAAATGTTAGTGAAGTTTGTTTTTTAATCATGTAAAGTTAAAGATAAACAACTAAAAACCCCAACTATCTGTTATTTCCCCTGAGTAGAGGACTGGAGGCAGAAAAAGTGAAATATTGGTAGGAAAAAGGGAGAAGAGAGACCAAACGTAGCAGTGCTTGACCTCTGTCCATGGCCTCTGTGAATATTTTAGCAGCAGGGCTGATTTTTGACTGGCGAATGTGTCAGCAGTAGAGACAGCTTTTGGGCATTTGAATCTTTAAACAGAGGAACCCGTCTGACTGGGTTTCAGCTGACATTAGTGGTAAAATAAACGGCAAAGTGAGAGCAAAGCAGAAGTTCCAGAATCAGGGGAGAAGTAGGCGGAAGAGATGACAAAGGCAGAGTTCTACCTCAGCTGTAATGATCTAGGGTTCCAGGAGGTACCTGAGATCTGCTGACACGGCGCTGCCATCAGCCAGAAGGACGCCTCAGAAACAGACCACACTATAGAGGAAAGTCTTACTTCCTGTTACTATGACACAAATTTCACCCCATAATGCACATTTGCTAATTCCAAACATTTTTGGGATCCAAATTTTTTTTTTCTAAAAGACTCATCTTCACATGGTTTCCTTTCTACAACAGGTTACCAAGTGTGGTCTTATCCAGGGCCTGATAGAATTAGGTTACTGAGCATATGCTACAGATTTCCATGGCAACAAGAATGGGGAAATCTGGAATCATGTCAGTAGCAGTGCCAATGGGCTATTTTTTGCGCTGCATAACTGCTCTGTTTTCCAAAGAGAGCCGCAGCGTGATACAATGCCTGGATGCCAAATCTATACTGGAGGCGCGGCAGACTGTCCTGACGCGGCCCCGTCATCATCAGACAGCCAACTGCAAGGGAGGACATGTTGAAATAATTTGTACATAAACACAGCCACTGACCATGGTAGTTGGGCCCAAGTGGGCCGGTTTTAATCCAATTAAAAGGAGCAGAGCCAGGGGAGTAAAGCTGCAATAAACGCCACCATCCATCACACCGGGACAAAAAAGACACACAAGGATCCACTCTGGAGAGCGAGCACAATCAGACTTTAAGTTCTCAAGAGCCCCCGAGGCCGTAAACGACGCAAAACACAAGCAGTGTGTTGCTGAAGTGAAGCCTTGTGGCACACTGTTCGCTGAACAACATGTACTGTGGTGCTTTTAATTAAAACAGAACCAAGACAGAGTCTCCAAAGTCTAAAGAAATGGCAACTCGCACAACAAGCTTGTAAGTCAGCTGGAAACATGAGAAAACTTTCACAGCTAGGATGAACAAAAGCTTCCACAGTCAAAAACTGAGAAAAGACCACAAAGATTCGACTGGAGGAAAAAGGGTTTATGGGACAATTCATAAGAGAAGAAATGAGATGAAAACAGCTGAAAATATGCTGGGCAATACTGTTCTGTTGTTTCTATATTTCATGCTCTGTCACAGCTCAGCAAAGCTTGCCTAACATTGTTAGCCCCACACAGACGAGTGTGTGCACCATTCTGTTGGTTAATGTGTGTGTAAGACGGGATGAGTGGAGGTAGATGGGAAAACAGTTTCCAAGTGCTACTACGGTTTACTAAAACATCTAATGCAATAGATTATGCATGAGTAGTTATCCCATTATGCTTTCAGGAAATAGACAGGATGGACTGTAACGTATGATGTGTAGACTATGTATATGCATTCATGGGCTACGATGACTCAGGATGTAGCCAGCTGGAGTCATATGCTTGTTGCTGCAGAGATCTGCAAAAAAACAGAAGATGTAGCTGAAGATCTGAAAAAATAAACAGCAAGATGGCTGAATGATTCAAAGCTGGACTGACAGCAGGAGTTTCATTCACAAATTGAACTGTGGTTTGATCAAGCTGTGATTAAATGAAATGTCTAGCGTTCACCATGCCAGAGTTTTCAGCTAAGGTCAGCTTATGTTGACAAATGACAAAGTTATAGGTGATTTGGTCAACTCTTGGAAACAACATTCACAGTCTTGCAGGATATTTGGTGGAAACAAATAAAGCCAACGAATGGGCAGAACCACAGCTGACAGGAAAATCACTTAAAAGTGAACCATTTAAAAACATCAATGATTGGGTGGTATGCTGATGCTGTAAAGTTACTGGTACATTTTAAACATCTTGTTTAGGCAGTTCTCTTATTCAATTGTTGTTGATGTGAAGCGTGACAGAATAACACTTATTCTTTTGCATCTTTAATCTAAAAACTAGGCAAAAAAATACTGAGAACCCTTAAAATGACCTAATTTACATGATGCCCCAATAAGAACATCACAACTAGGCAGACAGTAATTATGGTGCGTTCCAGTTGTCCTCGGAACTCGGAATTTCCAACCAGGAAATGACGTAACGAACTTGTTTTGTGTTCCAGATTCCAACTCGGAAAAACCACATGAAACCAGAAAAAAACATTTAAAAAAAATCAAACGTAAAAATGTAAACACCAGGAACGGTCAATTTTGGCATGCTGACATTTTCAGCAACGTAACTATTGATAACAAGAATAAACAACAACTCTGTGCTGTTAAATAGCAAAAAAAGCAGAAAAAAAATCAGAGCAGAACATATAAATGATGAAAAAATAAAGACGACAACAACTATGGTAGCACTGGGCGCGGCCATCTTTAAAATGGTAATCTCGGGGTCCTCTGAAAGGTACGAGCTCGCAGCTTGGAATTCAGAGTTCATTGCGTCATTTCCGGGTTAACTTATCTCGGCAAAATGAGTTCCGAGGACAACTGGAACGCACCATCAGCCTGGCCTGCCAGACTCGCCCTCTGTCTATTCTACACAGAGGATGAGTCTGGATACTCAGAGGCAGAGAGCAACATGAGGGGCGGGACTAGCCAGCTCAAAAATAACCAATCAGAAAAAAGGTGGAAATGACAACTGTATCGCACAACGCTGTAGTTTTTTAACTGTATTCAAAGATGGTGTCTGGTGTACATGCCGAGCTCGTCATAACATGTCATAAGGGGGAGCCCTTCCTCCTCAAACCTACATGTCTCCAGTGTCTGAGGCCTTCTGGGGAAACCAACCAATCAGCAAGCAGCTCATTATCATATTAATGTCCTGGCCGAGTGGGAGGGGTCAACAGCTCTTTTCACAGCAAGGCTGGTTTAGGGGGTTTAGAATGGCCTGTATCAGGGCTCCTGGGACAGATGAAAGCCTAAAGAACATTTCTGATGCTTTTTAGAGGCTCAAAGCTGTTTTAGATTGTTGATTAACTGCATTCTAGCTCCCCTTTAAGGGAAATTTTAATGAATGAATAAAAGAATACCATCTAACCCTACTTTGACTATGCGTTGGGGATAATGATCAGCTACTAACACACCACACAAATATGACTAAGTTAGAGTTATTTTTATGTTTTCTAAGGTACTAGGTAGGTGATACTACACTTAAAATAATAAGTACACGACACTAGGCACCTGTCTATTGGAGCTACTATTGCATACAAAGTAAAATACGCTTAAATGTATGTTACTATAACTAAGACAAACTAGTGCAATGTGCTTAAACATTTGATAATAGTTTACTACTGCATAAGTATATACAACTCAGGAAAAACTAGTTCAGTAAACACATTTTTAAGCGAATTGTACTAGTTTGTCTTAGTTAAAATAACTTTTAATTAAGTTCATTTTACTTTGTAAGTATTAGCAGCTCCAACACATAATTACCTAGTCTTGTATACTTATAATTTTAAATGCAATCAGTTTGCACTTTTTTTTTTCAAGTAAGCAGAAATAATTAGATTTTACAGTGTAATAAACTAAGTAGACTTCTTTTGTCACTAAAATCAGCTCAGTGATTATATTTTGCCGATAAACACACACAAAGACAGAAACATTATTGCCCTCCTTTTACCTTACGGTTGCTGACAATAACAAAACAACATTTTTCTATGTTTCCAACAAAAATCTTTGACAAATAAGCAGTGGAAGCAAGGGCAGCTATTAACTATTAAATGGATCGAGCAACTGCAAGGCAGGCAATGACAGCAGTCGGCAAGAATCAAGAAAGATGAAAGCCCAACTAGAGACTGATGCTGAATAAATAATGACATCTATTGGGTGGGGGAAATGTGATCGGGCTCTCTGAAAATCAATAACTACCAACCAGACCATGATGCCCCGAGTGACTCAGCAACAACTTCAATACACTTCAGGCGGTCAATAGCAACTGCCTGTTCTTGTTCTGGGAGACATGACCCAAAATATAACTGATGGGAAAGCTGGAAATACTTTGAAACAAGTCTATGAGGGCGGCTGAGAAGACCATCTACTGGAATAAAGTCCAGAGTGCTGGGTGAGCAGCACACAGAGCTGAGAGTCCGACCGCTCCAACGATGGATTATTGCTGCAGTTTCTATTGTTGACATCGTCAGTCTTATAATGCAGTGACTTTCAGACAGACTCAGAAGCTCAGAGTCTGAATGTTCTTGGAAAAAGCTTCAGAATGTTAAAATGACACTTTTGAGCTTCTTGGCATATACTGGCAATAATGTTGTGAATAATAAACAGTGGGTTTTATACATGTGCCCATGTTTACTTTAACATCTTTGATTTAATCTACTAAAAACAAACAATCCATTTGGAAATTAAGAAGTAACATTTAAAAAGATGAATAAAATCAGGTTGTAAAGCCTGAAAAAGGAACGACAGCAAATCCCATTTTTGTAATTACTTTTGGCTTGATTTTTTATTATTATTAGGCTCCCAGAGAGGCGAGGTCGGTGGATCTGCTCAAGCAATCCACTCAGAACCACCTAAACGGCACAGCTGAGCTGGGAGGAGGAAGTGGGACTTTTATTCATTTATTTATTTTAAATCCAGCTTAGACAGATTTTGGGTGCATCATGGCCAAACATCAAAATGCAGGCTTTGATTAGATAAGCTCTGATGAAGCAGTGGATGTGATCCATGGCAGGAAGGTTACCGAATCCCTCGCTCAGAAAGCAGTTCACAAAAGATTATCAAAGAGGAAACCGGGACAGCGCAAATGAATGAATCACTCTGCAACAAACGGTGCACCTCACGTAAAAAGTAAAGCTACACTAGAGCGTCTGGATACAGAGCTTATGACTTTAAATCAGAGCCCCAGTGTGCTTGACTGAGGGAGGGGGTTTGCACCTGACTCTTACCTGCGCTCTCGGTGAGGCAGTGGGTGCTGTTGCTGCCGCGTGATGAAGGTGGTCCCCCACACCGGACTGCTGTGGCTGTTTCTGAGCCAGCCCACAGTGGGTGACGATGGGTAGGGGGTGCTGCTAAAGCCATGATCCGACTCAGTCTCTGCAGCTAGAGATGAGGCTGAACTCCCCATCGCCACGGAGAAAGGAAAAGTCTTTAGAGACGCTCTGATAAGTGGATGGACTTGCTTTGTTTTCCCTGCAACATAAAAGTTGACCAGGGATCCAGGGTTGTGGAAATACTCCCCCCAAAGAAGCAAAGATTTCCTTCTAGGCTCAAATAAATGCAAACTGAAACAAAAGATGTGGATAATGCAGAAGAAGAACAGAGTTCTGGTTGTATTTTGAGGCAAAAATCCCAGAATCCAACGCCACAGCTGCTTTCAGAAGAGAGAAAATGTAAAACGTCAGGAGCAAGTGTTGTAATTCTCTCTCGTAGACTTTATGCTTGTATCATTCTGCTGCAAATCCACATGTAATTCCTTGCGTGATCTTTCTGTCACATCTGCCTGGCTCTCCTTTCCTTTGCACGTGATCAGAAGATCGGGAAAAGCTGTAAAGTTTGGGAACATCACTGGGATTTCCCATCATGGAAGGTCTAAGCCATCCTTGGCATCATAAGGAAAATCACAGACTCAGAATGAACATTATAGATCTTGTTGGTGTGAAGGTCAGGTTATTCCAACATGGACACTGGGGGAAATGACAGCATTGCGTTTTGAAGGAGGGGTTTTGGCAAAACTACAAGCATGCAAATATCCAAGTCTCCTCTTTCAGACATCCAGTATGACCAACAGCTGCTGGGGAGCTTAACCAGTAAAAACATACAGGACGCACGAATGGGTTTGGATTTTCAAACTCTCATGAATGCAGCACAAAGAAAACCTGACATTTCATGGTGTAGATGTTCATAACTCAGCTTTCGATAACTAATCCCAGGAGGAATGCTGGGTGTCATGCTCTGCCAGCATAAGAACGGGAGATGATCCTAGTTTCCGCTGTCTGAGATCTGCAGCTTAATTTCTGTCTGATCCCACTCTGCCAAAGCTGGCCAGTCCAGTTTATCAACTTGGACTTATGTGGACTTGCCTGCCTGTCATGGCAAGTCTCCGCAGGGGAAGTAGCTGCCTGAAACATTTGTCAATACAGCGAAACTGTCAGGGAGGAGAAAGTTCACTGCGTGCATTTTGATCAGGAGTTTGTAGGAGAAGAAGACAGGAGGAGGATAAAGTCAAAGCACAGCAAAGATTTCTTTTAGGTTTGATCAAATATCAGGCGATGATCTAGGTTTCAAACCGGAGTTTTGCTTTCCAGCTTGGCTATTTAGTTAATAATAATAAATAACGGAGCAGTGCCGCCTTTAAACGTGGGATCTACGTCCGTATCCATCGGTCCAGAGGCCAAGAGGACAGTGCTGCACACGAGGGTTAATCCAGAACCAGAGAAACGTGAAGGCTTCGTTCATTCGCAAAACCCATCTTCCACCGGCTCCATTTCTGCTGCGTTCCTCTCATTTCCCAAAGCTCTGGTTTCCTATATCAGCATACATCCTCGCTCCGGTCCCGCTGTCGCCTCGGAAGATGCGAGACTGTTCACCGGCTCCATCCCATAATAATGCCCGAACTTCTCGGTCCGTTTCGGTCCCATGGTGCAGTTTCACGGCCGCCCCGGTCTCCCGTTACACGCATTTCGGCCCCATCTTTTAATTCTCCCTCACTGATAGCCTGAGCGCAGTGGACGAGGATGCACTATCTCCTCCAGCGGATTACCGAGAGCGCATGCGCGCTGGCCTCGGCAGCAGAGAAAAGCTGAGAGGCTGCGTTCAAGAGATATAAATAAAGCTCAACGGAGCCCGATCACTCACTAACGTCCGTGTTTATCAGGTGTGTCCAACATATAGTTCTTCACTGAAACAAACACACACACTCAAGTCAATCTGCTGCGTTCTTATCACTTACATGTGACAAAAAGACTTGGTCGGTGCTTAGGAAGGCGTGTGAAGGGTTAAACAGAAAACAGTGGAGACTATGACACTCAACTGTCGCTGTACATTACTCAGATACGCCATCAAACTTTCCCTTTCCTATTATTCCACTTCAGATAACTTTCCTGACCTCATTCTTGATCTCTTCTCTTGGATGAATGCCGTGTTCATCAGTAGAGCGGACACACACACACAGCACAGCTGGATCCAGATCATGAGATGTCTCTCTGAAAACACACGTTTTCTGTGCAGTGAGTCAGTGCCAGTCACCAGTTTAATAGGTGCTAGATCCTGGAACGACGAGTGAACCTGAATGTCCTGCCACTCCAGTTCCAGGAACGGGTGTGTTGTGCAAGTTTAGATCAAATACAGATTTAATGTTATAATAAATGGCCTGAACAACTGGATGTTACGCAACAGCTTTTGGGTGAATTGCCTAAAAATTCATGCTGAAGCACAATCAGCATAAATCCAGAAATAATGGTATTAAACACTCAGGTTATAGCTTTGAAAAGATCAGAAAAAGAATCAGAAAAAAGCAAAGCCACGGGACTGCCACCCTTTGATTAGGGTGCACCTGTCCAAGAGCCACCTGTCCTGTCCTCTTGCTGTACAGCAGCTGTCACAGCCGGTGCCAGAGGGAAAGATTGGATTTCATTTCAATTCTCAGGAGACACGCTGACTCTGGAAAGAAGGGGAAGTGAGGATGTGAGCTGATTTCATGCTACACTGCTGGTTGTCATGTCTGCACCACCCCTAATGTCCTGGCTGACCCAAGGCCATTCACCCTCCATCACTACCCACTGGACAAGCTGGGCTGTCCCCTACATGATGATGGACACTGTCAAACATGTACACTAGTGAAGTGGTGGCTTGATCCTGCTCCTGTGCCACCAAACAAACAGAAAGGAGATGAGTTTCTGTTTCCGTACAGACAGGAATTCAAGGAGCTGAACACCCAGGTCTGTAAAATGACCGCTAGATACACAAGCTTATGAGTTATTCCTGCGGACAAGCTGCCTGCCACCAACACAAACATTAGCTTGTACTGTGGCTGGGTGAGAAGTGTGAACAACCCCATTGAGACGAGGACTCCAGGGAAGCTCGTAAACAAAGACGCTCTTTTCAGTTCCTTAGCCCGAGCAAACGTTGTTGCTCAACAGCCGAGTGCCCTCACAAACAGGTTGTTCTTACCTTAATGGAGGTGTTGAAGAATTATTCCTGCTTTTCTGTCTGCTCGGTGTTAACTTTTCACAGCCATGAAAACGACAAGTTTCTGCCGGGGTGGAAATTTGGTCTCCTCTAGCCTTTTCAGGCTTTAGCTAAAAAGCTACTCCTTCTACGCTCACGCCCCATACCTCCGACGTTAGTGACAAACACATAAATGAAGAGGTAATTTCCACTCCGTCAGGTATTACCGATACCAACGCGACCGCGTAGGTTTACCTCAAACAGCCCAGGAAGGAAGGGGAATTTCTACGAAGCAAACAGAAAGAACACGTACGTAAAATACGTACCAAATATGCCAGTGCTAGCGTCTGTGAGTGCGAAGGTACGTTGTCAACGTAAAACGTATTGAAGAATACCAAAACAGAAAACTCAGTTTCCCATGTTCCACTAGGGCGTTTAAACAAGGATATCCGGGTATGACGCCCGTCACCTTTGACAATCATTTACAAAACAAATATTCAAGTTGAACATATTTTTGTTAAATTTAGGGTTTTTGAGTTTTATTTAAATTCCTTAGATTATTTTATACAAACGTACTTGTTCGGATTACGCTTTAACCCCAGAACAGGAGTCGTTTTTCGGTCTTCATTCTAACGCCAAATAGTGAATTTATAGCGCCATCTAGTGGTGGCGAAACGTGGCAACAAACGGAGGACTGATTTTAACAGGTTGTGGGGCTTGAACTGTAAAAAAGTTGATTTTTGTGTGTGTGAAAAACAGTGGTGGAACGCAATAATATGCTTTTATAGTATGTACAATTTACCATGTCTTAATTTTTAATTCCTTTATCAGTTTTTGTGAAACCAGTTGCTGTTGCCAGTTAACCTCCTGTGACCCCATCTTTGGACACTGCTTCCCTGCACGGAAATATTTTATTCCTTTGATCTTATTTGGAGAAACTATGTCTTAGTTTCTTTTATTTCCTTTTATATTTTTTTTTTACTTTTGAAACTACAAATGATTTAAAACAATGTTTTTGTTTGTTTAGGGTAGGCTATTAAAATTACGGAAGAGGATTAGGGCCACTGAAAAGAAAAAAGAAAGAAAAGAAAGATAAATCTGACTTTATTCTCAGAATTCTTTAATGCCGATGGATGTAATTAAGAACATTAAATAAAGGCTTGGGACTTGGATCAACACTTACCTCATGAGTTTCTTATCATATTGTTACGTGATTATTTTTTCAGAAATTCCGAATAGCCCATAACAAATATAATTGTGGAATTTCTGTCAAAAACATTGTGTTGATTTTTTGTCATCAATTTTTCTTCCTCACATAAAAACATTCACATTTACATAGTTCCATCTTTTGCATTAATGTGATTAAAGATTTACACTATAGGATCTAAAGCCTCTGAATAATGGCTATGGTCCAAATAATAAAGGTTGTTTATTTATTTATTCTCTTTAGTTTAACTTGTTATTATTATTTTTTTTTAAATAATGATTAAACTGTTTATTGGTTAGGTGCTGTTTCTTTAAAACATTAATGTAATTTAAATGGATAAAAATGTAGCATGTGAAGCTTCAGAGAGTCTGGATTACCTCCGTTAATACCGGTGTCACCCGGGCCGTTTGAACCGGGGCAGGTTCAAAGGATTAGGACAATTTCGGACGGGTGGGTGACTAAATAGCAGGGTGAGCTCCAAAACCCGTTAATTACTGTGATATTATGCTACTGGTGCCGCCTGAACTCAATCATCTCAGCTCACTTTGATCATGAAGTAAAACAAAATGTTACAAAAGCAGCGTTTAGTTGCACACTGATGTATTCTGGAGACAAGAAGAGGATCCTTTAGGGACGCTGTCATCATGTCCCATCACAGTGATTTAGCTTTAGCGCTGAGCGAGGCGGAGCGAGGCATCCATCCCCCTGACAGAAACAGGCACAAGTAGAGAATGAGTTTGGGCGGAGAAAGTTACCCCGCGGCTGCTCGCTGTTTTCTTTTCACACATGCTTTAAGGCTCGGAAATGCGAGCTCCACTGAATCTGTTTACACTTCTGTTGCCTTGTAGCAGCCATTTACGGCAGCTAAAACGTTAGCAAACCGGAGAAGAAAGTTACATTCTTCGTCAAGGTAAGACAATGCGTGCATCTTTTTTTGTCTAGTGGACACTTCTGTTTTTTTAATGCCCGTTTACTTGGCAGTATCTTGTGGTCTTCTGTAAAAAATGTCTAAGAGTTTAAAGTTTTTTTTAACCTAAAACTTCCTGGCTAGCCCACTTTAAGTTGGGAGTATTGTTTTCAAAGGCCAGTGTCGGTGCGTACACACTGTTGTCATGACAATGCTCGGGAAACCAGCGCGAGGCACGTTGAGGCACACAAAAGACCCCAGCTGCACTCCTCAGCTTTGCTTTAAGGCTTTCTATGAAGAGAAAAAATACACATAAAGACTCAGATAAAATGCTATTATTTGTGTGCATCATTTATTATGTGATGACAGAGCTGCTTCAGGTCAGACGGATATATGAAAACTGTTGGGCTAAGGTGTGTCCTGTATTTATACGAGTCAGATTGTGACCCTGCTAGTCAGGAAAAGGATGCTTTTAGTCGGCTCTTTGCTGTTTAATGGCCAGCACACACGTGGAAATGACTGGCTTCCACCACACAATTGTCTAAAGGGAAAAGGAAAAAGGTGTGTGTGTGTGTATGTGAGGGAGGGAGGGAGGGAGGAAGAGAAAAACTACATGAGCTAGTGTGGCGTGCACGTGTGTAAGGTGGGGTCAGGGTCACTTTACAGGGTCATGGATGCTTGTGAGGTCAGGGGACTAGTGTGGGGGTGTGAACTGTTTATGGATGTGCATAACCACAGAGCAGACAGACCTCATCAGGAGCTTCTGGCATGAATGAATCTAATGACGAGGCTGCAGTGACTCACTGGTGGTGATACTTTTTTACGGTCTTGTGCAAGGGAAGTTTTCATAACTCCAGGTGGTAAAACATGACACTATTATGGACTGTTACCATACTTGTCATGGAGTGCAACTCTAGCAAAATATAAACATCACTATATCCACTCTAAATCAAGTTAAACACTGAAACGTTCAGTAACAACACTCACACAGCTTTACATACACACTTTTGAAATTAGGAAAACGTTTTAGACAAAATATGTGTAACCACAATTTATAGTGTCTAATTTAACCTTTAGTGTGTCAACACACAATGCTGCCTAAATAAAACAATCAGCATTATTGATTTTTTTAGAAAGAAGCATGAAATTGTCTTTGTGGCTTAGGTGCAAAGGGTTAATACAACACAATAGATGTAAAAGGTAAACAATAATACACCTAATTGCCACGTAGAAGAAAATTTATGCAAATATTTTTTTAAAATGGCTAGAAAGCTGCCAAGAGGCGACACATAGGAAGTCATGTTTTTGCCTTTGACTGTGTGCATGTGTATTTAGCAAAATGTCTCATGAACCTCTGGAAAGATTTTCATGAAATTCTCAGAAATAAATCATTTAATGCAAATATAACATTGATTAACATTTGAAGTCCATTCAATCCAAGATTGCTGCCACAGATAACACACCAAACACAATATGAGCTATAAATCAGTGAGTTTTACAGGTAGGCCTGTCTAGGTAAAGTTTTATTAGATGACAATTTATTCTCTGAGTGCTAACAGGTCATGTGAGATCTTGCAATCTTGTGTGAGGTTGTGCATAATGTTATAACATAAGGTGATCATAAATTAAATGTGTGGATCACTGAAAAAACATTTTTTAATGATAATTTCTGATTATAATCAGTCACTCTGAGTTTTTCATGCAGGCTGAACATGAAAATAGTCTCCAACACTTATCTCCTGCAGTAGCTTCTGATTGAAAATAGATGGTGAAACTCTAGGATTTGAAAATTCTGACAGATCTATGTCACACTGTCACTTAACATTCATGGACTCACCCAAGACTCCAAATCCTGTTGTCTGAAGCTACTGTCATCTCCAGCTGTCTTGTACTCCCTGAAACAGGCACAGCGTAGTGCGCAGAGACCACGTCATATGTATTGAATAAACAAGTGAATCACACCTTTAAAGCATAAGTCACCCCTAAATTGACCATTTTTTGCTGATAAACTGTGAGTGTCTAATAGGTACAGAAGAGGATTAGGGCCACTGAAAAGAACAAAAAAAGAAAAGAAAGAATTCTGACTTTTTTCTCAGAATTCTGAGAAAAAAGTCAGAATTCTGAGATTAAAGTCAGAATTCTGAGAAAAAAGTCAGAATTCTGAGATTAAAGTCAGAATTCTGAGATTAAAGTCAGAATTCTGAGATTAAAGTTAGAATTCTGAGAAAAAAGTCAGAATTCTCTTTCTTTTCTTTTCAGTGGCCCTAATCCTCTTCCGTAAATAGGGTTGTAGACATGTGTAGTCTTTTATTTGGCATTTTAGTGCATCTTAGTTCAAATTTAAATATCAGCCTAAAACTGTCATTATTTGAGTCAGTCATTGCTTCTGGCTAAGAGGTACCCAGTGACATTGCCGTAACCGTATTACGTGGCTGTGCTGCACTGGACAGCAGCCAAGTCTCGGCCAGGCCTCCAGCTTGCTCAGCCACTCACGAGCTGATACCAAATGATACGGCTCAGCGCTGCTTACCTCTTTAAAAAAATGTTGTCCTCCCTTTCTTCTAGTAAACAAGGTGAAGAGGAAATCCTCCAACGTGCTTGAGTTTCTTTCTCTGCCAACTGGGCGGTGTGTCTGTGTGTGGCCGTGTGCTTAACAGCTTGTTTCTCCGACAGAAAAACTCAGAGAGTGTGCATGGGGGGGTGGGGTGGTGGTGGTGAGGGGGGTGCCGTCAGTCACTTCGTCAGCACGGCTCTCTTGGACCGTCAGACGACGCCTCCTTTAGACGCATTTTTAAAAAAGGATGTGTGAGTGAAGTAAGACTCCGGTCAGGGGGTAACTTGTATTTTACAGCAGAAATCCAGAGTTTTTCGTCAGAGGGCACCATCTAGAGGCAGAAAAAATATTTTGCACCTTAAGCCCCTCCCCCCATTTCCGTGATTATGGCTGAAAGCAACGCCTCTCGTTCGCGAACATGCACCTCTAGCCAGACAACAGAGCTAAAACACATTGTTTTACAACTATTATTCTAATGTTATGTTGTTATATATTACCGGTATGTATATTTTGAAGCCTTACTTTTCCTTAAGAAATGTCGCGAACTCTGTATCAGTACATCCTAAAGCGCGGTCATGCTCTGTGATTGACATCTGTAGGTAAGCAGATGTCTAACACTATTGGATAATGTTGAGCAGGGCTTAAGTAAAATTGCGTAGGGCTCTACGCGATGGGAGGGCAGGCTTAGCCAAAAAAAGTTCACATATTGCTTACGTTATGTCACAGTGCAGGGTCAGATCACTTTTACGTATTTCTAAAAAAATCATACATAATTCCTGAAAGGGAGAAAACTGGATTGCTGCTTTAAAACTTTTTTTTAAAAGGTTAAAAATCCATATAAATGACCTCAAAACTCATAGTGATGCACTAAAAATGTCCCATTTGTGTGAAAATTCAAATGCATTAAAAAGAAAAGCTAAATCTTAATCATGTAAAAATGAATATATCTAATCAAAGATGCAATGTGCATGAATCAGAGAGAAATTCTGTCATGTGATGCAGAAAAAGAGCAGCAACGTGCACGAAACTAACATTTTGCAAATAAATATCAACAATATTGGAAATGAATGTAAATTATGTTAAAAGGCAAACATGTCAGCTTTAATCTTGCATCTAACGACAAATAGGAAATATCTACAGTTTGTGCTCTACCCAGCACTTACAGAAGTGTTATTTCTCATCTTGATTACAGAATGAAAGATAATTTATAGGAGCAAAGTTCTGGCGCTGCACTGATTACTCGTCTTTTCTTGGATCTATAGTTCCCCCCACCCCCTCCCTGCTTGTGTGTCGAGGCATGCAGCTGCATCTTTCCAGCCTGGCGTGCACCCGCAGGGGCTGGAAGCATAAACTGAATAAGACACATAAAATACACACACATACACTTCTTCACACACTCATGTCGATGGAGCAACACGAACAAACTTACATCAAAGATACAGCTGTTTCTTATGCATGTTTGATGGGGGCCGACAGGCAGCGGCTGGCTGCTGCTGCAGCACAGATTATTATGCATGACTAGGTGGAGGGAAAGTGGAGGGTGTGGAAATAAAAATAGATATGGTACAGATGAATGAAAATACAAATTAAACGTGAGGAATGTCTAGAACTGTTGCTTCTTGTCTGTTTTAGATCACTTGGTTTCAAGATGAGTTGAGAGTAAAAAGCAAAAGGATATAATCAGAAAACGCAAAACTCAAAGAGGCAGTAAAGTTTGTTTTTTCTTTATTTTTGATGTTGTTTGAATTTCCTTTTTAAGTTTCTTTTACTGCTAAAACTCAACGTTTCTGTCACATGGCCAAAATGACAAAGGACTGATATTTTCAGGTAGATTACCAGATTGTACGTGATTGTAAAAGTTCAAAATTGTTAAAGGGAAACTGTGTAACTTTTTCATATTTTTAAATCATTTTCTTGAGCCAGTTTGTGTTAAAATGACCTTTTACAAGGTTAATGAAATGTCACTCGGCCGGCCCCCACCGCACTCTGTGGCCAGAATACCGCACTTGCAACTTCAGAGTATCTGGTCCACTCCCCAAAGTCACATATTTTGCGTGAAACAGTAACGCTTTACTGCAATCCATGTTTACACCTCAGAATAGATGAGATATACCTGATTAGCATTTATTGTAACGTGTTCATCATGGTGGAGCCTCAGAAGAAACAAAGAAAACATTTATCTGATGAAGTTAAAAAGATAAAAAGAACGTTCGACCACAATTGGAGTCAAACAAGAGTCAGCATCGGAACTTTTCTGAATCACGAGAGCTTACAGACAAATAAGGATTCTGATTGGATGCAGACCTAATGATCATCCTATCAGACAATAAATGCTAGGTTATAATGCAAGGTACGAATTACACAGAGGTTTCCGGGGAGCCCAGTGAGATGGGGGGGAGGGGGGGTATTTTGCTTTGGCCCCCCAAATTCCTTCAAACGGCCCTGGGTGTGGGACTGAGTTTTGAAGGTGATGAGCAGCAGCGTAGTGTGTCAGGCACGAATTAAAGACAGAAAGTACCAGAGAATATGAGCAGACATGAACGATCACGTGTTAATAATATTTTTTAAGTGGCAGCGCTGTCAGTCCCCTCCGCTCAAAAGAATCCCTGGTATGCTGAGAGTCCATATAAATAATGTAATATAGGTATACTGGATCTTTCTTCAGGCTCCCCTGGGTGTGTAGGTTGAGGGCTTCTAGGGGAGTCTATCACCCTTTCAGGGGAGCCGGGCTCCCCTCAGCTCCCCAGTAATTCAAACCCTGTTTATAATACAATGTAAGGGACAATTAATGTGGAAATAATAGTTACTATTAAGATAATAATGTTGTAAGGCAAAAAGGTTAAACATTTTATACAAACATCCACGGATATTTTAGAATCATTTTAGGGTTAGGTTTTTTTTTAGTTAAGATCTGTGGTTGAATAATATTTAGAGACTCAGATATCCTCTACTAAGTTTGACTTTCCATTTAAAGAGCTAAAAACACTAAAGTCACACATTCCAGATGCCCCCTCAGTGTCATTCTGGGTGAATCAGGTGAGTTAATTTGCACTGATTGACCTTGCAGATGAATGCAGCACTCACTATCAACATCCGCTGCCTCTGCTTCGCCAGAATTTCCCTTTCAGGTTGGCTGCTCATCAATTCTGGCAGGAGCTAATCTTGGCAAAAGGAGAAACGCACATCTTAAATTTACCTGAAGGTCACCTGCCATCAAACATTCAACACATTGAATCAAGGGGAATTGAGTCGGTTCACCTCAACAGTGTATTTCTATTTTTTGTGCCAGATGTTCTGCCTAATTAGCATCCTGGCTTGGGGGCAAGGGAGAGAGAGTGTTGTTACCACCCGCACATAGTTTACCCAGGTGCAGCTCCAGCTCTGCAGAACTTCCCTGTATTAATGTGCATTTTATTAATTAGATTCATGTAGGTTTCTCCAGTGAGAAATGGATCAGCATAGAAAACGTGTGAGTGCTTCTTGAGAAAATCTTTCAGAGATGGAGAATGATTCACTGTGCAGGGTAGCAGCTTCCATCCACACTGTTCGGCCATCTTTGATTTTTCTATTATTCAGCCATGGCCAAAAGGTTTTGAAATAGAATAAATGTTGATTTTCCCCAAATGTGATGCTTCAGTGTTAGGTGTTTGAAGTAGAATTACAAGAATTAAACTCAAAGACTTTTATTGACATTTAAGTGAAGTTTGACCAAAGAGTTGATGTTTGTAGTGTTGGTCTTGCAGTTTGCTTTGGCACACTATCAACCAACTTCTGGGTCAAGTCTTCTCTGGTGGCTACTCATTTAGGCACAATCAGTGCTTAGAATTTGGCAGAATATTTGGCATTTTGTTTCTCATCTTATGAAGACTGACTACCACTTCCCAGTGGGATTAAGGTCTGAGGAATTCCTGGCCATGTACCTAAAAGTTATCACTTTAGACTCATCCTGGAAAAGGCATTGTTTATTACCAAGCTATTCCTGGATAGAGAGGAGTTCCTCTTGGAAGATGTTTAGGTACCATCTTTTATTCATGGCTGAGTTCTGAAGCAAAACTGAGAGGCTGAGAAGCAACCCCATACATGAGTGGCCTCAGGACACTTTACCGCTGGCATGACGCAGGACTGACTGTAGCTTTCACTGTCTTCTCTTGTCCAGATGTCCAGAAAATGGGACTAATCACTTTAACCCAACCCTGAGCAGAACACTCCATGGACCTTTAGCAGAATACCAGTTTGTCCCTGATGTTTGTATCAGGGAGAGGTGACTTTTATGACACCATTCCCCCAATGTCTTCTCCTCCCTTTGCATGCAGATAAACTCCCACATGCCTACTGTCATTCCTGGTGGCTCCCTGATCCTACAGCTGGATCAACTTTAGAAGCCTCTCCCAGTGCTTGCCAGAACCTTTTTTGCTGCCTTGACGCATTTTACATCACAATTGAGCCCATTTCTTTAAAGTTATTATTAATTTAATAAATTGTTAATTTAGATGCAATCTTACCAAGAGCTTGTGAAGCCCTCATTGTGTAAACCAACGAGGACTGTGCATTGCCTTGCATGTCACCATTGTTAACACCATCCTCCTGCCTCCTCTTTATAAACACTTTTACCTGCATTACAGAGAAGACCTCTGAAATGATGAGGCTGAAATTTTTGGGGCTGGTTTAAGTATGAGTTCTGGACAGTTAGTCAGGCAAATGTCATATTTCCCATTTCTCTACCATCACATTAAAAGTTCAACTGATTAAACAAGAAAAGCATAGTTAGAACAATTGTTGGCATAAGTCTTGTTGATATCAATATTAACTGAAGTCATATATTCATGTCATAGATCACATTTAGTAATCTAATATCCTAATCATTATTGTCAAAAACAATTAAAAAGGTAAAAACTAAAGATATTGAACCAAGTCAGTCAACTCTTTCTAATTCTTTCACATTTATGATACGCATGAGTGTGTTTAGGTTAAGGGATGGGACGCCAGGCTGTATTGTGAACACATACAGGAGGACTCTCAGTCTGGCTCTGCTCCCATCATAAATCACACAGTGTTAGGACAACTTTGAAACTCAACACCAACACATCTGAGAGAAGTTCAGAGGCCCTCACCGAAGCAGATGAAGGCTGACACACTCAAACACTCACAGAGCAGACAAAAGGCAGTGGTGTGAATGACTGGGTCGTATGTTTCAGGAACATCAATGGAAGTGGCAGCTTCAAAATGAAAAATGACCTTGATGATCAAATGATAGTGTGCTACACATCCTTATTCACAATTCCTTTTTTCCCCTTGTAGATTTATGAGTGTGAACTACTAAATAAAATGTATGTCTTTGTTTCCAGGAAAAGAAAAGACAGTAGAACTACCACCTTAAACCTGGGGAACCACTGGAGCCCCGGGGTGCTGGAATGGAGCAGCTTCTAGAGTAAGAGAGGCTTTTATTTGCTGCTTTGCTGTTTGAAACATGTTTTATTGTGTTCACTAAATGAACTTCCTGTCTCTATTTTGGGGGCTTCCTGGAACTGTTGTTGCCCACGCTTCATCTGTGTGCATGGCACTGGGACTGGAGAAGCATTTTAGTTGTACAGATTGAGAAACCGTGAACTCCTCTGCTCACTGTAGTTTTAAGTGATTTGAAAACGTGACCTTTAGAGACCTTTGGGAACAACCTATGAAACTAACTTACAACTGATTGGAGACAAAGAACAGAATGAGAAATTCCAGGTGCAATGTAGGCATTCTGAATAAAACGAGGATAAATTATGAGCAAACCGAAAAATAATAAAGCAAATACAGTACTGTTTTCTCACCCGTCATAGTCGGCATCACCAGATTAGTGGTGATAAATCGAAGCCCTAACATTAGCTACGTTTACATGGGCACAAGTAATCGGATTGAACGCCCTATCGGATCAAAATTCGTCATGTAAACATGTCAATCGGAATATTCTGATCCGATTTGGCCTGATCCGAATGAAATTTCATTCCGATTGAGAGAGGTGGTTTTGTCCGATCGTCAATCCGATTGGCGTCCATGTACACAGCCATTCGGATCGTTGGGGTAAAATAATGCCCACTGCGCATGTGTGCAACTGCAGCGTGACCTCTTTCGCCTCTGCGCATGCTCAGGACAGATGGAAAACATGGCGGGCGGTAAACAGAAGGGGTCTGTTGCCGATGCTATTTTTTACTGGAAATACTACGGGAGCTCAATATTACTGAACGTCTCGATGGCCGAACGGCTAAAAATGCTGAGTTATACACTCAAGTGCATCTAAAGATGCAGGAAGCGGGAATTCAGCGAAGCTAGAGAATAAGCAAATAAAATGCAAGGGAAAAGACGTGCGGACAAGATTTGTTTACAATTTCTCTTCTGGTAAAGACAAGTCTGCGCATGCGCAATCTATGGTGCATGCATCGCGGCATGATCGGATCATTCCAGTTAGTGTCCATGTAAACAGAGATTTGGGATTTCTGATCAACCAAGATTTCTCACAGTCTGCGTGCAAATGATCAGTTGTTACTCTGTGTTCTGTTTGCTCGCACTGAACTGGGCAAAAGGGCTTTTGTTCACTCTGCTCCTTCTGCATGGAACAGGCTGCAGGAAAACTGGAAATTAACAGAGCTCATCTCCTTGAATACATTTAAAACCAGACTGAGAGCCCTTGAGACAGATTCCCTGTGTTGTAATTGCCTTCTGTAATTCTGTACATAACATGTCTGTGTATCTGGAAAAAAAAATTGTAACTGTAACTTTTGCTGCCTCTTGGCCAGGACTCCCTTGAAAATGAGGTTTTTAATCTCAATGGGACCTTCCTGGTTAAATAAAGGATAAATAAATAAATAAAATTTGAATCGGATTGGGAAAATTTGGCGCATGTAAACGTAGCTAATGTCTCACGATCATGTCAGTAGCAGAAAAACCTTTTGAACAAAAATAACTAAACCCCATAAAAATAGTGATAAATGAGCAAACAGAAGATGGCATGCCAATTGACCTTTCGCCAGCCCCGCCCCCCTTAGTTACTGTTGCTAAGTCCGACAAACAAGTGGGTCAAACACTGACTAGCTCGGCAGTTTTCCGCGATGGAAAGAAATAGACAGATGCATGTCAGCGACATTTTTTGGAGCAATTCCTCCGCAATATCATCCAGATCGAGGCAAAAAGGGTTACAGTATGCAGTGGAGGGATATATTCAAAATATAAAAATATGTGTCGGCTCCGCTGAGCGAAGCGTAGCGGGGAACAAGGAGTTGGGAGTTCAGAAGGAGGCGGCGTCCGGGGATGCGTGGATCTGAGGAGCGGTGTGACCAAGAGGAGTCAAGTGGCGTGGCTGTGGAGTTAGGCTGGTTGGTTTGTGAGTAAGGTTTACTCGGGGACTACACGGAACATGGACCAGGAGGAGCTCATGCATGAAGAACACATGATGACTGAGCGAGTGAGATGTGAGTGAGCCTTTTGGATAGTCTGGGAGGCAGACCTCCGCCCAGCCGTGGGCAGAGCACTCATGCTTGGCTGTTGCTGGTTGAGCTTGATGAGGAGGTTCTGACAATACGCAACGAAGGAGACACGACTATACTCTAATGCAGGGGTTCCCAAAATGTTTTCTTTGAGGACCCCCTTTCTCGTGTCCAAGAGAAGCCAGGACCCAATCCCAACTTCTACACGCATAAACACATTAAATGTGATCATTTACAAACTTTCTACAGACATACTGAGTTATAACTTTTATATGGAGTTCTGATTATACTGTAGGGTGTGTTATTGGGATTTTATAAATTAAATTTTTACAAATAAAATCTTGCTAACCTCACAACCTCAGCAAAGACAAAATTTTGGGGACCCCCTGTAATCTTGTGGGGACCCCCTTGGGGGTCCTGACCCCCAATTTGGGAACCCCTGCTCTAATGCTTAGCTTCACCATCTTGTTTGAAGTTGTCGGACAGTAACAGCTGCTATGATGTGTGATTGGACAATAATCGTTTTGGGGGCAGGGCCGGTGAAAGTCTAATTACACCGGTGCCATTTTGAATCCTCCAGATGTTAATACAGCACACCAAACCAAGCTCAAGTTTCAGAAGGTTGAGACACTTTGTGACCAAATTGTAGAAAGAAAATTTACACAAATGTTACATAAATGTTACAAGTACCGATTCAGTTTGAATCCAACAGAATATATGCACATTTAAAAAAAAAAGATTTTATGCAGTTTTGTGTCCCCAACTAGTCACCAACAGTCAAAGCCAGGCGAGATGCTGGTCTCAGTAAAATTTTAAAATGGGATCTTTTGGCACATTTTAGGAGCTGTTTTAGTTCGACTCATTAATGGAAGTAAAACGATTGACTCATTATTCACGTCACACATACATTTAACTGTAATATCAAATTGTTGGTAATTGGAAAAGTAGCTTAATATTTTTTTAGAGCCAATTTGCATCTAATTCACTGTTAGCATTGTTAGCTCAATATTAGCCTCTAGCCTGCTTCACCTGATATTAGAGTAAAACAAAAATATGCTGGGGCTGGATACAAGAAATAACTTTTTGATCGCTCCTGTGTTCTGGCTTCAGTTCTTTAAACAACTCTGGAGCTTTTTTTACCTGCTGGTGTCGAATTACAAATGCCAGCTGCAGCGTTAGCTCGGTGCAGACCCAGTAACCTCAAACTCACAGATTGAAAACAGTAACTACTACTTTTGTTTTTGTTTTTTTAAAGGAGAAAAACTGATAACCCAGCTGGCTGAGAAGGAAATTCCTTTCAATGTAACCTTCCTTCTAACATGATTAAGACATTAGACTGTTTTGGGATTATTTCACTGTAGAATTCTTACATATTGCTCCTTTAATCACACACAGAATGTATTGTCTTGACCAGGTACTAGATAGCAAATAAGTGAAAAGCAGCTAAAGTCCAAAGATAGACTTTGAAAGACCTTCTGAAAGTGGCATGTATTTGATATAGTACCTTCCAGAGCCCTAGAACCCCCTAAGGCACTTTACAGCACAATCAGTCATTCACCCATTCACACACACATTCACACCCTGGTGGTGATGAGTTTCATCGTAGCTACAGCTGCCCTGGGGCGCACTGACGGAGGCAAAAGCTTTAAAACTAGTGATCACTTTGAATGTTTAGGTTTGACTCATTGATAAAAACGAACATATGCCATTTAAAATAAGTATATTAATCAAAAGAAGCAAAATAATCCCCCAAATGTCTGTTAGCCAATCTATGTAATCTACTATTGTGTTCCTCCCTGCTCTGCTTGTTTCACCACAGAGTAGTTTCCTTTTCAAACGTACCCCTCCTTCTCCTTGTCAGCGATGCTGTGCAGCTGGGCAGAAAGTGATAAGAACCATGGGGAGTTGTATCTTCCTGGCTCTCTTGCATGTCCTCTTCCCCTGCATTCTGCAGATAGCTGGAAGGTCTCTAGGCTGTGTGCTTACATAGTGTGTGACAGTGCATCTGACTGTGTGAATCACGTTTACTCTTTGGCATTTCATTACGCGAATCTTTCACCATCGTAGATGTATAATTCATACCTGACCGAGCCCGCTGAGGGATCCGTGCCTACATGCTCTCCCTCCTACCTGCTGCCCCCCAACCTGTCAAGTGAAAGTATTCATTTAAAGTGGATTGTACCCTCACCCCTTGTGTCTCCTACTGACTGTGACACATCAACTGTGGTTGAATCATCTTTTTCGGCTCCTGCTACGGTGTGACTTGCCTTCCCTCAATGAATAGGTTACGTCACTGACCTGCTGCTTTAGCGAGTGGCAGAGAGGGGCTCATATCTTGAGCATCTTTACTCTCCTCTGGGCCCTGTGACTCACTGATGAGTCACCGCAACAGGAAGGAGTTTTATAAATGCACCCAATGGCATTTACGTAGGTATACACGTGCACAGAACACCAAGAAAGTGATGTGTTTATTTTTGCTCACATGCACACACGCACGCACGCACGCACACACACACACACACACACACACACACACACAACATTGTTCCTTGTGTTTGTCACAATTAATTGAATGAAGTTTGTGTTTTTCAGATAAAGTCCAAAAAGCTGCACCAGTAATTGTTTGACTTTCGGTTCATTCCAATTACTGTTCTGTCGACGCATCCGTGATAAGTTCAGGACAAGCATGATGATGAGGACATGTTGTATTAGTGCTAAATAAGACTGAGGCCGTTGGCCAGTAGAGGGCGATACAATCATTAGTACTGGAGGTGGATTTTCAGCCTCATGCTGCCTGCCATGACAACAGCTGGCTCTGTCTCCTCTTGCATTATGGTATATTTAGTCAAAGATTACCCTGTTGTCTCATAAATTAATTCATTTTGGTGTAATAACATTATTTTAGTTTTTGTATCGATGTTTGAGTCATAAGCCAGGGTTTCCCCCAGAAAACTCACAAAGCCCGGTGGTAGACAAGCCCACGGGCGACCCACGGTGTTTTTGTAAAAAGCAAAAAAAAAATTGTCAGGAAGTTTAAAAGTATGACTGTATGATGTGGTGTTATAAACCATTTATTAACGATATTTATTTGTCTTACAAAAAGGCACAATCTTGAAATATGGTTTTACCAGACACAAAAAAATACAATTCAGTTCATGGAAAATACACCTGACCTCTCACCCTGTTCACTTATCCATCATAAGATGTTGCTATTGTACTTTTGTATCACCAGATGCTGTTAAAGTCAGACTTGCAGGTTAAAGACCCCTATTCATTTTAAAGCTGTGCTTAACTGAACAAACATTTTTTATGATTATTTCTGATTATTTCTGATTATAATAGAGTTTTTCATGCAGGCTGAAGATGAAAACAGTCTCCTACACCTATCTCCTGCATTAACAAGGGCTACAGCTATTTAATATTTTAGTATTCTAATATTCTATCTAATCCTCTGTCAATCAAATATTCTATTTGACGACTTTTCAAAACGGAGGAAAAAAATTCTGAGTTTGTGTTTCAAAATCAAACTTCAAGTAGAAATGTTACTAATTTCTACTAGTAACAATGCGTCATATTTTTCTAAATATACACAGATTGGCAATAATTCAACCTAAAATTATTTTCAAAGATAGATATGTTAGTAAATTACATGCTATAACGGCCTGCCGTATATGCAGCTTCACACTGAGCCGCAGTAATGACCTCGGGTATTAGCTGCGTTCCTGCTCCACACACCGCTGCAGCTGCAGCCATCTACATAAACAGGATGATGGTGATTTTTCTTTCAGTTGTAGAGTTTATTCAGTCTTAGTTTAACGTGAACACGATTAACTTGTTTTTTTCCGGTCCCTACGTGACGCGAAAGTTAGCGTGCGTACTACGTATTAGCTTTGTCTATGGTATTAGCATTAGCCTACCTGGTCGTGGATTCGGCTGGCTGAAGCGGTTTCCTGTTCAAGCATAAAGTTGTGCTGTTATGGTAAGACAACTCCGTTTAACAGTGGAGACACTCGACCGTGTTTTCTCTTCTTCTGAGTTTAAAATGGTTCCAGACTTTGGACCACCTTTGCCTTTTGCGAGAGTTTTTGTCTATCGTTTTCTCCATCACCGCTGATATCCACCGTTGTGCTCCAGTAAAATGTGTCCGTGTAAATTAGAGTCAGACTGCGGTGCGCATTTAACAACGCCTCGAATCAGTAAATAATAATGATTTGAGGATTTTTTTTAATAGAAACATTCAAGTATTTGTTTCAGCGCTAAATGTAACATTTTAAATGTTAGTTTGGTGTATTAAAAAAAATTTAAAATAAATAAATAAGTGACGCAAAGCCTGGCGGGGAGGCACGCAAAGCCTGGCGGCCCGCCAGGCTAAAATAGCGCTGGGGGAAACCCTGTAAGCACATTTTTTGAATGAGTATCATCTAAAACCTGCATGCAGGAATTTGTCACTTAAGTCTGTATTTCACTTGGCGACTGGCAGGAAAATACACTGGAAATCAAACTGAAGTGATACAACACTTTTGCCATAAGTTGAATGCACTCACTGGCCACTTAATACACATGTTTAATTGTGTTAATCAGCCAGTCACGTGGCAGCAACTACATGTATTAAGACATCTAGATGGAGTGAAGATGGCTTGCTGAGGTTCAAACAGCAAATGAGATGTAAAGAGGCTTAAAGCGTGGTGTGGATGTTGTCGTTTGGGTATTTCAGAAGTTGTTGATCTATTAGAATTTATACGCTGATGCTTAGGGTTTACATAGAGAATAGAGAAACAGCAAATGTCCAGTGAGCAGCAGCTGTGTGGATGGAATGTTGGTCAGAGGAGAATGGGCAGAGTCTCAACCAGGTCTGCAGAATAGCATCACTGAACCACACCAGGGTTTTTTTTATATAAAACTTGCATGGAATCCTTACTAAAAGTCTACTTAAAATAACAAAAGATGTTTGCTTATGCAAAGAAATATTCAGATTTATTAAACACTGTTTACGCACAGCTGCATGCAATTTCTTTGCAATAGCCTTTGCAACTTCAATGCTTTAAAAATCACACCCTTCCTAGAACTGTGCTCGTGTAATTATGGATCATATCCTGCCTCCAACACACCTGCATTCTGTCATAGATGGTCAATACACAGAACCTTATGAACATTCTGCTTTTAGATAAACTGGCTGATCTGTGGCATTTCACTAGCCTATGTATAGGATGGCCACAACCCATAGACAGAGCTCAGTCATGGGGTGGGATCTACGGCTGTCTTTCAAACAGTCTCTGCATGCTATTGGACAATAAACAGTGTGACGTACTCACCACTACAGATGTTAGTCACCATACACTGTTGAAGAAGACACAATTACATTATTTTTCTAAATAAAGGACTTAAGTACCTCTATCTGCTCTTGACTCAAAGAAAAGCCCAAGTCCAAATAGTCCAAAGTTGATGCCATAGGAGGTTCAAATGTGCCGCTGCCATCTTTTTGTTTTGCTAAGTCGCAGTAACATCCTGCACACCAAACAGAGCGCTGTGATTGGCAAAGCACACCATTTATAATGGTTTTCTCCACGTTTAATGCTCCTTCTCTTGTCCTCCAAGAAGGATGCGAAGCTCGCTAAACTCACAGCCATTTTTCTTCTTGTCTGGTTTGATGATGTAAATTTGATGAGACGAGCAGTTTAATTTCTACGCGTCTTTTCTCACAAAACCTAAAATATCTTTTGCTGCCTCACTCTAAGAAAAAACCTCTGTAAAAAAACAGTAGAATACTGGCAGCTACAGACGCCAGCATTTTACCGTTATTTTACAGTAAATATACTGTAAAAAATGTTAACAGTAGCTTACTGTTAAAGTAAGAACAGTACAGATACTGTGAAAAAACAGTAAAATGCTGGCGTCTGTAGCTGCCAGTATTCTACTGTTTTTTTACAGTATCTGTACTGTTTTTACTTTAACAGTAAGCTACCGTTAATATTTTTACAGTATATTTACTGTAAAAAAACAGTAAAATGCTGGCGTCTGTAGCTGCCAGTATTCTACTGTTAATTTACATTTTCAATGCTGTAACAGTTTTTTAAAGTATTTTACTGTTAAAAGTAAATACAGTAGTGAACATAAATGTACAGTAACATACTGGCTTCTGTTGCTGCCAGAATGTTACTGTGTGTTTTTACTTTAAAGTACATTTCTGCAAACATAAAAAATAAAAATACAATGCAACACTGGACAGAACAATGTGAAAAATAAGATAGCTGTAATAGAAATAATAGAAAGTACTTTGTTATCTGTGCAAGCTATTTTCTAGAATGGTAGAAAAGTTAGAATTGGTGCAGTTTTCAAAGAGTGTAAGCTTTATGAAACCTAACACAAAAAGAGGATGAGACAAGTAACATTGGACAGAATATTTATTTAAAGACACCATATGCAATAAACCATATGAAGATGTATTCTTCCAAATTAAAAGTGCAAATTTCCATGCCACATGGCATGACCATGGCTCCATTTACAATGGGAGTAAGAGAGGAATTACAGGTTTGTCTCTTAAATTGAGTTGAAATAATCTGGTTTTACAATCCTAAGATCCAAAAAACTCTTTATAAAATAATTAGAAATACCAATGCTTTGAAGGAATCATAAGTATGGCTGCATGCTTGAACATGACCTGTTTGACTGTCCTGAACAGGGTTAGAAATGGTCAACTATGTTAACAAAATTCCAAGTGTCACTTACTGATTTTGGTGGAGATGAGGAGCCATTCAGCATGGGTAAGAAAAAGAAGAAAAATATAATTAGAATATGAAGTGTTTTTGTACTCACACGCACACACACACACACGCACGCACGCACGCACGCACGCACGCACGCACGCACACACACACACACACACACACACACACACACACACACACACATCAACGCAATAGCTAACCTGTATAAAGTGCCACTCAGAAGTCCATCAGATTTTTTTATCAGGGTCGAAATGTGTGTTCAGATGGGCTTCCCTCTCCTTTTGGACACCGCCTTTCCATGACTGGATTTTGTCTTTTCCGGGGTCAATCCCAAAGAAGCGCCTACAAAGAAAAACAGTTAAAAATGAGAAAAACTTACAGAATACAAACAATGTGTCACTTTCAAAGCAGCAATTCACATTAAAGAGGTTCTTTAGCTACATCCTGAAAGTATTCACAGTGCATCACTTTTAACAGCATTTTATTGTGTTCTGCACTATTTAGAAATGGATTAAACTTATTTATTTCCTAAAGAAATTCTACACACAGCATCCCATAATGACTTTTTTTGCTAATTAAATAAATATAAATATAACTTAGAAATCAAATCTACAAAAGTGTTCACAGCTCAATACTTTGTTGATGCTCCTTCAGCAGCAATTAAAAGATGAACCATCACCCCAGTCTGATGTTAAGAGCCCTCTATAGCAGGGGTAGGGAACCCTGGTCCTGGAGAGCTGCTATCCAGCACGTTTCAGAGGTTTCCCTGCTTCAACACAGTTGATTCACCTGTTCAGCAGCTCATCAGGCTCTGCAGAAGCCTGTTATTCACCTGCTGAATAAAATCAGGTGTGCTGAAGCAGGTAAACCTCTAAAACATGCTGGATAGCAGCTCTTCATAACCAGGGTTCCCTACCCCTGCTCTAGAGCCTCTTTCCTACACACACACACACACACACACACACACACACACACACACACACACACACACACACACACACACACACACACACACACACACACACACACACACACACACACACACACAAAGCATGATAATGCCACCACCATTGTTCACTGTAGAGATGATATTGGCCCGGTGATGAGTGGTGCCTGGTTTCCTCCAAACGTGACGCCTGGTATTCAGACCAAAGAGTTCAGTCTTTGTCTCATCAGACCAGAGAACTTTGTTTCTCCTGGTCTGAGAATCCGTCAGGTGCCCTTTGGCAAAATCCAGGTGAGCTGCCATGCGCCTTTTACTAAAGAGTGGCTTCCATCTGGCCACCCTACTACACAGGCTTGATTGGTGAATAACTGCAGAGATGGTTATTTTTCTGGAAGGTTTGAACTTCTACTTAGGGGTAAATAATGGAGGCCACTGTTTCTGCAACTTTCCCCAGATTTGTGCCTGGAGACAATCCTCTGTCAGAGGTCTATAGACAATTCCTTTGACTACATGATTGGTTTTTGCTCTGAGATGTACTGTCAACTGAATAAACAGAAATGGACTCCAGTTAAGCTACAGAAACATCTCAAAGATGGAAACAAGATGCAACTAAGCTCAATTTTGAGCTTCATGGCAAAGACTGTGGATCCCTATGTACACGTGGTTTCTCAGTGATATGCAAAAGTCTAATAGAAAAGCTTTTTCAGTGTTATGGGTGTGTGTAGAATTGTAAAGGAAAAAATGAATGTAGTCTGTTTGGGAATAAGGCTGCTACATGAAATGTGGGAAAAGTGATGCTCTCTGAATACTTTCTGGATGCACTGTGTTTTGAAGAAATTCTGCAGCTTTTAAATATGTTGAAAATGCATCAACAAACTCGATTGATAGCTTTGAAATCTTGGCATTTCATTGTATCATGTTTTCAAAATAAGTAAATAATTAAAATCATGGGAATGGTTTTACCGTTGAACAAACTGTGAAGTCTTAGCCTCCTCATCTTGATGTTGCAGCTGAATATGTAGAAAGTGGCAAACACTGCTGCAAGTCCTGCTGCAAATGTTGGCAGGAGCTTCTCACAGATGACATGGCATCAGCACTGACCATCCATCCACTCCACCTGTGGTGGACAGAGATGGAAGTTTTTGTTATGTTTTCTCTCATAGATTTTTATCCACACAATATTTTAGCACATGAGAACTGAATTTAGGGTAATTATGTATATTCCTTTCCAGTAACAGATTTTTAACTGTTGGACAAGAACCTTTTTTATTTTTAAGTGTAAATATTATTTTTAAAGAATTATATAAGTACAGAGAGAAATAAAACACATGTTAAGAGGTTTAAAGCAAAACATGTGAATAATGCTAATCAGTTCTGAACTCACTCAAAATCAGACAAGGGCTGACTGGCAAACGTAGGCCGGTTTCAACATCCGCTGCCGTTGCATACTCCTGTAAAACATGGACAAGTTCAACAAAACAGTATGCATGTACAAAAATGGGGAAAGCTCGTAATGTTTACGTGTAATGAACCTACATCAGTTGTCAGCATCAACCCATCAGTTGATTCCTTGAAGTGAACCATCAACGGTTGGAGTGGCTGGACTTTGGCCGTCTTTACTTTAGTGCAGAAGTACCTGATGTGTGTGTGCCGTTTCCATTTCCTCTTGGTGTCTCTGTGAATAAAATCAACCCTTAGTAAAATATAAAAATTAAAAACAAATTTAAATACTACACTGTCAGTGCCGCTCTTAAACACTGTGGCATTGATCGGGGTGGACTGGGACAAAATAAATTGGACCAGGCATTTTGGACCAGAGCGGCCAACCACAATCAATAACACACACCTGTTTTTGTCTCTGGAGTGTGTGTACCAACTGTGCAACTAATAAAGTCACTTACTTTAAGCAATGTAACAATTAACAAGAATAAGCAACAGTAGACATGTTAAATACTGTCATTTATTAACACTGGAGACATGTAAACTCCACCTCTACATCCTAGTAATCAGCTCTAAAGCAGATTTCATCCCACTGGTTGTGTTATGCTCTTCTGTTTGCTGGTCAGAGGCAGGTAGTAACTAGTTACATGAGCAACTTTTTCAGAGAAAAATCTGTACTTCTAGAAGTATTTTAACTGCACTGTACTTTTTACTTTTACCTATATTATTATATTGTTATGAACAAAATAAACAATGTAACTTCAGAAACCTTTAATGTAAATGATTATTGTTTAAAATAAATAAATAAATAAATAATCACTGCTCTAGCTTGAGTACTGTCTCTAGATCCACTACCACCTCTGGTTACTTGACTGAATGAAGATCAAGCTGGTTTTACCCAGAAAAGCAGCAGACACACATTTAGTCTGGTTTAAATCTGCTGTGTCTGTTGAAAGTCAGTGAGTTTACAGTAAATAGTAAATACAGTCAGTAGAACCTTGGACTGTTCCAACACAAGCTTTGTTGTAAATAAGAGTGATTGGAAATGTGTTTCTGGTGACTTCATTTCTGCCTTCATTTGTTATTTTATCATTTTATTTTCTCCTGGTTGTTGTTGAACAATGACATTATCCCAATGGTAATAGGGCCACTCATGTAACCTACTGGAACTGTGAACCGGTCCAAACTAAATGTAGGCCTAAAAAAGCCTTGGTACTGTAATAGAACATTGGTCAACCACGGTATGCCGGATAGAGTCCAGCAGTGGCACTGATGCACATTAATAAAGTTATTAATGAAATCTCTCAATGAGGAGCCTCCAGTTCAGATGCTAACGCTAGCATAAATGTACAACTAGCTACTCAGAGAAGAAAGACAAAACGTGGTCCTACATAGCTTTTGTATTAGACGAACCTTAAGTTTTCAATCAGTAAATATAAATATTTAACTTTCCACCATCAAATTCCTATAATCTGACTATGGCCCAAAATGGTTCATTTACTAAGTCTTGTTCCTTGAGTAAACTATGACAAACAACATCACAGCACAGTCTCTGGTCTAAATATTGACTTTAAACTATGCAAAACCACAATTTACATTCTAAAGAGTGATAAACTTACCCTTTAGATGCTTTAAAATTGGAGAATGACTGCTGACTGTCGAAGGTTGAGGACGCCAAAAGAGCATGTGCCCCAAAGGAAATACTGTATTAGACTGTTTGTTGCCGTAATTTTCCAGCCGCCGTAATTCAACAGAAAAAACATCAGATTTAACATCATTCTACCGTAATTTAGAAAAACAGTGTATTACTGTTGGAATTCTGCCGTAAATTTACAGAAATTTCTTAGAGTGCTGTTGAAACCAGGCGCTTTCTTGGCATCAAAATGTGTCTTTAAAATTCACGGACATCAAGATGAATATACTGACAGCTATAAGCGGTGTACTTCTTTTGCAGATAAGTACGCATCTGATGGAAAGCAATCAGACAATTAAAGCACCAATAAGTGCAATTGCTGTATAATTTGAAGACGTATGAGGGAACATACTGTGATTTAACTATTAAATGCAACATATTTTCACTTAGATTTTATTTTTTATTCTGTCCAGATACTGGGTTTGGGGCTGACTGCTGGTTTTGTGTCTGGGCAAGGATCTGAAGTCTGAAAACGTAGCTTAAATTCACCATTTTAAAATCTCACTGGCTGTGCTGCAAGTTTCCACGTCTCCAAAATGTGCTTGCACCAGGATCAGGGTTTGCGTAAGGTTGTGCACATTTTACTGTCATGTAAGAAAAGCTTCAAAAATGAGGCCCCTGAACCTCTGAGATGTGGTGGAATGGGAGATTCACACCATGGAGGTGTAGATAAAACCTAAAGACAAAGGAAATGTCTCTCAGACAAAAAGTTTGGATCAGAAGTTGCATTTTTAATTTAAATCAAACAAGTTTGTCTAGTTTTTAAATATTTAGACTTGGTGGTGTTGTGTTTCATCATCTTTCCAGAGAGTAGGTGGTTGATTCTGCTCATGAAAACAGTTTAAGATTTCTCTTTTGTGTGCTTTGGGCTGTATTCTTGGATGTCTGAAGTTGTTTCCAACTAAGACAGATGATATTTTGATCAAATTTTAACAATAACTTTTCAATGAATTGTTGAAAATTTGCCCTCTTCTTCAGAAAGAGCATCAAATATCCCCTTTAAGAGTTTAATCAAAAGTTTAGTGGTGGTTTGTGTCTCTGATGATGGAGAATTAGTCTGGAGATAGGGTTACAGTGTCTTATGTCTTTGAATAATGCTTTTATTTCACTCTTTTACATCTGAACATTCTGCCTGAGTGGGGACTTAAATGGAGACTCGTCTGGGGAAAAATCTGATAAAAAGTAATATAAGTTCTTTTCTGTCTGAAGGTTTGATTATCTATTAGTGAACTTCATGCAGCTTGAAAGTAATTCAGATAAAACAGAAAGAGAGATGCTAATGTTAGGAGGCGGTTGCCTGGGGAACAATTGTTAAACTTGTCCCTGCTGGAAACACCAGTATAGACCAGCATAGATGGTTACCAGCATATGTTGTGTTTTGGTGCTGCTTTAGCATTCAATCACCAGCAACCCATAGACCAGCATACTGGACCAGCATTGTATGCTAGTCCACCAGCTAAACCAGCACCAAAACACAACTGGTCTGGTCTTCTCAGCAGGGATTAATGGATCAAACCCTGAAACAAATGCTAATGCCTTCTTTCAGGGAATAAGGTGCCTTTGGAAGTGATATGCCTTCTCTGTCAGATGAGTTTTAAGATGATGCAAGTAAGAGTTGGACGTTTGTAAGAGAAGATGAGAATCCTGAGAGATGGAGTGTGTTTTTGACATCTCTGTGATGAGCAGGGTGAATCCTGTTGGAAGATACATACAACAGCTTGAATTTGGTCAAAACAAGCTGGTGTTGAGCTGCGTTGCCTTCATTTTGCATCAGTTTGAATATTTTTAAAGCCGATTCACGAGTGATTCAGCTTTCCCCTCCTTGTTTTCTCTGTTTGAAATTAAGACATGTCTGTGACAGAGCAGATGCTGTCCAAGAAAAGCTGCAGGTTTCATTTTTTGTTCCTTTTTGACGTCAGATGAGCAGGTTTGTTTATTTGTTTGATCTCCGTCACTGCTGAGTACTTGAGGTGCCTGTTTACGTCCTGCTCATCCCTCAGCGGTCGTGCTGAGTGGAAGTCTGCAGCATGCATTTGGATTGAGGACGAAGATTATCTCTGCTTCTCTGTGATTGGCTGAGCATTTAAGCACTCTTGCTTTCCTCCGAGAGTGAGTGTGCCCGTTTCTCCAAAGAGGTTTGAAACACAGAGTGAGAATGATTTTCACTTGCTCTCAGTACACCATGAATCACACACACACACGTAAAGGCAACTCATACCATGTGCTTTGATCATTCTCTGTGTGTTTATAAGTATTCCATTAGGTCATAGTCTCAATCTAAGTGACAGTGTTCTCACGTGGTGACATTTGGAGGAACACTGGTGCCACATTATGAACAAGAACAGCAGCAGCCTAATCGTCTTCCAGATAACAACGACGCTCCAGCTGAACGGCAACATAATAAATCGCGGAGGGTCAGCTGGATGTCGGACATGAACACAAACAGACGCTGCGGTCATCTTCCATCAAAACAGGAAGAGTGTGTGGAGAAGTCAGATGTTTTAATGTGCATCAAAAACAAAGACAGCAGTGAGCATATTTGGTCGCTGTGTGAGTCTGAGTCACTTGATTGAGGCAGATTGAGAAGGACAGAGATACAATTCAGTCGGTATGACCGCTGTCTCTGTCATAAAAAGGTATTTAATCTGTCAACCCAGTTTAAGTCTCATAAAATCACATTTTTGTAAACATTATCATTTTTACTAAAACAAAATACCTAAATAATTTTGGTGGTGGCAGAGGAGTTAATTGCCCACCCCGTAACCAGAGGATTGCTGGTTCATGCTCTGCCCGTCGCAGTCGTTATATCCTTGTGCAAGACACTGAAGCTTCATTTTCAGAGTGCAGAACGAATATGGACCGTAATCCGTGTGGCTAGGCAGGCTGCCATTTACAGCAGCTATGTATGGATAGTGTGTGGAATGTCTCCACAATGCTGCTCACAAACTAAACTATCAAACTATCCTACACTGAACCGATATCCCTGTCTTTAATAACAACAAACGAAGCCAACACAATGATTCAACACAGGCTTCATTTTGAAATAACCCGGATTCACCTTGCTTCATGAGGATCCGCATGCATCGTCTGGAAAAAATAGAAACCATGTAGAAAGATTCTGCAGCTCCGCATCCAGATCTGCTCCTCTCTACAGCTGGTATAAATGCTTTGATTGGACTTAATGATTTTCCGTCTTTGCGGAAACTGCACAGATTCCGATCTGCACTCTTTCCACACTAGGTGTAAGGCTTTAACCTGCTTTGCCTGCAGGTAGTGGTTGGAAGCACAGACATATGTTCGTACACGCCTTGTGGGCTGGCACTGCCTATAGGAGCTGCCGTAGTGGCCGGCCACCATCTTAGTTGGGTCTCCATTCGCCCCCAGTGCATTCATTTCTACTGATGAAGGTGCTTAGCCAGCTAAAAAAAACCACATTTTATCAAGATTTTTCACAAAACCAGACACATGGTATGGCATGATAATTAAAATATAAATATAATTAAACAAAATAAATAAATAAAAAAATTAAATCCCATCAGGTAGGCTAGAAAAGTCAATAGTAATCCCACGTGATCTGTTTTCAATAGTACATCGGTTGTTGCAAATGTATGCTGCACAAAAACGGGCATAGTTGCCCACTCTGCATTAACTTTGCAGAGTGAGGAGACCCATCCAATATGGCGGCGATGCTGTTACGCTCGCCAGCACCCAATGGGGCGTCTACGTATTCATGTCTATGTTTGGAAGGACCAGTGCTCAACAGCCTCGCTTCCATCACTGCACCCCAAGGCAACTGTGACTACATTGTAGCTCATAACCATCAGTGTGTGAATGTGTGTGTGCGTGGGTGAATGACTTGGGGGGTTGTAGAACCCTAGAGGGTGCTATTGAACCTTTGCACGTGATGTCATGCCATTCATGGAACCGCCCCTTTCACCATGGTGGACGGCAGAGAAACTGTTTACACACGTTTAAACTCCTAGGAAGCTAGTCAAAACAAGCCAGTTTCTAGCCTTATATCGCTTTTATTTTGTTGATTTCACAGTAAAATGGTAACAGTTTGCTGCACGATTGGCTGCAGACAAGGGTGTAAGCTCAACTTGTCTTTTTATCAAATACCTTTGATTGAGACAGAAGACGAGGATGGACAGCAGCTGTCAATCAAATCGACTAGCAGCCCTCAAGGTATTTTCGAATTTGCAGCAAACATATTTAACGGGGTATGGTTAACCCCGTAAAAAGACTGACTGTGATGGACCTGAAATGATAAATGTGATGTGTTTATATTACTTATTTAGTATTGATAAACTTATGTTTCACCATGGAGACGTTACTGTCTGAATTACTAAATATTAATAATATTGTTCCAATGTAGGACTTATTTAGCGTGGTGAGCTTCACCTTTATGAGATATCTATCACCCGTGTGAGAGCCCTGTTAAAAAAAACAGCATAGACCAGCATAGCTGGTTACCAGCACAGGTTGTGTTTTGGTGCTGGTATGCTGGTGATTGGATGCTGGACCAGCATGAAATGCTTTTGATGGGATATAGGACCAGCATGCTAGATCAGCATCCCATCTTGCTAAACCACCACCAAAACACAACAAATGCTTGTAACACTTGTGCTGGTCTATGTTGGTTTTTTTCAGCAAGGAGTAGCAGCTGAACCCAATGACCCATCTAGCGACAAAACTTGGTAGGAATCTGGACTTTTTTAGTTTTTTTAAGCCAGCTCCAGTGTAAAGTGAAACGCTGTTTATCACATAATGTTATAAACCCAGCGGGGTGAATTCTAGCAAAGTCTATGTTTGGAAGGACCAGTGCTCAACAGCCTCGCCGCTTGTTTAAATCGGTGAACAGTGGCAGGGAGAACATAAGCTAATGTTTGTAAGCTAGCTAACATATAACATTTGTATATATTGTTCTCTATGAGCCCCACCTAGGTGTGCTAAATCTTGCCACAAGTGAACTGGTCTTGAACTAGTAGAAACCAGGCCAAACTGGCAAAATAACACAACCTCAGTCACCAGACTCGCCGCTTTTGCCCTCCGTTCAATGCTCTCGTAATTCATTGTTGACATCCACTGTGGCGGATCCACATGATCAGGTGATGTTGGTGCAAAGGGTCAATATCAAATACAGGCCAAAGAACATACAAACAAGTTATGCTTCTTCCTGTATAATCACTGAGGGTTATCATGACAGGATTATACTTTGTCACGCAAAGTTTGAAGTATAGAAAATAATTCTCTTTCTTTCCTTGGAAGATTAGATATCACCTTCCACTTTTTATGCTAGTTTCAACTAAAATCATCTTATATTGAGAAATAGCAAAGCCTAGTTCACACAAAAAGACAATCACAATTTTTGACCTAATTCTCCACCTCGACAATCTTAAAATCCCACTCCGATCATCTTTTTAGCTGTTTTAAATAGTTCTCAGTGGTCTTTAAACTACTAATTATGCCGTTTTTAGCCCAAATTATAAAACCTGTGTCGTTTTCTAGTACTTAGTTTCTACAAAGTGGAAGTAGCTCATTAAAAATTCACCTCTGGGTTGTGGGCGGAGCTATTGGCATGGAGGACCCCTCCTTCATCTTATTCTCTACTCCTCAAAGTCTGAGGGGGCAGAGCAGACTGGAGTTTGTGCTCCGCCCAGTGGCTTTGTGACATCACAAACTCAGTCAGTTCTAGGCTACATTTTTCTACTGATTCACAGAGATTTAAATGCAGAAATTCTCAAAAACGCAATTTTGAGCTTAAATTTCTTTAGATATGTATGTAGTATACGAAAAATGCTTCCAGAACATGTTAAAAACAAAAAAGAACACAATTTTCATTGGAGTGGGTCTTTAAGGATGCATCTGATTATCATAATGGCTCTATAATAATCTTATCCAATAGTCCTACCATGTGTTCGTCGTGGTCTTGTCACGATATCGTACAGTACGTCTTGAGGTAAAAATAACACTTTTCAGTCTGCTCCACTGGAGCATAGCAAAGTAAAATACATAGACCATGATGCTTTGCTTCCGCGTCATTGGCCAGTTCGCCAATGGGAGTGCGTGCAGCCCACACAGCAAAGATAAACAAACATGGAGGATGGAGGCTACAGCGGTGAATGCAGCACGTAGAATTCCAGTCAAAGTATTTTATGTTGTGAGTCTTATTATCGTGAGCCTCCCCACAATATCGCAATAAATATTGTATTGTGATGTTCATATCGTGACAATATCGTATCGTGAGATTTGGATATTGTTAAACCCCTAGTGGGGTCTCATGTTTTGAAAGTCATCCAACAATTATGAAATCCTGCCATGTGAACTGGTCTTAATGCGTTCTAGTTGAATCTAGAACAAAATGGTTAGATGGACGATAGCCATCGGTTGACTCCAAAAGTTGATCAATTGTAAAGGTGCATCCAGGGATTAGTTTTTGTCCATTGGTTCATGAGTTTGCTAACACTACAGATAATCAAACACCTGCACACACACACGCGCGTGAACTTTAACCACCCTTCCCAGGACTGTTTTTATAAATCTTCTCAATTATAATCTGTAAATTCTAGAGATGAAATCAATCAAAAGAGTTGGGTGAAGCAGGCGTTTTCTTAGAATATTTACATAACAATCATTTCTAATCAAGGCCTATCCTGGGAAGTACTTCATCATAGCCACATAACTTAGACAAATTAATAATTAGATCAGTATCATTATCATATTTATACATCTTTACATTTACAGCTGTATCGGCCATAACTCACAGTGAAGAAATGTAGACATATGACCTGACAGAAATGGTCAAGTCCCATTTTAATCATTTGATCTTAGTTTGCTGTCAAGGATTAGACCATTCTGTTTACCCAAAATCTTTTCATCTCATTCAATTATCAGTTGATTTCTCATTGTCTACCTCATATTTTTAAGCAGTCTGATGGTTGCTGTTATGCCCCTCTGCATCTTCACTGGCCTGTCTGTTGTTCAGGCCTTGATTGCACCAAGTGGCTGCACTTGTGTGTGCAGGGAAGAAGCCTGCTTGGTTAAGCCTCATGTCTCATTTACCGAGTACAGCATGAATGCCGTCTGGCTTCTGCATGACTTCCGGAAGGACTCCCATTTATAATGACTGCGGATCATGTGCTGAAAGTCTCCATGTATTATATATACAGGTCCTTCTAAAAAAATTAGCATATTGTGATAAAGTTCATTATTTTCTGTAATGTACTGATAAACATTAGACTTTCATGTATTTTAGATTCATTACACACAACTGAAGTAGTTCAAGCCGTTTATTGGTTTTAATATTGATGATTTTGGCATACAGCTCATGAAAACCCAAAATTCCTATCTCAAAAAATTAGCATATCATGAAAAGGTTCTCTAAACGAGCTATTAACCTAATCATCTGAATCAACTAATTAACTCTAAACACCTGCAAAAGATTCCTGAGGCTTTTAAAAACTCCCAGCCTGGTTCATTACTCAAAACCGCAATCATGGGTAAGACCGCCGACCTGACTGCTGTCCAGAAGGCCATCAGTCTCCAGAGTCTGGAGGAAGACTGGGCAGAGGGAAATGCCAAAATGCCTGAAGTCCAGTGTCAAGTACCCACAGTCAGTGATGGTCTGGGGTGCCATGTCAGCTGCTGGTGTTGGTCCACTGTGTTTTATCAAGGGCAGGGTCAATGCAGCTAGCTATCAGGAGATTTTGGAGCACTTCATGCTTCCATCTGCTGAAAAGCTTTATGGAGATGAAGATTTCATTTTTCAGCACGACCTGGCACCTGCTCACAGTGCCAAAACCACTGGTAAATGGTTTAATGACCATGGTATTACTGTGCTCAATTGGCCTGCCACCTCTCCTGACCTGAACCCCAAAGAGAATCTGTGGGATATTGTGAAGAGAAAGATGAGAGACGCAAGACCCAACACTCTGGATGAGCTTAAGGCCGCTATCGAAGCATCCTGGGCCTCCATAACACCTCAGCAGTGCCACAGGCTGATTGCCTCCATGCCACGCCGCATTGAAGCAGTCATTTCTGCAAAAGGATTCCCGACCAAGTATTGAGTGAATAACTGAACATAATTATTTGAAGGTTGACCTTTTTTGTATTAAAAACACTTTTCTTTTATTGGTCGGTTGGAATATGCTAATTTTTTGAGATAGGAATGTTGGGTTTTCATGAGCTGTATGCCAAAATCATCAATATTAAACCAATAAACGGCTTGAACTACTTCAGTTGTGTGTAATGAATCTAAAATATATGAAAGTCTAATGTTTATCAGTACATTACAGAAAATAATGAACTTCATCACAATATGCTAATTTTTTGAGAAGGACCTGTACAGTCTTTGGTATTATCATACACTGTAAACTGATATTTCTGTCATTAATAATATAAGAAAAGCTGGGGAAACAATACAACACAAGTTTTATTTTCAAATATACTGGATGCACCTCGCTGAACCTCATCCCTCTTCCTGTCTGGCTTATGTAATGTCTTTAACTCCATGACTATCTGCATGCAATGGCCGGAAAAAATAGACATCATGCAGAAACTTTCTGGAGATAAGCATCCAGATCTGCACCACACTGCAGCTAGAGTGAATGCTCTGATTGGACTCAAGGATTTTTGCGGAAACTGTACGGAGTTCGGACCGCATTCGATCCGTAACTCGGTGTAAATGAGAAGTCAGGCAGATCACTTCTGGAGCTCCTGTCTGTTTGTTGGTTTCAGGATTTTAAAATTCCTATATCATGCAACATCCACTTTTTGGAGCTGTTGACCATGTTATTTTGTTATTGCCTCAAGAAAAACACACCAAAAGCAGTTGTTGTCTTTACATATTTATTTTCCTGTCTCAGCTGCAAATCATCTGCTCGTGTGCATTGCAACTCTTTCCTTCGCTTCCTCTGGTCCATGGACTGTAAACACTAACAGCCAGTCTCTGTGTAGCTAGAAGAGAGTTGAGAAGAAATTATTTCTTGCTTATCCAGTCTGCACTCTAAATAATGCCTTGAGCCCAAAAATGGATTTCTGTCTGCAACAGGAACTGGATCCCTGTCCAGTCTTCCTGAAGAATCTGCAGAAATAGTTGAATTTCATCTTCAGGAGCTGTCAAAAACGAGCCAGAATGTGATCGTGATTTCACAGACACTTTGTTAAACCACAGTCTGTACTGGAGTGGGTTTTCAGATTACTTAATCAAACCGGTGCCATTCCAATATTAAAATCACCCGATGGATAGGCCAGAGTGGTGAGTACCACCAAACGGCTAGCTGCTAGCTGAATAGTTATAAACGTTGGGTGAGTGTCAGGGACGGACTGGGACAATAATTCAGGCCAGGAATCTGCTACCATCTCATACACCTTTTCCCCGTATGAGTTGTGTGTGTGTGTGTGTGTCTCACATGCACGTGTGTTTGTATTAGCAGCCCGGGGGGGTGACCCATACAAATTACTTATATTCTATAAAGAAATTACATTTCAGTAGTGCCAATGCTAATATTTTATCATGTTATGTGCCTACCGTTGCTCTGGAAGGTGTACAGTAGTTTAGTGCAGGCCCTTTAAATGACTCTTTTATCGAGAATACTCCCAAATTGTGTTCCGTCTCCATTTTTAGTTGCAATCCCACTGACCTAATCATAACATGACAAAAATGTGGATGTGATATTTTCATCAGCTAAGTTTCTTTGTACACTTCTGGCATTTTTGGTAATGAATGTTAAACTTGTTTCCCTGGATGGTACAGAATAGAATAGAATAGAATAGACTTTATTGATCCCTCAGTGGGGAAATTCACTTGTCACAGCAGCACCATCACTCAAAAGGTAATTAGAAGAAGATAAAAACAAGTATACATCTATATACACATAGGCAGTAATCTAGTATTGTAATCTTAGATCACTAAAAAAAACACAAATAAAAGATAAAAACAAACTACAACTAGAACTACAACTTGTCAGTTCCTATAAGTATCTGGGTATCTGGCTTGACAGCACACTTTCATTTGACATTCACATTAACTCATTACTCTCTAAAGTCAAGTCAAGGATTGGGTTTCTATACCGCAACAGGTCATCCTTTACTCATTCTGCAAAGCAAACCTTGGTCAAAAAGACAATCCTTCCCATCTTAGATTACGGTGACATCATTTATAGGACTGCTTCCAAAAACCTTCTTCATAAACTCGATGTCATTTATCACTCAGCAATCCATTTCGTCACTGGTGCCCCTTTCACTACTCATCATTGTGATCTGTACTCACTCGTTAACTGGCCATCACTCCATTCCCGCAGGTTGTTACATTAGGATCAATTTATATACAAAACAATCATCGGTAGAACACCGTCATATCTTCGCTCATTACTCATCCAACAACCAGCGCAATTTACGTTCCAGTAACCTAATCTCTATGGTTATTCCCAAAGCTCACACCTCCTTTGGCCGCTCCTCATTCCAGTTTGCTGCTCCCAACGACTGGAATGAACTGCAAAAATCACTAAAGCTCACTACCTACGTTCCATTATCTACCTTCAATAATTCATTGCATTCAATAGTTTCTGATCAATGTACCTGCTTCTGAGTACTTAAAGATGGTTTTAAGTCTGTTTTGATGGCTTGTACATATTATATATGAGAACAGTCCTTTGTTTTTATGTCTAGCTGTTTTATCTTATTTTTATCTTGCATTTTTTTAATCTTATCTGTTTATCTTATCTGTTTGTGTAAAGCTAACTATGTGTCTGTTGCTGCTGCCTCTTGGCCAGATCGTCGTTGTAAATGAGAATGAGTTCTCAATCGACTCATCTGGATAAATAAAGGTTAATAATTGTCCGTGAGCTCAGAGAACTGTTGCCTTTTCAGAACAATCCTCGAGTCAGATTCCAGATCTACACCAGAACTGCTGGGTGTTCACATGAACCAGTAGAATCTTTTCTGTTCATCAAACCAACTGGCTGCTGCAGAGCTTGAGTTTATAAGCAACACCTTAAGGCTTCTGTGAATCCCCCAAGAAGAACTGATTAGCTGTCTAATCTCCAGGGATTATGTGGGAAACCACTACTGAGAACAGGAAGCTTCAGAGCGAGAGGTGGGAAGATGGAAACAAGAGTCGTTCTTTTCTTGTCTCCGTGACTTTACCTCCTTGCCTTCTCATTTCTGTGATCAGCTTTTAATTACATGATTTTAAGATCAAGAAGCACCTTTTCATTTACATCCTGGAGGAGAGGTTTAATCAGTTGTTTTACAAGCTCTGGTAAAGAGAGGCTCAAAGTTAGCAGGTATGGGTTTTAGAACAACCCCTTGCTTTAGGGTTGGTATATGATGTTTGGTCTTCCACACATCCCTTACAGGGAATGTGGGTAGATCAGTGGTGTCCAATCCTCGTCCTCACCAAATCAGATGTGTTGGAACACAGAACTAAAGCGTGTAGGATAATGGTCCTTAAGGACCAGGATTGCTCACCACTGTTTAAGAGCAAAGAACACAAGTACACGACAGCCACTTTGTTAAGTACCACTGTTCCACAAATTACTAATTAGCCACTCACATGAACACAGTTCAATGTATTTAGTCATCTAGATGTGGTGATGACAACAACTTGTCAGTGACTTTAAATCGGTCATAGTTGATGGTGTCTGACAGGCTGGCTCAAGGATTTCAGAAACTGCTGAAAGAGCACTAACGGCATTCCTGAAGAAGTGTCCAGTGAGTTTAGAAAAATGTGTTCAGACAGGAAATTTATATTTTTAAAGAAGCTGTCCAGAGTATTTCTTTTATCTGATGGCACCATCTAGTGACTGACAAGCATATCACACCAAGAGTCGTTTGACTCGTTTTTTTAATATGGCGACTGCATGTTTCTTGTTTATGAATGTGCTTCTGTAGCCGACAAACAGAGCTAAAACATGTTGTTTTACAATTATTATTCTCATGTCATGTTGTGTTTTCATAAATTTATATTTTAAAGACTTACTTGTCCGTGAAAAGTTCATCAACACTATTGTTTAGTTCTGACCGGCGCTCAGTTTCCTATTGCATGGAGCTCTAAGGGGCAATGGGCGGGCTTAGCAAAAAAAAAAAAGATGTATTGCTTACATTATATCACACTGCATGATGAGACAATCACTTTTACGGATTTCTGAAAAATCATTCATAATTCTTGAAAGGGTAAATCTCCGGACAGCCGCTTTAACTCAGCTCAAAGCAAAATTAAGTAAACAGTTGTGTGGTACCACACTCATTAATGAGAAGAATGAATGTATATTTTTGTGAAAACCAAAACCTATTGGTTCTATTGGATCTGTGCTGTCAGACATGTCCAGAACAGAAGTGATTATTATCTTTGTGGCCTGCATGCTGGTTCTTTCATTGAAATTGTATCTTTATTTATTTATTTATTTATTTATTTATTTATTTATTTATTTTTTAATCTCAACTTCTTTTTGGAGTTTGCATGTTCTCTCTATCCATCTGTGGATTTTCTTCAGGCATTCTGGCTTCCTCTAATTGGCATTACTTAAATTGACCCTAGGATTGTGTGCCTGCACGGTCGATTGTGTCTGTGTTGGCTCTGTAATGGCCCTTCAAACCATCCAGAGTGTACAGCTCCACACCCCGCTGATAAACATACGTCATGCATCCGTTCTAACAGCCACTTATGGGAACATATCCATAGCAGAAAATATGGAGTGGTTGAAAAACCTTCAGGTCTGTGTTTAAAACCAGAGAGTGTTTCCAGCCATTTGCCTAATAGGTGTAACTGCTGGTTTTACTGCCACAGCAGGTGTCCCTGGAATTAGACGCTGAATGAAGCTGCTGTGTTGCGTTAATTATTTTGTTTTGAATTACTGCACACTCTTAGTGAAGTATCGTTATTTCCCAAGTCTGTATTGACAACAGATTCTTTGAGGATTGTGAGAGATAAATGGAAAAGTTCATGGAAAAATGGTTAAAGAATAGAGAAATGCAAGTTTAAAGGAGGAGAGAGGACGAGTGTTGTATGGTAGAAATGTCTGGAACACGCTGCAGCGAGAGACGGGTGGTATCCTAGAGCTGCTGTGGGGCCGTTTACTCATGACTCACAAAGGCCACAGTGGTGCTCATCCTCTGCGTGCTGTGAGAGTGCCTTTCACTCCATGAGGACATCAAACAATTCCTCTGGTGTGCTCCAGAATGACAGTGATCACTTTATTGTGAATAAATATGCATGGCTTAAGTGAATTATCACGTCTAACCGATTCCAGAGGAGAACCCTGCCTAGTGCTGCCAATAAATCACACTTTGAACAGTTTCTTTTCCTGTTTTCCCCAATCAACTCTGCAGAGGAACAGTTGTCCACAAGTGTAGTACACTCACCCACCACTAGATGGAGTCACTGCAGACAGCTCCTCTAACCAACAAATACAGTTTTATTTATTTATTTCATACATGCACGTGTACAGAAACACATGAATATTCAGAAATCCTATGGAATATTTTGTCGTCATCTTATAAAACACTTCACGTGTAAACGCAGGTACTTATATACATAACTGTATAAAGCTTAACACACATCTATGCAAGTTACACCAGTATGATCAGAATTCCTACCAACTGTCTGCACAAAAGCTTTGTTTTACACAAAAACATTGGGAAACATTTGATGTCATCCTAGTTTTAGTTCAGCTGAAACAGTGTTCACCATCCAAATATTGTGTTCCCAAATGGATGTTTCCACCGTACGCTGTTTGGTGTTTGAATCAAAAAAAGGGTAGAAAGAAAAAGCAGAACATGATTTATTCATCAGCCCAAACTATTTTAGAGCCACGTTGAGACGAACGCTGTCAATAGTCTGAGCTGAGTTCTTCCTCCCTGTGCTGTTAAATTCCCTTTAGAGGCTCCATGTTCACTCTGCTGCTGCTGCTGGATCCTTTTTTTGTTAAGATCCTCTTCCTCTCTCTGTTTTTCTGAACCTCCAAGCTCTCACAGTCTTCTTGACTTCTGTTTCTTTTTTCTCTCTAAGCAGTTATTTGAAACAAGGTTCTTTATTTACCAGCCAACATTTATTTTTGCTCATTAAAATTGTGTGAAATATGCTTTAACACATAGATAGTGATTTATCCACAGCTCCAGTCTGAGAAGCATTATGTAATATTTTAACTCAGTGTTGACGGTAAACAAAGAAATAAATCCTTCATTTATGAACCTTAACCCTAAGAATACGTTTGATAAAAACATTTTATTCAAAAGTGTTTTGGACTCATTACAGAAAAGTACCAAATAAAATCTAAATGTAATCTGATTCCCTTGTTTTCAACTTGTCTTGTCAGGAATTCCACATTTACTTGCTGCTCCCCCTGTCCACATCCATCAGCATCACCTTTATGCTCGTCTGTATTCTAGACGATATGAGGTCGTTGGGTAGATTGGCATGCGTTGGTCACTGGTATATCAGCTCCTACACCAAGGATAACTCACAAATAAACAAGACTTTTGAATTTTCCTGCCAATCTGAACTCTTTCTGTAGTTTTTTCCTATTTGATGTAAATGAAGGCAGCGTTGGCAGCTCTTGTGTTATTTGCACAAGATTCCCTTTTCTTCAGAAGTTTTGCGATGCATCCTTGGCTCACAATTTTAAGTTACAATTAGGATTCCTCAACGATGACAACGTGCCAGCTTTTGTCAAATCCTTCTTCTGTTAACAGACTTCTGAGTTCCAGTGTGCCATCGGTTGTTGGGGTCTGTTTCTTGGGCGATAGGCATTTTTATTGGGTGTAATAAAAAAAGACGGCTTAAACCGTTGGTGTTGATGAATCGATTTGTATGAATTATTACAGAGTAAGTGTGTGTGTGTGTGTGTATTATGCTGGTTCGCTAACAACGTTTGCATCTGTGTTTATGGAAGCAGGTGTCTGGAGCTGCCGTGTACCTTTCAGTGGAAGCTTACAGCTGTGCTTTGTTATTCATTCATTTATTTAGAGCACCTTCCACAACCTTTAGCAGAAGCCAAAGGTGTTGAACACAACAGTAAAAAGCAAACACACTAATAAATACAGTAAAAGATAAAAACACAATAAAAACTGAATAACAGCACATAAAGGAAAACAACTATTTCAATCAAGGCAAAGTTGCAGACCCCAATGGTGAAAACGCCTGGACATTTTAATGGGCCTTCAGACGGTGTAGTCCCAAGTCTAAAATGATGCCTGTCATTCCTTTATGTTACTAATTATTTTCACTTGCAGTCAGTGTGATTATTTAGGTCACCAAGCAGAATTGGGATTACACTTTTGGGTGGAATAGCCTTTTAACTTACAGTAGATTGCCAGGTATTAGTGCTGGAACAATGCCTACAGTAACTAAAATAAATCAGTTTCAAAAATACCTGTGTGTGTTTCACAATTTAATCTAAATCTATAACGGACTCAGACTGTCTCTGGACAGAGGATTCAGGAGGAGATGACAGTTGGGTTTTCAGTGAAAGAAATGGGGTTTCTAATAAATAAGCAACACCTGACTGGTCCTTCTGGTGTGGGCAGCATATAAATGAGTGGTTTTAATGGGAGAAAGGGGACAGTTTTTAATATTGAGTGGGAGGCTTCTAGGAAAAACGGTTGGTAACAATCAGCGTATTTCATATATGAGAATAATCAATGCCTCATCTGTCCCACATGGCTGTAATTATTTACTTTATTCATGATAATCAGTGCTTTTATAAACACATATTAGGTGAGAAACAGGTAAAATGGCATTCATTTCAAATTCTGCTGTATAGTTAAGCTGGTTACTGTCATCGAGACCTGGGGCCTCATTTATGAAGCTTGCTTACGCACAAAACATTGTCTGAAAATGGCGTAAGTCATTTTCTGTGCAAACTTTGTGATTTAGGAAGAAAAACTTGACAGGAAAATCAAAATGTGAGCTACTTTAAGTAAACTTTGACCCGGACGTAAGCACATTTTGGGTAACCGGACAGCACAGCCGTCTGGGATGGAAACATGGTGGATTCAGGCTACATTTACAGATGTACTGATTTACAGACGGGCTGAGAAATTTATGCCATTTCCTGCCTCTTTGGGTTAAATGTTCATTTTATGTTAGACTTAGATCTGGAATATCTCAGAGATCCCTGGGCACCACAGTGCAGCCATTTTGGATGGTAACAATGATTATTACCATCTTCTGCTCCATCTGATCACTTCTTTTCATTTTTATTATTTTTAATTTTTATACGGCCACCATGATTGCTGCAACAACGTGGTGCTGCTGGAAGGCAATAAAACGTTTTTCATGCCGTTACGTCACGCACTTCGATTTGAGTCTTGGTTGCCATGGTCACCTGTGAAATGCCACCAATCAGCCAGCTTGTTTATATGCAGAGTACTCATTAAGTGCTTTGGGTTGACCATTTATGGTGGGTGTAGGAGACGTGATATGATCCCAAAACACCTGAGAACATTTCTTGGATGGTTGTGGTTTAGAAAGCAGGAATTGTGCGCAGCTGCTCACACGCAGTGTTTTATAGGTTGAACAATTTCTGTGCGTGAGTAAATTGTTGTGCTGAGCTTAAGTACAGTTTCAGTAAGGATTCAATGCAAAGTTTTATAAAACTTTATCAGAAAACAGAAAACATCCCATTCACACAACAAGCAGAATGGACCTCCTGCACATCACCTCCATCATTTGGCAGACCTGTTGGGACAGAATGCAAAGCTGCTTTTATGGATTTGAGCCCAAGGACTTCATATCCATGCACAGAAATCACGTTATGTTTGAAAACTGGGTTTCAGCAGCTATCCATTGAAGTTTCTGTAGAACAATGATTTTGTTGGCATGCTGTTACAGTAATCTGTTATCGAGCAGCCACATTGAATCATTAAAGAAATTCTGTTAAAGCCATATGCAACTTTTTCATGTTTTTAAATCATTTTCTTGAGCCAGTATGTGCTAAATAGAACCTTTGTAGGGTTAATGAAATGTCACTCAGACCCCCACCGCCCTCTGTGGCCAGAATACCACACTTGCAACTTCAGAGTTGCAGGCCGCTCCCTGCTGGACTTAGAAAGTGGAGCTGACATGCCTGGTGCTGCAGTCTGCTTCCAGCATGCTTCCTGCATGTTTTAGATCATGAACACAGCTGATTTGTTTGATTTAGTGATGAACCGCTCCTGTAGACACTAATGAAGGCTGAGGAGACATTTCAGCAGTTAGATTAAGGTGTTAAAAAGACAAACGCACAGCGAGGAGATACGTTTCACTTTTTGCTTTCATTAATGAACACTAGGGGGCGCTAAAAACAAGCCAAAACTGCCAAGTGTTCATTTAACACAAGTAATTGTATAAATTTTTGCTGTCTGCCAACATCCAAATAATATCTAGCTTGAAATGAGTTTTAAGAAGACAAAAAATGTAAAAAAAAGCATCTTTCAAACCGTATTACGTGTGTTTTCATAATGTTTACTAAAGCAATATTTTAACACAAAAACAAATTGAAAAAATTTTGAATTTCCTTTGTCTTGTGTTAGAAAAAAACCACACTTAGGACCTCGTTTCAGTAACAGAAGTGCACACTAAGATGACACAATGTGTTTAATATCCATGCAATGGTTGTGATCATTTTAGCTCCCGCTGAGGATCACAGGGCCAGCACAGACGAGGAATGTGGCAGCCTAAAGATTTAAAGATCAGTATGTTCGCCTTGTGTAATTCGTCTGTTTCAGACACTTCAGTGCCTTTCAGCTCACTCTGACCTCTCAGACTCAAAAATATTGCTGTGCCTGCTGGGCGATACAGTCAGACCACGCTGCTTCTCAGATCAATCCAGTGTCGTGCGGGGGGGGGGGGGGGGGGGGGGGGGGGGGGGGGGGGGGGGGGGGGGGCTGCATATCATGACAGAGAACCAGGGAATGAAGAGACTTTTGACAGAGAAGGAGGGAGACAGGAAAGGCCGATCAATAAGCTGAACTCTTTAGCGCTCGGGAGCCTGCGAACGCACACACAGCCCACACCTTTCACACAATATTAACTGCAGTGTGGGATCACGTCTCAGCACACAAAGCACACACTCAGACACAACAGCATGTCTGCAAATGCCAAGAAACTCAGTCTGCACCAGCGTTACTAAAATAGATGAATTCACTCGATCTGATGAAAATCTTTTTCTTCTGATGCAACTTTGTACAAGACTTAGACGATCAGATTCATGCTGGCAGCCCTAGGAATGATTCTCTTTAATCACCATGCTCTTTACAGGGCATGGAACAAAGTACCGTACTAGCTACAGTTTAGTAACAGCTTCATTAAAATGCTATGATAGTCTGCTCATCCATGTAGCATCCTGTGCTTGTGAACAGAAAGGATGACACGTGACCCAGATCCTATTCTATAATAGTGTCGACCACTAATCTGTCTCTTCTCTTCGTCTTTATATTTATTCATCATCTACTGCGTTTCCAAAGTTTGGTTGCAGAAGCAACAGGTGATGGTGGAAAACCAAGATCTCATTTTTCCTAGTGGCACTCTCCAGCTCTTCCTGGGGATTCCAATGTGTTCTCAGGCCAGAGTGAGTATACAGACTCTCCATTAAGTTCTGTGTCTTCCTGTGGGATTCCCCCAAAAACATCCAAAGGGAGGTGAGCAGAAGGCATTTTAGTCAAATTCCTGGACCCCTCAACTGAATCATTTTGATGAGGAGGAGCAGTGGCTCTACTTCCAGGTCCCTTCTACAGATGATGACACTCCTGACCTTATCTAAAGTCTGAGTCCTTTTACTCTGTAGAAAACCTTTATGATCAGCCAAATCTCATGAGCATAGGTGAGGGCTGGAATGTAGATGGATCAACAAGTTGAGAGCTGTTCTTTTCAACTCACCTCCATCTGAACCATCAGTGCTTCCTGGTATGTTGGTAAACCCCACATTCTATCCTACCATCATTTCTGAACAAGAATCCAAAATTTCTTGAACTCCACTTGAGGTAGAGTTCCATCATTTTCCAAGTGAGAATCATGGCCTCAGATTTAGAGGAGCTGACCCTTGTTTTAAACTCATTCACACTTGGTTGGGAACCACCTCAGTGCTCACAACAGGCCATGGCATGAAGATGCCAACCAAACCGCATCATCTTCACAAAGCAGAGGAAACTCTGAGCTTCCCAAACTAGACACACTTACTGCAGCATGAGGTCCTGTCTATGGACACAGCAAACAGGATTAGAGACAAGGGGACACAGCTCCTGTTTTCAGAGTTCCAGATAGTCCTTTAAAGTAATTCTGGCACCCATGTACTCCCAAAACCCCCCTGCTCCCCCTGAGCTTTCATCACGATGGACAATTGTAACAATGTGTCTGTTTCCCACTGACATGGTTGCTAGTTCTCTCACGTGAATTCTCTGATAATCATAACATCCTGGTGATTTTGCCTCCTCCTTTTTCTCCTCTGATGAATGTAAATGAGTTCACACAGCTGGGAAATTGCTGAATAAAAATTATTTTTGTCCACTTTAAATGTAACTGTGATTTTTACTCGTGTGTACTTAAAGGAATCACACAGCAGCTGCTGTCAGATACCTTCAGGATGTGTGTTGTTAGGCTGTTAGTGCCAGTCAGAGTCAGACCAGTTATTATAATTGAAAAGTCACATTAGTCTTTCCTAATCCTGGTCCTCGGAGCCCACTGCCCTGAATGTTTTAGAAGTTTCCCTGCGTCATCACACCTGATTTAAATGAATGGTTCATTAGCAGCTTTCTGACCTTGACGTGCACACTGAGGAGGTAATTCAGTCATTTTAATCAGGCGGGTTGGAGCCGAGACACAGCTAAAACACGCAGGCCTCCAAGGACCAGGCTGGAGAAACTGTGAAGGATATAACTAGCACGGATCATTGAGAGTGAGCTTTTTCTTTTAGTTTTGGAGAAGAAAATATTTTATATTACAGTAACATCAAGTCAGCTCCTCTATGTCTGAGGTAAAAGGGTGGGTCGCTCCCTCCAGGTTAGGGTGAGTCTACCTGAGGTCGAGAATCTCAAGCACCTTGGTTGAGTGATGGTAGGATGGAGTGAGATATACAGGAGACACTAAAAATCAGAATATCATGCAAAAGTCAATTTTTTTTCAGTAAATAATTAACACTCTGTCTGCACACGGTGCAGGACCAAAACATACATCTATTGAAAAACTGTTCCATATACAATTTAGCCCCCACCTATGGTAGTTTATTCTTGTATCTTAACTGAAAAGAAGAAGAAAAAACCAACAAATCCTGGATAAAAGCAGCTGGAATGACATCTCTAGGAGATCACCTCTGTCATCTTGGGAAGAGATTGAAGTAGAACCCCTCCTAGTCCCCACCTAAAAGAGCTGAGATGAGTTGGGTACCTGAATAAGTTGCCTCCTGTTTATGTTCCTCTGGAGGTTTATGGGACACGTCCTACTGGGAGGAGACCATGGGGCAGACTAGGGCTGCACAATATATCGAAAATGTATCATTATCGCAATATCAGCATGCGCAATAGGAATATCGCAAAATCCAGAAAAATATCGCAATTAATGGTCATCTCAGATTTTTGCTACACATAATGCATTTTTCAATCAAATGGAAGCATGAAGTTTTTGACAAATCAAATAGAGCCTTCACCCATTTGGCCAATCGGTTGGGTTCTTATAGGTTAGATGCCTTGGTGCCTAGGTGGACGGCACTTCATTTGGATGGCTAGCAAACACCTGAGTTAGCTTAGAGAGCGTCACAATGACTGAGGGTAAGACGTGTGCGGAAAATGTTAGCGAGAAAGAACTCATAATTCAAACAGCATGGCTATTATTTCAAAGTACTTGTGTTCAACAAACACAAGTTCTTTGCAAGACGTGCCAAACACCCGTGGCAACCACGAGGGGAAACATGACAAATATCCGTTGTCACCTCCAACGCAACCATAAAGATCTATATACTGGGCTCTAGAAAGCTAGCGTTAGCAAACCCAAAGTCTCTGACGTTAAGACAAGTAGCCCAGCAGATGCCCATGGGTGGAACTCCTTATGAGAAACCATCAAAGCGATACAAGGAAATAACAGAAGTGCTACGGGAGTAAACATATCCGTTTAGCTCTGTAAATGTTCTACAGCGTTGTCCTAATGTTTTAAATCGCTCCAACATATTTTAATGATTATTGTTTACAAAAATATTCAAACAGATCATGCTAATTTTGTAATGTAAACTTGCATGATTTCATTTTGTTACTGTATTAATACTAATGATAGAGGATGGAGTGGTGTGTCTAAAGTATACAAAAACTGCAGATTTAAGTATTTGTTCATTTATCGCAAGTAATATCGATATCGCAATATTAAGCACCGTTATCGCATATCGCAGGTTTCCTAATATCGTGCAGCCCTAGGGCAGACCCCGAACTCATTGGAGGGATTATATATTTGTATCTGCTTAGGCCAAGGAGCATGTTTGGGTCTCCTTGGAGAATGGGAACACTACTGTGCAATGTGCATAAAAGCACAGTGGCAAAGCATTCCACAGTTTTGGGACCGCAATCGCAAAAGCTTGGTCTCTTCTCGATTTCTTTTTTGCTGTCGGAGCCACCAACAGGAGCTGATTGGTCGTACGAGCACAGCAACTCCGTCAAATATGACAGAACCACTCCATGCAGCGCTTAAAAACGAATAAAATAATTTTAAAATTGATTCTATACCGAACCGGGAGCCAGTGATGTAGCCTAGACCAGGGTGATGTGCTCTCTCCTCTTGGTACCTGTTACAAATCTAACTGCAGTGTTCTGGACCATCTGCAGTCTCGAGATGGAGGCCTGACTTGTCCCTATAAGCAGAGAATTACAGTAGTCCTGATGTGAGGTCACAAATGCATGGATGACATTTTCTAGATGAGCCCTCGAATTAGCAGAAGAAAATGTTCATATAGATATTTACTACTACATAAAACAGGAGATATTTGAGATGCTTTTATTTTTGCTTATTTGTCCTCTGCTTATCCGAGATTGTGTTACGAGGGCAACAGCCTAAGCAGAGAGGCCAGACTTTCCTCTCCTCAGCCACTTGGGCCAGTTTCTCTTGGTGAATCCCAAGGTGTTCCCTGGCCAAATGAGAAACAGTCCCTCTGGCGTGTCCTGGGTCTTCTTTTAGGTCTCCTCCCAGTTGGATGTGCCTGGAAGATCTCACCAGGGAGGTGTTCAGGATGCATCCTACCCCAATTCCTGAGCCACCTCAACTGGCTCCTCTCGATGTGGAGGAGCAGCGGGTCTACTCCGAGCCCCTCCTGGATGACTGAGCTTCTCACCCTATCTCTAAGGGAGAGCCCAGACACCCTGTGGAGAAAACTCATTTAGGCCGCTTGTATCCGTGATCTCATTCTTTCGGTCACTACCCAAAGCTCGTGACCATAGGTGAGGGTAGGAACGTAGATTGACTGGTAAATTGAGAGTTTCGCCTTTCGGGTCAGCTCTCTCTTCACCACGACAGACCGGTACAACGCCCCCATCACTGCAGATGCAGCACCAATCCGCCTGTCGATCTCACGCTCCACCCTTCCCTCACTCATGAACAAGACCCCGAGATACTTAAACTCCTCCACTTGGGGCAGGACATCGTCCCTGACCTGGAGAAGGCATTCTACCCTTTTCCGACTCAAGACCATGGTCTCGGATTTAGAGAAGCTGATTCTCATCACAGCTGCTTCACACTCTGCTGCAAACCACTCCAGCGAAAGCCGGAGATCACGGTCTGATGAAGCCAACAGGACCACATCATCTGCAAAATGCAGAGACCTGATCCTTAGGCCACCAAAACGGATCCCCTCACCACCTTGGCTGCACTTAGAAATCCTGTCCATAAAAGTTATGAACAGAATCGGTGACAAAGGGCAGCCTCGCTTATGTGTTTAAGCTTTTTGGGTTCAGAGCTAATTTTTTCAGAACCAGCAACCAGAGCCAGTATCTCACAAAGCTGAGTATGTTGGTGACATTTGGAAGTTTTCTCAAATATTTTTCTTGCCTTGTGGTTCCCTTCTTTAAATTTTGAACATGTTAATAACAACCATCCTATAAACATGGGTTGGGAGTCTGATACTCTTCTTAATTCATTTTCTGTGAGCCAGAAAGAGCAAGACAACTCAATTGACAAATGATGAATAAAAGTAAATTAGTACATTTTGATCAAACAGTCTTTGTGAAATAGAAGCAAAAAGGAACAAACATCACAATTTCTTTGCAATTACGTCGTTGAAAGTGACATCAAGTAACAATTTGCATAATTTCTTCATTTTTTGTCTCCAATAGCTGCCAGCAATCACAGCTCAGTTTGATATTGGCTATTGGGTTTAAAGGCAAACACGATAAAATCTTGCTTCACAAACATCGGTCTGCAAACTAGTAACCAGTCTAACCAGTGACATGATCCAGACAGCGCTAAAGCGCTGTTCCACTCTGGTGAGTGAAGGCTTGCAGGAGTGTAGGAGGTAGCGGTAGGGCTAGGTGGCTGGAGGAGGCAGCAGACAGCCAGAGGGGAAGAGCAAATAAATGGACGATGCACCTGAGAGATGTTGAGAGGAAGAGGAGGGCATGATCTCTTGTTTTGAAATGGAAAAAATAAAAGACACTGAAGGCGAGACAGTGAATTAACTGCCTGTATGTGGTTGTGTGGGTTAGCAGGAAGGAGCTCACAGTCTCACTAACGAGCACTTCACAAAGAACTCTCACCTCTTTGCCTCCTTCACCACATTCTCCTCTTCCTCCTTTTGTCCTTTTTACTACAATAAACACAAACAACCCAATCAGCTGGTGATTTTAGCAGCACATTCTGCTTCTGCTGTCATTGCTGATGAGTTTAAAGAGAAGAGTGCATGCACACAGGTGGGAGCATCAGTCAGACAGAGAGGGTGAAGTTCTGATTGTGAAGCAGGTGCATCTCAGATTGCATTTAAGTGTGTGTGAGACAGAAAGGAGAGAGAGAGAGAGAGAGAGAGATAGAGAGAGAGAGAGATGAGATGTGCATGCAGCGTTCCTCCACCTGCTCTCCAGCTTTGATTGGAGGTTGTTTGTGTTCTCACCGAGTGTCGAGCGACGTTGTGAAAGAATTCCTGCATGAGGAGGAGAGCGGGAGTGCAACACAGACAACATGCATTAAAAAAATAAACAGGAGAGAGAGAAAGAGAGAGAAAGAGAGAGAGAGAGAGAGAGAGAGAGAGAGAGAGAGAGAGAGAGAGAGAGGAGGGTGGGCTCAGCATCAGAGCTCATATTCTCCAACGAGCTCCCCTTCCTCCTGCACACAAGAGGACCGCCACTCAGCCATCCTCCTTCTCCCTCTTTCATTTTCTCTCTCTCCTCCTCGTCTGCTCTCCACTTGGAGGGAGGAGGGGGGCAACAGCTCCTGCTGTGTCGATGGGTAGGCAGTTACAAACGTTACTATTCTGAGAGAGACGGCGTGTACGCTGTGCATGCAGAGGAAACCCATCAGGACACATTTAAAGCACAGAGGCAGAGAAACGCAGAGAGAGAGACAGACAGCTTTGCTTCAAAGCACGTTTTTTGCAAAACAAGGGGATGAGGAGGAAGCCCGGGAGGAGCCTCGGACCTGCAGCCGATTCCAAAGCCGTGCTGTCAAACCCAGCCAGAACCTGAAGTCAGGAGGTCACGCGCCGAGAAGGGCTCTGCAGAACAGAATCTTGATTAGTTCCAATTTTCTTTTAGGTTCAGAAGGAAAGAAAGCAAAAGAATAAAAACAAAGGAGACAGTGGAGGTGAAGAGGAGGAAAAGATGGCGAGTTTTGGGAAACTCACAGACTACTTTAATCGCCGCAAGTCTCGAGAAGAGCTGCGGGTGGGCAGGAGCTCGCGGCGCAGCGGTAGTTACTGCTGCACTGTGGCAGAGGCCAGGTAAACACTGTTTATGTCTTTACGTGTGTGTGTGTGTGTGTCTGAGTGTGTGTGTGCAAAGGTATGCATGAGGTCTGCATGCTGTACTACAGACTCCTCATGACCTTAAACAGTTACACTTCTCTGTGCAACATGTGAACGACCTCGTTTGCAGATGTGTAGCTTGACAAAAGCACCAGTCAGGATTTTTGGAGTTTAATGCAGATGTGTGTCCACACACAGACACAACCACCAGGCGTACAGGTGTTTGTTTATTTGTGAGCGTGTGCTTGCGTACATGTGTGAGCAAGCATCGTGTTACATAAGTGTGTAGGTGCAGCTGATGTGTGCTGTCAGCCATGCACGCTGTTAGTCGCTATAGATTCTCCTCACTGATGCACCATTGAATACGGAGCCGTTTCTATAAAAAGGATGAAATCAATATGCTGCTTATAGAAATAAGGCAGAAGGAAAGAAAAGGAGTCAAACACAATGTCTTCTCACTCAAACACCTCCAGCATCACAGGTGGCACGCTGCCCCAGACATTTTTCACCGTTCGGTATAGAAAACCGAGAAATTTAGAGCAGATTCACAGCAGACGTCAATGAAGAAAGTCAATGTTTTGATTTTTGTTTTGAGGACATTTTTATTTGACTGCTTTTATTTTGAAAGGCTTGAGGCTTTTAATGTGTGGGTAGAATCATATTCACCCCTTAAGAATGAACTTTGAAAGCAATTGTTCAATAAAGTTGTTAAAACATTTTTTTTTATGTCAGTTTATGCAACCAGGAGTCATCTTAAGTCACCTACCACACCTTTCTCAGAGGATCTTTTTTAACTGAGCTCTACTTCAACACTATTTTTATCATGTTAACAAATTTTAATTTAGCTGTTAATAAACTTCTTGAGTTTATGAAAAAAACATAAACTCATTGTCCACTTTGTGTTAGTACTGGTTTGGACCCCTTTTGGTTTTAGAGGTGACTAAAGTCTTCATGTCATAGATCCAACAAGGAGTTGGAAACCTCCCTCAGAGGTTCTGGTCCACACTGACATGACATCATCACACCTCCATGATGCTGAAGCTCCCGTTCCACCTCATCACAAACGTTCTGGACTGGACTGAGATCTGGTGAATGTGGAGGTCGTTGGAGTCCAATGAACTCATCATCATTGAAACCATTTAGCGATGATCTGATCTCTGTGACATGTTGCATGATCCTGCTGGAGGTAGCCATCAGAAGATGGGTCCATGTGGTCATAAAGGGATGGACATGGTCAGCAACTAAGGTACTAAGGGGTCTTAAGTGGGACAAGAACATCTCCCTTATGGATGGATCTTTCATGTTGGTGACACCAACCATCTGAATGCTGCAGCTGAAATCCAGACTCATCAGACCAGGAAAGGTCTTCTGGTCCAGTTCTGGTGATCCTGTGTGAATTGTAGCCTCAGTTTCCTGTTCTTAGCTGTGCTCTTCTGCTGCTGTAGCCCATCTGCTTCAAGGTTCTATGTTGTGGTTCAGAGATGCTGTTCTGCAGACCCAGTGGTGATTTGAGCTGCTGTTGTCTTTCTGTCATCTAGAACCAGTCTGACCATTCTCATCTGACCTCAACAAGATGTTTTAGTAAACACGTCTGCTACTCACTGGATCCTCCGAGTCATCATTCATAAAGATTTAGCCTCCTCTGACCATTTTTCTTAAGCAGAGCATCTCAGAAATAATCAGAGAAAATTGTCATCACTGAAATAATTTGATTTCAGCTTGAACTGAGCACAGATTTGTTGTTTGTCACAATAAACACAACTAAGGCTGCAGGCCACGCTGCCTTTTGTTTTAAATCTCACCCATTCTCATCACTGACACGTCTTTTAACACGTTGTCCACTTTCAGGTCATCTGCATCTTCTTGTTGTTTCATCCTCAGTCCGTTTCTTCTGTTTCCAAGCTGAGCATTCACACATTTGATCTCATCCTTTGGTGGCTAAGTGGGAGTGATGGCAGCAGAGTAAGCTGCTAGACTTTTGTTTTTCAGCTCTCACAGTTTACTCCACCCACCATCAGTCACACAATCATTACGGTTAGTATGAACGGGTGAGTTTGGAGTTTATTTTATTACAAGGTGCCGCGTGATGGACTGGCCACTTGTCCAGAGCCCCCCCCCCTCGTCTCTTGGGAGATAGGCACTAGCTCCCCAAGTACAAGATGGCTTTAGGTCTGTGTAAAGTTGTAACATATAAGGTCGTCTTCAATTCAGGATCAACAATCTGGTGACCTAAACAATACATTTGGTCATATCATTTTACACATATTAATGAATATAGCTAAAGATTTAAATATCAGCTTTACTGTGACTGAAGTACTTTTTAAACACCAGACAGACAAATTCCTGGATGCAAATAGCAAAACTAAACTTTCTATGGGCAACAAGTGATCATTTTATCCTTCCTGATGAAAACATTCTTCCAAAAGTCAACTTTTCACATTTCTGAAGCTTTACCAAGAAAACCAGTTTATGGCATCAGTGCTGAATTGTAATATTAATCATCACTCCCACCAGTGCTTCTGCTCGTGAACTGAAATGATGTCCGTCAGATATTATATTATTCACTTAGAGCAGAAGTGTTAACGTGGGTGGACAAAACACTAAGATTCTCTACTTTTGCTAATCCAGCATCTCTCACATCTTCATATTCTCTTCTGCTCGTGCCAACCCTTTTCTGTCTCGGACTCTCCAGTTTTCCTGCAAAGTTACGTTTATCACTCTCTCTTCTTCACCACGACCCTCCCATGTCTGAGTTTTCAAATCTCAGACATCAACAAAAGTCAACTCAAAAGATTTACTGATTTATGAAGATCATCTAGCCTACCTGCATTCAGCCCTTCTCTTGCTAACTTAAATAGGAAGAGGGAGAGTTGTGACCAGTTGTAGCAACTGTTAGCTCAAACAAACATCTTTTATGATGGTGAATAGGTGCATGATACCAATATTAATATGAAATATATCAAATTTTGATATAAGTGTGAGAAAAAAACACCTCTGCTATGATATGCTGTTTTCTACTTTCATCTGGTCCTTTAATTCTTTATAGTGAGTTGTTTTGTTTTAAAGAATTGTGATTTTTTGCAGTTTGGGGCTCCAAAATATGCCTGTTGACAATAAGAACTTTTCATTCCTTTGCTTGTCTTTCAGACTTAACAGAAGTAGGGGTGGGTGATCATAGCCTTAAAATCATATCATCATAGAAACGTAATGAAATGTATTATTTATTATTTATTTACAATGAAATAAAACAAAATTAAAGAAAAAACATTTGATCTGTGAGAGCAACTTGCAGGTAGCAGCATCTATAAGCCAAACATGGATTTCTCTTTGATTTGTTGTGCATGATGACAGCTTACGCGAACAAAGTATAGAAGAAATAGTCTCACCAGAATATGACTTTTTGTAGACATCAAATTTATGACATTGAATTTTTTTCTGTAAAATTATGTATTTGTATTTTTAAAACTTAAAATACACCAGCAAAAAAAAACATCAGTAAAAATTAAAATGCAGAATTTTATCATCAAAAATTCAACATCAGAATTTCAGCTGCAAAAATTCAACAGCAAAAATTCAACAACAAGTGAGGTGACATCCTGGTGACCCAAGCCAAAGTGATCGTCACTAGATCGACTCGACTCCTCGCTGGTGTCACATGATCAGAGAAGTGTAATTTGAATTACATTACTTAAAATTTACTTATACGTTGTTGATTATCATTAAGAACAGTAAACAGAAATAAAATTTTAAGTATCTTTTTTAAGTATACATGCTCCTATTGACCATTTACACTAGGGCTGCACAATATATCGAAACTTTATCGTTATCACAATATCAGCATGCGCAATAGGAATATCGCAAAGAACAGAAAAATTTCACAATTAATGGTCATCTCTGATTTTTGCTACACATAATGCATTTTGTCAATCAAATGGAAGCATGAAGTTTTTGACAAATCAAATAGAGCCCTTCACCCATTTGGCCAATCGGTTGGGTTCTTATAGGTTAGATGCCTTGGTGCCTAGGTGGACGGCACTTCATTTGGATGGCTAGCAAACACCTGAGTTAGCTTAGAGAGCGTCACAATGACTGAGGGTAAGACGTGTGCGGAAAATGTTAGCGAGAAAGAACTCATAATTCAAACAGCATGGCTATTATTTCAAAGTACTTGTGTTCAACAAACACAAGTTCTTTGCAAGACGTGCCAAACACCCGTGGCAACCACGAGGGGAAACATGACAAATATCCGTTGTCACCTCCAACGCAACCATAAAGATCTATATACTGGGCTCTAGAAAGCTAGCGTTAGCAAACCCAAAGTCTCTGACGTTAAGACAAGTAGCCCAGCAGATACCCATGGGTGGAACTCCTTATGAGAAACCATCAAAGCGATACAAGGAAATAACAGAAGTGCTACGGGAGTAAACATATCCGTTTAGCTCTGTAAATGTTCTACAGTGTTGTCCTAATGTTTTAAATCACTCCAACATATTTTAAAGATTATTGTTTACAAAAATATTGAAACAGATCATGCTAATTTTGTAATGTAAACTTGCATGATTTCATTTTGTTACTGTATTAATACTAATGATAGAGGATGGAGTGGTGTGTCTGAAGTATATATACAAAAACTGCAGATTTAAGTATTTGTTCATTTATCGCAAGTATTATCGATATCGCAATATTAAGCACTGTTATCGCATATCGCAGGTTTTCCTAATATCGTGCAGCCCTAATTTACACCTACGTCACCTAATCACGTGGGTCCGCCACATTGGTTGGCAAAAGCATCTAAACAATCAGTGACATGAGTACTATAACAAAGGGGGAAGTAGCACCTGAAATTGTTTTTTGTTGTCGTTTTTTGAGATGTTTAGCCTGACTTCAACTAGTTCAAGCTCAGTTCACTTGTGGGAAGATTTAGCGCACCTAGGTGGGGCTCATAGAGAGCAGTATATACAAAAGTTATTTGTTAGCTAGCTTACGAACGTTAGCTTACCAGCTCCGGTGGCCTAGTGGTATGAGTGTCCGCCCCGGGACTGGGAGATCAGGGTTCAAATCCCGGTCGGGTCATACCAAAGACTTTGAAAAAATGGGACCCAATGCCTCCTTGCTTGATGCTCAGCACTAAGGGGTTGGATTGGGAGTTAAACCACCAAATAGTTCTCGAGCGCGGCCACAGCTGCAGCTCACCACTCCCCACCACGGAGATGGGTCAAATGCGGAGATGTAATTTCACCAGTGTGTGACGATGACTTGCGTTCTCCCTGCTGCTGTTCACCGATATAAACAAGTGGCCGACTTTGCCAAAATTCACCCCACTGGATTTATAACAATATGTGATAAACAGCGTTTCACTTTACACTGGAGATGATTAGGAAAAAACTAAAAAAGACTGGATCCCTCACAGTTTTTGTCGCTGTTGGGGTCACCGGGTTCACACACGGAATGACACAAGATATCTCATAACGGTGATGCTCATCATACTAAATAAATACCGCAATTTAACACACGTAAACCTACATTGAAACAATATTACTGTAAATAATTATCTCGCATTTCACTACAGTGGACAGTATCGCACGTCCTACATGGTGAAACAATCATCCATCCATTAGGATGATCAATAAGTATAACCACATCACATTTATCCCTGTCCCTGCATTCCTCATGAAATATATAAACGTTAATCTTACCTGGTAAAACATGTTCGCTGCAAATCCAAAAATACTTTGAGGGCTGCTAGTCCGTTTGATTGATTGCTGTGGTTCATCTCTTCTGGCTGGAGGGCAAGAAGACGGCACACTCCCACTGACCACCGTTGTTATTATCTGTCAGTTGTCAATAAATTAAGCTAAATAGCGGCAAAATAAAATCTATCAGCATGGTTAACACATACAGTGTTGTTGGTTGCACAAGTAGACGAAAGGACAGTAATGTAAAATTTTACAGGTTTCCAGCAGATAGCATACATCGAAGACACTGGTAAACAGCCATGAAAAGAGTTGGAGTAAATGAACTGTCCACATCGTGGAAGCCAAAGTCTCATGACAAAATATAAAAGTCAAGTATCTGCCCCACGTCAAGACACGAACAAGTTTTAGCCATCTAATGAGTTATTGTTACTGGGTTAAATTAGTTTCTTTTTATATAATTACAGAAAATGTGTTCTATAATTGGAGCGGGCAGCCTCTAATGTCATACGTTTTGTGTTTACTGAGCTCGTCAGGTATGTCAAATTAAATATATAAAAGTAATTTATTTATGTGGAATATGAGGAAGAAAAACAGGCGATCTGAGGCACTCTGAGGATTGCATTTATTTAACAAGGAAACGCCAATGCATTTCGGTCGTGTACGACCTTCTTCAGGGCATAAACCTAAAAGGTTTATGCCCTGAAGAAGGTCAAAGAGCACCTGAGAGTGAGACATAAGTTTTTTCAAATATTCCCCACGGATGCGCTCACTTCCACCTGTTTTGAATTTATTTATGTATTTATAAACTGTTTGTCCCTCCTGAGATCTGCCCAGCTTCTAATGTCATTCGTTTTGTGTTTCTGTTTTCTGAGCTATTTTCTTCAGCTCAGTGGCCTAGTGGTTTGAGTGTCTGCCCTGAGACTGGGAGATCGGGGTTCAAATCCCGGTCGGGTCATACCAAAGACTTTGAAAAAATGAGACCCAATGCCTCCCTGCTTGACACTCAGCACTAAGGGGTTGGATTGGGGGGTTAAACCACCAAATGGTTCCCGAGAGTGGCTGTGTCTGCAGCTCACCACTCCCCCAGGGGATGGGTCAAATGCGGAGAACAAATTTCACACACTAGTGGCAACTAGTGGGACTTTAACTTTAACTTTAGCTCGTCAGAATAAACGTAGAATCTTCAGCATTAACCTGCTCACCGCAGAAGAGATCCGGTTACACCTTTGTTGCTTCAGCTGTGTAAAGTCCAGGCATGTTAAATAATTGTAGATATCCCCGTACTAGCGGCCTGTCCTGAGGACTGTTGTCCCCACAGCTCGTTATCTATTTCAAACGGATCTGGAAGCTTTGCACTAAACTATAGCTGCGTTTACATGTGCAAAATGTCTTTAATCGGATCATTATTCGGATTAGAATATGACTGTGCACATTGGCCCTGAAAAAATTAATCTGATCTTGTCAAGTGTTTACTTTTGTCATACGTTTGATCGGAATGAATCATTTTGTCATGCGCAGAACGATCCAATACACCAAAAAAGGATGTAGAAGAAGAAGTAGCGGACTTCTGCTGTAAACAAACATGGCTGTGTGCATGTCAGAATGGCGCAGTACGATGTTCTTCAGAGTGTGGTTTTATTTTTAGTTCTTTAAGCACATCTAGCAATGCATTTGTGTCTAAAACAGACCAGTTTTGTTTCACGCCCACAATGCTTTCATCCAACGTTCGTAGACGGCGACGTAATGTACGTATACGTACGACGTAACTGACATGCGCAGTAGTGACCCGCAATCGGAATAAACTTGAATGTTTTTTAAAACATCTCTAAATAACAAATCCTCAGTCACAAGGACTTACCATGAACAAAATGAGCAGTTGCTGCAGGAATCCAGGATTTCTTTATATATGTATAAACACATGTAAAAACACTTTACTTTGTGATTTTTTTTCTTTATTATTATTTTTTAATTTACTGTTGTTAGATGTTTAAAAAAGACTTAACATGTTCAACTTATTCAGATTTATACTTTTTTAGAGAAAAAAAATCTTTGCATGTTCATCTTCATGTGTGCAGCCTTCAGCCAGTATACCTTATTCCATAGAGCTGTAACGACTGATAAGTCAGTCAGCCTACAGTAAATATGATTGAGAATCACTGATGAACAAGTTAAATTCCATCCTGTAAGGTAAATGGAATCAGTCTGCAGGCCTTTTGCTTCCATCAGCCTTGACTCACTCAATTTATTTAGTTAGTTTATTGACTCCAGTGTCTGCTGAATGACTAAGAGATAAAGACGGTGATTAATCGGCCTCTCATTGCTCTCGCTGCTCTCTCTCCATCGCACAAGATACGTAACTCTGTTGTGTAGATTTCTCCTCTTGAGACCTCTTAGTGCAGAAGGTTACCCCTCAAAGCAGGAGAGTTATTTAACGTTAGAAAATAAGATAATATGGAAACACCATTTAAGAAATACGCAGTTGAACTCAAGTTGAATAGATTAATAAATTAAATACTTTGCAGAAGGAGATAAGCTGAACATCTACTTTCTCTGCAGGACTGGAAACATGTTTGCTGCAAGGATGGCCTGTCAACCCAAGCAGCTTGAGGTCTGGTCAATAGTTGAATTGTTTTGCAAAACGTACAAGATGCCAGGATTGAAAAATGTCTCGACGCTTGCACTTTTTCACCAGGGAGTTGCTTGTTCTACTTTTAGCCACAAAATGGGTCACTAATATAAACAGCTGCACTAATATGTCATTTTTGTTAGAGTGGAAGCAGCAGATTGTAGCTCACAGTGATGGCTAGACTGAGCAGAATCTTTTTACCCAAAAGAAAAAAGCTTCAGTGTCAGTCAAGTAGAAAAAATGTAGCCTAAAAACAGAACAAGACCACTCTGGAGGTCTGAAAACGCAGTCATTTGCTGACATATCGGCTATCGTATCAACGCTTTTACACACTCGGTGTTTTCACACATCTCCATAGCACCATCATGAATCATTTTTGCTTTCTGCCCTGCTGTCTGTCTTTCTAAAGAAATCTCATTCATATCTTGTCATATTTTGATTCTCTCCGGCACATATGCTCACCAAACAAACGTATCGCTTTCCTCGACGGTCAGCAGCATGACAGATAACACCACAGAAAACATGTTGAACACTTGAAACTTACAACTCTGGCAAAGTCATCTACACTATAGATCGCTGCTGGGAGGGAAATATAAAAAAATAGAAGGGCCTCTCCACTCCTGTCCTCTTTTACCCCCTCTTTTTGTAGTCGCTTAGCAACAGGTTTGTTGGACGAGTGAAACCCAAATTGTCAGAGTAGCCTGGGCCGGCAGTTTGAGTTATCATCTCGATGTGCTGGTGGGAGGCCAGCAGCAGTGCCTGTGCCAAAGTGTTTACTGGTGGACTTTAAGTTATTTTACCCCAAGGCAACTATGAGCTGTGTGTGTGTGTGTGTTTGTTTTACAGAGTGTTTATGCATGTCAGCATAAAACACAATTCACCTTTAGTGGGTTGTAGATTTTTTTATTTGAATCACATTCAGGGATTCTCGGGTCCCAAGTCAAATTTGCACAACTTCCCGTCCGCCCACTTTTTCTATCAGGTTTTAGTTTAATAGCTGATAGTGGGTTGAGGTTATTACGACGCTTCAGAGACCTGCAGGTGTGCTGACTTAGTACCTGCTGTTGGTTTACCTAATAGGTCCCTGGTGAAATATAAGCCTCAAATTCATCCTGCAGCAAAGCCAGAGGAAAGAGAGGAGCTGAAATGTCTACCTTCGTTTTGCAAACTTACTTTTTCCACTCATGGTCAGTGATGTTGTGAAGCCATTTATTGAGGGAAAGAAAAGTGAACTCATTTCAAATCACCATAACATAAAATACCAAAATGACCCTGTCGAAAAGTTTACACACTCTGGTGATTTTGTCCTGAAACATGCACACAACTTGACACAAATGGATTTAAATGGTTTCTACAGGTAACCATCCTCACCTGTGATTTGTTTCCTTGAGTGTGTGATTATAAAAGGTGTGGCTCTGACAAACCCTTGCATCTTCCATCCAGAGGTGGACTGATGTTTTCAGTTTCTGAGTCATGGAGAAAGCAAAAAATTGACACAGATCTACGAGAAAAGGTGATTGAACTCTATAAAACTGGAAAGGGATACTGATGATGCCTATCAGCAGTGGTTGAACTCTAAAGAAGTGGGAAATTAGGGTTTCTGTTGAAACCAAACCATGGTCAGGTAGACCAACAAACATTTCTGCAACAACTTGCAGAAAAATTGTTTGCGATTCAAAGAATAACCCTCAACTTCAGCTTTCTCCCTCAATGAAAGTGGCGTGGCAAGAAGCACAATAAGGATGCACTTGAAGAAAAATGGGCTACAAGGCTGAGTAGCCAGCCATCACTATGCAAATGCCACAAAGCATCTCATGCACAATATGCTAAACAGCACAGAGACGAGCCTCAGCACTTCTGGAGCAAAATAATTTGGAGTGATGAGACCAAAAGTGAACTTTTTGGTCACAACCATAAACATGTTTGGAGAGGAGTCAACAAGGCCTCTGATGAATCTGATGCATCATTCCTACTGTGAAATATGGAGGTGGTTCGCTGATGTGGAGATGTGAGTTACCAAGGCACTGGAAACCTGGTCAAACCTGACGGCAAGGTAAAGCAGCAGCTTATCAAAACTGAATTTGCTCACATCAGCACAAAAGCTGTGCATGGGTCACACTTGGATGTTCCGACAGGACAATGATCCAAAACACCAGGCCAAGTGGACTTGCCGCTGGCTCCAGCAGAATAAAGTGAAGGTTCTGGAGTGGCCATCTCAGTCTCCTGACCTTATCATGCAACCGCTGTGGGGAGAGCACAGACGCTGTTCATGACAGACGGCTCATGAATTTACAGGAACTGGAGGCTTTTTGCCAAGAAGAATGGCTGCTTTACCATTAGATTATCTACAGAACCTTCTCCACATCTACCACTAAAGGCTCCAAGCTGTCATTAATGCTGAAGGAGTGATATTATCAGTATTAGGAACTGAGGTGTGTAAACTTTTCAACAGGGTCATTTTGGTATTTGCTTTTATGTTATGGGGATTTGAAATGAGTTCACACATTTTTTTCACAATAAATGGCTTCACAACATCACTGACCATGAGTGAAAGTAAGGATTTTGTGTTTTCATTCATATTCTTTGAGAAATGGCCAAAAGAATCAAAACAATACACCAGGGTGTAAACCTAACGCTACAACTGTAAGAGTAATATTTGTTCAATTTGTTTAAAGTGAATTGCTCCTTTATTAGTAATCAATCAATCAATCAAATTTTATTTCTATAGCGCCTTCCACCGACCTTGCGGGGGCCCAAGGCGCTGAACACAGCATAAAATCACAAAGAATAAAAATAAAATTAAAAGCAACATTACAAACAAGCAGATAAAAAGTCAAATCACAAACAATTAAAATCAGAGACATCACATAAAAGCCAAACGATAAAAATGAGTCTTCAAACGTCTCTTAAAAACCTGCAGTGATGGTGACTGTCGAATAAAGAGCGGCAGCTCATTCCAGAGTGTAGGCGTCAGGACAGAGAAGGCCCGATCACCCCCAGTCCTGAGCCTAGAACGTGGAACACTCAATAACTCTTGCTTGTTTTAATAAAGCAGTCAGGTAAGGAGGAGCACTACCATGTAAAGCCCGAAAAACATGCAGCAGAATCTTAAACTTAATTCAAAAAGCCACAGGAAGCCAGTGCAGTGAGGCCAATACAGGGGTGATATGATCCGTTTTCCGTGCCCCTGTCAGCAGCCGCGCTGCTGAATTTTGAAGAAATTGTAATCGCCTTAGCGCTGCTTGACTCAGACCAGCGTAAAGTGCATTACAATAGTCAAGCCTTGATAAAACAAAAGCATGTAGTACAGATTCAAAATGCTGGCTAGAAAACATGGGCTTGATTTTAGCTAGGCGTCGGAGGTGGAAGAAGCAAGATCTCACCACCATGTTAATGTGAGCATCAAACTTAAGTTCTGAGTCAAGTCTCACCCCCAGACTACGAACAACTGACTGCTGGTAGGGTGACAGAATGTACTGTATTTATAGTTTTTTTTCTGTACATTTTCAAAACACGTATGTTTACCTTATTCAATTAAAAATACACTGCCTGGACAAAAAAAAAGTCGCCACCAAAGAAAAGGTCACGCTCTCTAATATTTTGTTGGACCACCTTTAGCTTTGACTACGTCACACATTCGCTGTGGCGTTGTTGCGATAAGCTTCTGCAATGTCACCAGATTTATTTCCATCCAGTGTTGCATTAATGTTTCACCAAGATCTTGCATTGATGATGGTAGAGTCTGACCGCTGCACAAAGCCTTCTCCAGCACATCCCAAAGATTCTCAATGGGGTTAGGGTCTGGACTCTGTGGTGGCCAATCCATGTGTGAAAATGATGTCTCATGCTCCCTGAACCACTCTTTCACTATTTGCCCGATGAATCCTGGCATTGTCATCTTGGAATATGCCCGTGCCATCAGGGAGAAACAAATCCATTGATGGAATAACCTGGTCATTCAGTAGATTCAGGTAGTCGGCTGACCTCATTCTTGGAGCACTTCCTGTTGCTGAACCTAGACCTGACCAACTGCAGCAACCCCAGATCATAGCACTGCCCCCACAGGCTTGTACAGTAGGCACTAGGCATGATGGGTGCATCACTTCATCTGCCTCTCTTCTTACCCTGATGCACCCATCACTCTGGAACAGGGTCCATCTGGACTCATCAGACCAGTTTTTAATAATGCGTTGGACAGTTCTGAACCCAGTTTTAGTCGTTTCTGCAATCTCCTTAGATGTTTTCTCTGCTTGATGCATGCCAATGATGTGACCCTTCACACAGACTAACATCTTTTCCACGACCTCCAGATGTGTCTTTCCACATGGTTGTTTAAGAAATGAGAAGCAACTCATTGCACCAGTTGGGGTTAAATAACTTGTTGCAGCTGAAAGATAATCACCCATGCAGTCATTATCCAATAGGAGGTTCAGACCTATCTGCTTAGTTAAATCCAGGTGGTGACTTTATTTTAGGCTGGGCAATGTATAAATTACTGTTAAAACACATCAGTGTTTTTCAATATTGAACATAAAGCTGCAGATCTGCTCATTAATGAGTTAATGAAGGAACCTTTAACTACATACAGGAAGGGAGAAGTGACTTCTTCTGCTTTCACAGAGTTCCAAGCATCCAGCAGCATGTTCTGACAGACCAGCACAAGAACAATAATGAACCCTGAGATAACAGATGCAGAACATTTTCACATAAATTCAGTGACAGCATTTTAATCAGTGTTGGTGAAATGAAACAAAGCTGTTTTACGTGTAATTTAATTTCCTAACATGAGTCTAAATTTAACTCTCAAGGCCAAAGACCTTTTCAGAAAATGTCAAAAGACATCAGCTCGTGTTTTCTTAACTGATTTTTCCCCTCTCAATCACAAACCTGTCGTTCAGCAGTCTAGAGGTCAGGCTTTTACAGAATACAGACTTGTTTGGAAATCTGTCTGTTTCACTGAATGTATTCATATTAAACATATAATAGCAGGCAGCACAAAGGGGTTCAGCGGCTTCATCTTCCTGTCCCATTGTAAGGAGACATTTTATGCACTAAAGAATCAAGAACATTTTGTCACCAACCTGCTTTTATTCTCATTTTTTGTGTTATTGGTGTTGGTTTTAAAAGAACAAGGCTTCACTGTGGGAATCCAGGATGATGAAGGTGTAAAGATGAAAACTCATCTCCAGAAGCCTCCCAAATCGGATTAACAAAGCTATAAATAACATCATATGTGTTGCAGCATTTGCTAAATGCGTTGCCCTGATTGTGGCTATTGATTTCCACTGCTAGTCGTTTGGTATTGACTCCTGTGATAAATCAGTAGTTGTGTCATCTAAATGACCCTCAGCCTGACTAGGCCGAGGTGGAAGTAATTTAGCTATTGATCCATAAAACTGCATGAGTGTGTGTTTGCACAGCGAGCAGGTATTCTCTCAAAGATTTACTTCTTGCATGAACACTTTGTTTAGATTCATTTATGTCGCTCATGTGAATAATCTAAGATCTTTATGCCTTTTCTGCAGGTCTCTGGAAAGGAAGCTGCAGAGACCCCTACTGGCAAAGTCTCGCACTCTACCCAGCATCCCTCAGTCTCCAACAGTCTCCAGGGTCCACCACTCTGATCTCATTGGTGGGAGTCCTCCTCGCAGGAAGAACCCCACGTCTGCTACCAGCCAGTCAAAAGCCTGCACTCTGCCTCCTGCAGGTAAACACTAAACTGGGGATAACTACATTAACGTTGTCAGAAAATTCTCGAATCGACACCATGAAGCCAGCGAGTTTCCAAAATGTCTAAAAGTGTTTACAAAGGTTTTCAAATTCCTTACGATTGACAGGGTCATGTTCTTGTGTGCAAGATTAACGCTCTGTCACAATAATCACTGCTGACATCTACCCACCTGGAACTTTTCACACCTTATGTGAGACAGGAAGGGAGACAACTTGGGGAGGACTTAGCCTATGAAGCTGAGACACAAAGAGAATCAAGCATTTCAGGAGCAACAAAGTTAATAACAAATTAGGATGAATTGCAAATAAAATTTCCTTAAAAGAAAGAAAATGTGCATGAATATTTTGCCAGTGTTGCAATTTATCTGCAGTTTTGACTCATGAAAAGTCAACCAATCAAATTCTATTTATAAAACACTTTTCATGATAGAATCTGCACAAAGAGCCAAAAACAACAATACAGCCTTCACACACCATCGTGAAATTAAAAATAGAAACTTTAGAAGTCAGTCATGCACTAAAAGTGGTCACACACACGCATGCACACACACACCAGAGTCATACCGTTTGCATCGAGTCAGTACGTATTTACTCAACGTTTTTTGAGTAATTTCTTATTTTGTTTTATTCAGTTTTGAGATGCTGTCGTTATTTTAATATGATGTTTTTCAGCTTTAACATTTCTTGTTCCTGCTTTAAGGCCAGAGGCAACACAGAGGGGGTGAATGTCTACATGTCACGATACATGGTGCTGGGGTACACCGTAACATTTTAGTATAATCATTAATGTTCCGATGTAAGAGTGTGTCATCTACAAACGTGTTCCTGTCACCAGACCATGCTCAGTCTTCATTACAAGGAATATTTGTGATGGTTTCTAAAAACAGACATCAGACGAATAACTTATGTGAACAGAAACATCTTAAATGACCTTAACCCTCCCCCCTCTGATTTATTATGTCCTCTCAACTTGGCATTTTGTAAACACACACCTGTATGCTCCAGACCAGCAAACCCCTGCTTTTCTAAAGAGCTTATAGAACATCTAGGTTAGATTAGAGTCTAACCTAATACAAAAACGGCATCAAATAAAAACATCCACCTTGAAGTATATTTACTTTTATTGCCATTCAGACGCTGAGATTAGAGTTGATTTAGGTGAGGAAAATATTCTTGTTTTTATTTACGACTAGCTTAGCTTTCAGATTATTAATTTTCACAAAATCAAAGTGCTCCAGGTTTCCTTTAGAGTCACTGGTATGACTGGCATATCCTTCCAGATCATTCCTAAATGTCACTCTCTGAGTTTAAAACCATCTTGAACTTTAAATCAAATGCTCTGTTACTTGTGCTGCTGATACAACAACATAAAGGGCGCTGGAGCCTAAACTATAGTCTCCTTAGCAATGTCAAACATGACCCACTTCTTTCACCTTTTAAATTTTCCGCACCTGCTGTGATATTTTCCCAGCAGTGGTATCCTCCCTCTCCCTCCCTGTTCCCAGTCTTCCTCTTGCTTGTAAATCAGACAGCGTTCCTTCACCTCAGAGGGAAAACATGTAGCAGAGAATCCCAAAGCCACTTCACAAAGATCGCTTTCATCCTAAGGAGAAAAAATGTGTTGTTTTTAAAGAAGAAAACATTTCCAGGTGAAAATGAATTTGATTGGTTGGTAAAGCTAAATTCTAAACCAAGTAGTGACCCAAATGCTGAATCTAATAATGCTTTAGGAAGTGTTTAGCTGTTCATTCTGCTTCTAGCAGCTCAGAGAGGATTCCAAAGTGGGTCAAATTTGAAATAATCTTTTCTTTAATTCAAAGCTAACAGACTTGCTTTAGATTAGACATTGTTAACTTATTCATTAACATGTTTGTTTAATAGGTTACTGTTTGGATATTGGCTTCACTAGATCAGTTTCTGTTCTTTTATTTTATGGCTTCATGAAAACTCTTATACTGTAATATCATCCATCCATCCATCCATCCATCCATCCATCCATCCATCCATCCATCCATCCATCCATCCATCCATCCATCCATCCATCCATCCATCCATCCATCCATCCATCCATCCATCCATCAACCATCCGTCCGTCCGTCCGTCCGTCCGTCCGAGTGTGTGAAGGTCATGGTCTGATGAAGCTAACAGGACCACATCATCTGCAAAAAGCAGAGACCTGATCCTTAGGCCACCAAAACGGATCCCCTCACCACCTTGGCTGCACCTAGAAATTCTGTCCATAAAAGTTATGAACAGAATCAGTGACAAAGGGCAGCCTTGGCGGAGTCCAACTCGCACCAGGAATGAGCCCAACTTCCTGCCTGCAATGCGGACCAAGCTCTGACACTGGTCATACAGGGACCTAACAACCTGTATCAAAGGGCCTGGTACCCCATACTCCCGAATTACCCCCCACAAGGCCCCCCAGAGGGATGCGGTCAAATGCCTTCTCCAAATCCACGAAACACATGTAGATTGGTTGGGTGAACTCCCACACACCCTCCAGGACCCCCCTAAGGGCATAGAGCTAGTCCAGTGTTCCACGGCCAGGACGAAAACCAATTGCTTCTCCTGAATTCGAGGTTCGACTATCTGACCGACCCTTCTCTCCAGAACCCCTGAAAAGACTTTACCAGGGAGGCTCAGGAGTGTGATCCTCCTGTAGTTGGAACACACCCTGCGGATCTCATCCACCCCCAGGGCCTTGCCACTAAGGAGCTTTTTGACCACATCAGTGACCTCAGCCTCTCATAAAGCGAGAACAGCAGGGGCCCCAAAACAGACCCATGTGGAACTCCCCACCAAGCTCAGCATCTCTTGATGAGTAAGAACCGAGGGAAACAAAAGGTCTGGGGGAATTAAAACAAATTATCCCATCTGGTAAGAGTTCAGCAAGGATGCTAACTTGCCCCTGGGGTATCCATGTTTCCACAATGCCGAAGACGTCAAAATTATGAGTTCTAGTAAAGTCATTCAGGATGTGAGACTTGTTCATAAACGATCTGGCATTGACGAGCCCGAACCGGTGACCAAATGAAGCTGCAGCTGTAGCCATGTAATCCAGAGCGGTGCCCGAGGCCTGCAATTCTTCAGCTACCTCCTGTAGGTTCAACAAGTCAGCTGCCCTCTGGGAGATACACCTCCGCACAAGAAAACGGCGTGAGCCGACGGTCTGACCCTCCCCTGCCAGCGGAATGAGACACGGAACCAGCCTACACTGTTGCTTAGCTGGATCAAACTGGTGATTGCCAGGGATGCTGCCCATATGTAAATCCTCCATATGGACTTGAGCAATTCCAGCTCGCAGCCTTATGAGCCTTTCGCCTCGCTTTTCCCTGACGCCGCATCTCCAGGTCTCACTACAGTTGCCCACATAAGCATTAAAGTCCCCCAGGAGAACGAGGGAGTCATCGAAAGGAGCGCTCTCCAACACCCCCTCCAAGGACTCCAAAAAGGGTGAGTAGTCTGACCTGCAGTTTGGTGCATAAGCACAAACAACAGTAAGGACCTGTCCCCCCACTTGTAGGTGGAGGGAGGCTACCCTCTCGCTCACCGGGGTAAACTCCAATGTGCAGGCACTAAGAATGGGGACGAGTATGCCCTCCCCTGATTGGCGCCTGTCAGTGGAGGCAATTCCAGAGTGGTAGAGTATGCAACCCCTCTAAAGGAAACTGGTTCCAGAGGCATGCATCGAGGTGAGTCCGACTGTATCTAGTCGGAACCTCTCAACCTCACACACCAACTCAGGCTCTTTCGTCACCAGAAAGGTGACATCTGTAGCCGAGAATTAGACTGCCAAGGTCGCTGCCTTTGCTACCACCCATCTCACTTTCATCATCATTATGTTTAAAGACCAAGTTCACTGTGAAACTTTTTTACTTGCTATTTTTGAAATATGATCAGTCACTTTGAGTTTAACATGCGGGCTGAACATGTCGATACAGAGAAGACGGAGAAATGCTCAGATCAGATAAATTCATGGACTCAACCATGGGGGACTCAACCATCTTGGCTTATAACAGGGAAGGTTGTTGTTGATTTAGCATCCAGCAAAGAGCAGAGCACATCTGGGCTAGTAGAAGCTAACCGTTAGCATTAGCAACTCCACAGCACTGCAGAACTCTGTCAGGTTTGTGTTATTTGTGGAGATAAAACATCAACGTTGCAGAGCAAACAGAGTCAGTGGTAGAGTTGAGTTGCTGTTATGAAACAATAATGAGTAAGGCTCTAAATCCTGCCGTGTTCTACTCCAACTAAATTCTACTTCCTGAAACAGGAGCATCAGAGCTTTTTCTCCCCACAGAAAACGACTTGTTCATTTATACTAGAGACCACAGGAGATTTAATGAAAAACAACAAATGAACTTTAAAACAAACCATAAATAACTCAAAGGCTTTGTACTTAAACAAGGCCAGTTCTTCTGTTCAGAAAAGAAGTTTGGAGCTCCACGAAGAGGACAAACCCCCACAGAGACAAGGAGGCTTTGTAGAATAAGGAAATGTTTTCTAACTGAATTAAACACGGGTCCCAGTGGCCTAAAAGATAGATGCACAAAGTAATAACTTTAAAATAAACAACATTTGCATTCAACCGGTTTCACATTAAATATATTCAAGCTGCATTTTTCTGCAGTTTCAGGGTTGAATACGACAAATATTCACCTAAAATCACCCCAACTTTTGTCTTTTGCACGCTTTTAAAATGGAACAAAATAGATTAAGATTCAGACGTCATACAAAATGTGCCTCAGGTTCCATGACTCATAAACACAAAACCTGCTCCAGTGTCTGACGTTGAGTAATTAGAGGTCAGTTTTTATCATCTCGTTTTCTAGGTTCAAATTTTAATCACAGATGACTTTGTCCAGCTTCCTTCTGGGTGACCAGACTGTGTAAGTGGTCCGTTTGGACACAGAAAGGACAAGAAGAACTCAATTAACTTCACAGGGCTTCTCCTGACGGTTGTCATTATTTCTTTTTTTGTCATTTAAGAACATTTTATTCGACCCTTTCATACCAAAAAGAAACGTAAGAGAAATTGTCCCTCTGGCTAACTTTCTTTACTTTTCTTTACTTTCCTCTTTATTATTATGTCTCTTGTTTGAACAATGACTGTGTTATTTTATCAATAAGCCCACTTTGCTGGAGAGACGTGAGCCCCAGTCTTCTGTGCGGTAATCCAATAAATCCTTCCTGTCTCGGTGCCAAATGATCCCAGACTGAGCTGCTCTGTCTGCGCCCTGTTGATTTGGACCAATTCCTTCCATTTTATCAACAGCTACGTCTCTCTCCGCGGTTTTTCCTTGCTCGGGTGCCGCTCCCATGCAAATATCAAATTAGAGAATTCTGTCTCACGTGGCTCCTTGTTGCCTAGCAACTACTGTCATCCACCATGATGCGACCTCGCTCTTTCTGCCACTCTTTATCCCTGCAGGAGAGGGAAGATAACTTTTTTTCTCCCTCTCTGTGTTTAATAACCCAGCTATGCTTCATTCACAGATTTAAGCCGCATCTTATGTCTTGAACAAGTCGCCCTCTGAGTTCACACGGAGAGAGACTTTGGAGTCATTTTGGTGCCGTGTGTTATTCAGCTTTGGATGTTAAATGCAGCTATACTCTGACACTGGAATTGATTCTAATACATTTTCCACTAAAGAGGTTTCACAAAAGCTCTCAATTTTCAGGGATTTGCATTAATGGTTTGCATAATTAACAAGTTAAACAATATTTCCACCATGAATGAGTACTGCTGTGTAGGGCTGGGCCATATGGCCTAAAATCAATGTCACGATATATTGAGGAGTTCACCTAGATAACGTTAAATGGACGATACTACATGTATGCACAAAAGTTGTCCACTAGATGGGGCTGTCACGTGTATGACGTTGAGTCACGTTTGTGACTCGAGGTGGTAGAGCTTTTTAAAGGGACATGAACGTCGCCAACATACATCTTTTCATTTTTTTATTACTGAATTTACTGACATGGAAAAAAGATATTGGTTAGAGTCAGAAATTTCAATAATGATAAATGTTCGATTTATCGTCCAGCCCTACTGCTGTGTAAACATTATAAACAATGACCTTCTTACCTGTTGTGAATAACTTCCTAAACAGCAGATCTTGAGTTTAAGTCGGTTGGGTTATGGCTAGTCTACACAGTTTGAATAAATGATTAGGCATTATTATTTTCACAATGAGACCAGCAAGCAGATGTGGCGTACTCAAACCTTTTGTATGACAGGTAATGGGAGAAAAATGTCCATCTGTGTGCTCTAGGTGCTACAACCTTTACTGGGATTCTGCTCTTTTACCAGCGTCTACACATCCAATTAAAGACATTCAAGTTGTTGGACTTGTTTGTTTACTAGAAACTAACTTAAACTAACTTAATTTACAGATTGATGAAAAGTAAGTTGATCCAGTGTTAAGGGAAGTTTTCAAATGAACAAAGACACAAAGTTTTGAATTCTCAATGGGCACAACTGTTGTACTCAGGCCCTGACCAAACACTGGGTCTCAGCCCTAACCCTAACCCTATCTGTCACAAACGTGCTGATGTTCCATTTCTGGACAGAGCTTTGCAAAATAATATGACTTTATTTATATGGCACCAATTCACAACACAAGTCATTTCAAGGCACTTTACAAAGCAAACATTCCAATCGAACCTACTTAATAAAGGTGTGGTTCTGTCGCTTAATAAACACATTTGCAGTGGTCCCTAGGAGGAATGAATGACTTGTAAGTCATATTTGGGGAAAAAAGCTCAAATGTGCCTGTTTCATGAAGAAATTTCCATGACTGGACCCCCTCCCCCCCACCCCCGTGCTGAGACTGCCGAAGAGACGGAGATATTCCAGGTCTGAATTTTCATCCCGGTCCGCTCATGACTTGAACTTATGAAACAGCTCCAATCTTCTAAATTTCACAGCAGTTCATGCAGCATTATTGTATTAACCCTTACACTGTATTCAGTTTCACATTACTGTCACTGTTTGCATAGAATTCTGTAGCAAAAAATGTCACTTCTGGTGCATCCGGGGGTCAAGTCCCAGCTGGAATTTATTATTATTTTGCCCAAAGTAATTTTGCAATGAGCCCTATAAAACCTATAATTTATGGTCATTTTTGGGAGTAAAACCAAAGATTGCAGGTAATAAGCAGCACAGCAGCATGCAGAAAGATGGAGTCCCAAATATTTTAATTAAGGAAAAAGAAACAAAAAAACCAATAGGCAGAAATAAATAAGTAAATTCCAGTAAGGATGAAGATTGAAGAACAAGAGCAAAAGGGACAATGCAGAACCAGGATCTGAAACTGAGGGACAGTCAACTAATCATGGCAGGATGACCACTAAATCAAGACCAGGTGAGTGATGGGACAGGTATGCTAGAAGCAGAGAAATCCTGAAAACTGATGGAAACAAAGAACAGGAAACACAAGAAAAAAATATAACACATCCTTCCATGTGTGAACTTGTTTATTAATGATACAAACTCTTTTTTTATTTTAATCAACACAAAAAATCCACACTCTGAGAGTGTTTAACACCCATGCAGGTCTACCATATACCAGTAAATGGCAGTCTACATCCAGCTGTGACACACAAGCAGGATGAGTGCTGGGAAAAAGCAGCAGAAGCATAAATCCACCGTCTTAGATTCCAAATGAGCAGCTGCCCTGCTGCAGTCTGCTATTGTTGTTTCCTTGTTAACTCTAAAATATGTCCGCAGCAAAACTGCACACGCCAGCTGTTCTGGTTTTGAATGCAAAAGCAGACACAAGAGTTGTCTTTGCTTCTAATAAAACCGAGGAGGCAGCAGATTACTTTTGTTTATGATGTTGCTGCAACAAAAGAACTCCTGTATGCAGTGTCACCTCAGTCGTGTCTTTTGTGGGAAAGGTTACCATCTGTTTTCCTGCTCCTCTTCTCTCTGTGATCACACAGACACCAGAGATGACATCAAACAAAGATAAATTTAGCCTCTGGGACTGAGATGTGAATGCAGTGACAAAACACAACAAATTAATTAGACAAATTCACTAAAAGACGGTTTTATTTATCTGTTATTGTGCTTCAGTTCCAGAAAAACAGCAAATAAAGTCCAGGTTTTATCTCTTTTATTTGTAAATTTACATGCAAATGGATGGCTGAGCTTCTAAGCCTCTGAGGGAGAGCCCAGACACCGTGCGGAGAAAACTCATTTTGGCCGCTTGTATCCACGATCTCGTTCTTTGGGTCACTACTCAAAGCTCGTGACCATAGATGAGGGTAGGAACGTAGATCGACCGGTAAATCGAGAGCTTCGCCTTCTCATCCCAGCTGCTTCACACTCGGCTGCGAACAGCTCCAGCGAAAACTGGATATTTCGTTCTGATGAAGCCAACAGGACCACATCATCTGCAAAAAGCAGAGACCTGATCCTTACGCCACCAGCTAAGTGGCCTAGTGGTACAAGTGTCCGCCCTGGGACTGGGAGATTGGGGTTCAAATCCCGGTCTGGGACACAATGCCTCCTCGCTTGACACTCAGCATTAAGGAGTTGGATTGGGGGGTTAAACAACCAAATGGTTCCCGAGCGCGGCCTTGTCTGCAACTCACCGCTCCCCCAGGGGATGGATCTAATGCAGAGAACAAAGTCTTAACTTTAACGGATCCCCTCACCACCTTGGCTGCACCTAGAAATTCTGTCCATAAAAGTTGAACAGAATCGGTGACAAAGGGCAGCCTTGGCGGAGTCCAACTCTCACCGGAAATCAGCTCGACTTACTGCCGGCAATGCTCTGACACTGGTCATACAGGAACCTAACAACCCGCATCAAGGGACCCGGTACCCCATACTCCTGGAGTACCCCCTACAGGGCTCTCCAAGGGAAACAGTCGAACGCCTTCTCCAAGTCCACAGAAAACATGTAGATTGGTTGGGTGAACTCCCACACCCCCCCAAGACCCTACTGAAGGTATAGAGCTGGTCCAGTGTTCCACGGCCAGAATGAAAACCACATTGCTCCTCGTGAGTCTGAGGTTCGACTATCTGGTGGACCCTCCTCTCAAGAACCCCTGAATAGACCTTGTAAGTGAGGCTTAGGAGTGTGATCCCCCTGTAGTTGGAACACACCTTGGATTTCCCTTTATAAATAGGGAAATTACCACCCCGGTCTGCCAATCCAGTGGAACTTCCCTTGATGTCCACGCAATATTGCAGAGCCGTGTTAGCAAACAAAGCCCCACAACATCCAGAGCCTTAAAGGTACACTAAGGCTATGTTCACACTGCAGGTCTTGATGCTCAATTCCGATTTTTTGAGTAAATCCGATTTTTTTTGTGGCTGTTCAAATTATAACTGAAATGCAACATCAAACACTCTCCAGTGTGAACGCTTCATGGCCCCAAAGCGACCCGCATGCGCAGAAGACAAGAAGTCCCAGTCAGAACCAGGAGAGGTGGAGTGGATGTGAAAGCCTTCACTGACAGTTCATCCACAATTTCAGGATCACGCCTGTCCGTCACGTCTCTCGTTTTCGGCTGCAAGGCCGTATCTACCATAGAGGACACCGAGGTCGGGACCTCGGTATTTTTCTGCAGAATATTTTTTTTAAATGATCTCAAACAGCCTATGACGGGGGAGGCGCTATAACAACGACATTTACGGCAAAACTTTAGATATTGGAGCGATCTGGGACAGATAGATAGTTACTTCTCTGTAGTTTAGTGTTTTTTTAAGGAGGATGAGAAGGATGGATGTCCAGCAGTTCAGATCAGCTTCAAAACTCCGTCACAAGCCCAGGGCCGTTTCGAGGCATTTGGGGGCCAAGGCTAAATAGACTTGAGCCCCCCCACTCGCCCGCCCCTGCAGAGCTCGCAGAAAAAAAGTTTTAACACGTAACACGTGGGTTAATTTAGTAGTCTGTACTACCTTTCCCCTGTATTTGTCTACAGCAAGCCATTTTAACATTTAATCTAACACCTCTTTTTTATTCCTGTTACATAGCAATAATATCATTTATCCTTGTCCAAATAATATCCTTACTAGTCAATTTTGAAAAGACAGATATGAACAAGTAGAAATGATGTTTAAGTGTATATTCATAATAACAAATGCACTAGTAGGAATTTAGCTTCTCATTTCATGAAGGTGTGTCCATCTTTCAGTGTTGAATAAACGTGTTAACCTTGACCAGGTGTCAACAGTTAAACCTTTTTTGTGTTTTTACAGAAACTAAAAACAGGCTATTAGGCAAATCTAATTAAGGGTATTTTAAAAGCTTTAAACTGTAATTTAAAAATTACTTTGATTTTACTAATGAATTTTTCTAAGCAGAATCTCTGAAAAGCAGCAATAAATATCCTCAGGAGTTTAAAACCTTTATAAAATGTACTCATGCATGTTATCAATACTTTATAAAATGTGTTTGTGATTTATATCTGTTATACAGATGTGAAATCAATTCATGTAAAGTAATCATGAAACCGTGATTATTTCTCAGTCTGTAATCGTACCACCAAATATTATAACTGTTGCAACCCTACTCTAGACACCAGCTAAACATAGTCATCTATTGTCTCTCTCTCACACACACACAAGAACATCATACACATACAAGTAACTTTATTTTTAAATAAATAATGTAACTGTAAATCAGTTTTGGTCTTTTCTTTGTAATTAATGTGCACGGGATAACAGAAGTTGGACCTCTGTAATTTTGAAACTCTGGATACGGCCTTGTTCGGCTGGAAACTATTTTAAAACTATAAACTATTTTACTCCTTATTCCCACCATCTCCCCGAGTTAGTATTCCCTGAAAATGTTCCAGTATTAAGTTCATTCACGCAGACCCCCCCCCCCCATCCCCCCTGCCCCGCTGTCACGGAGACCGAGACCGGAGACACGCTTTGCTCCAGCAGCACCTCCCGCTCTCATGCTTTCTTGTATTTTTAATTCCAAAACTTGACAGGATGTCCCACAGACCCCTGAATCCCTCTGTCAGTGCTGCTCTTCAGCGCTCCTCCTCAGGAAAGTCCTGACACGACGCTCACCTCCGCTGATCAGTGACGTAGGAGGCAGTTTTAATGCGACATGACCGTTCAGACTGCAGTCGCTTTCAAAAAATGCGCATATGTGTCGCAATCAGTACTACATATTGAAACGACCTGGATCGGATTAGGAAAAATCGGATCTGTGCTGTTCAGACTAAGGGTCACAAGCAGGTCAATATGCGGATTTGATGAGCTTTTGCCTGCAGTGTGAACATAGCCTAAGTAACTTTGTTATATTTGTAAATCATTTTCTTTAGCCAGTAGGAGCTAAAATGCCCCTTTACAGGGTGAGTGAATGGTCTCTCAGTCCCCTCCACTCCTTGTGGGCAGAATACCGCATTTGCAACTTGAGCTTCTTCTGACCGGTGACCTGACGTCTCGTAAAGTCCCGCGTTTAGCAAGAAGCAGTAACGCTTTATGGAAATCCATGTTTACGCCTCAGAACCAAAGCTGTCAAGTCTCCCGTTTTGGCCGGGAAACTCCCGCGTTTTACCCTTGTTTCCCAGCGTTTTCCCGTGTGATTATTTTCCCAGAAATTTCTTGTATAATGCTCACTGAAAAAAATGATGCACCCTGCGTCTTTAACTGGCCTTGGTCGTTTAAACAATTCTGGAGCTTTTTGCCTGCCGGTGTCGAATTACTTAGATCAGCACAGACTTGGCAACCTCATGGGCTCACAGATTGTAAACAGTGACTAAGTCCCTCTTTGACCATTTTGAAAGAAGAAAAACTGACAACCCCCCAGCCGGCTGAGAAGGGAATCTGTTTCAATGTAACCTTCCTTCCAACATGATTGAGACGTCAGACTGTTTTGTGATTATTTCTCTGTAGAATTCTTACCTTTAGGTAAGCTTGATTACATGATGTTGCATCTATTTTGACACCTTACAACACAATCCTCATTTATGAGTAGGGTGGGAAATACATCCTAATTAAATTTCCATCTATAATAAAAAGAACTGAAGTGTTGATTAATTTAAATCAGTGTTTTACAGCCTCAGATCTTTCTGATGGACAGAGCTGATGGGGCCTTTTATAAGCTGAAGGGCCACTGTGTGTTTATGAGTCAGGTGTTGGACACTGACAACATGTTTGATGAACTCCACAACGCAGAGCGATGGACGTAGACTGTGGTTATAGCACCTGAGCCTGGTTCTGACAGCACAGATTCTTCTCAATTGTGTGGAACTGAAAGTTTAGTCATTATGTCAGAGTGAGAGAAAAATGCCACTTTTCCTCCGCCTCCGTTGTAAATGAGCCGTCATTTATTTATATATTTTTGTCCGGCAACTGTAATCTCAATCAAGTTGTTAAGGAGCCAGACAAGGAATGATGTGGTTGTAAAAGGAATCGAGCAGAAGGAAGCTAAATGACATCCCAGATAGGTTTTATGGAAGCCGTCACTGGGTGACAGTTTCCAATAATTGCGTTGTCCAATCTGTCTTGCTCTCATAGATCTACCTGTCTGTGCTTTTTCTGGGTCTTTTTTCACTTGTTTCTACCTTTCTTTCTTCTTCTAGGAGAACTCTGGCGTTTGGAGGATGACATGGAGGGTGACGACGAGACTGAGCAGACTGTCTGCACGGAGGCCCGTCCTCGCTCCCAGTCGCCCTTCTCCCACTTCAGAGCGCGAGCTGCTTACCTTCGCAAGAGCATGTCGGCCGACGATCACCTGGACATGAGCTCAGATTACGGCTCAGGAAAACCGGCAGAGGGAAAACCGGCTCGTGGCAATAAGAGCAAACTGAAGAGAAAGTTTGTAAGTGCACTCCTTTACTATTAACTGTTGTTTCTGATTTTAACATCAGTCTGCTAAATGTTTCTCATTAACTGAAAATTCACCATCGAATATTTTTATCTGCTTATATTGCCTTTATGAATGAATTTAGATGGACTGTTTGCGTTTCTGTGGTTATGATAGAGCAGGAGTGGACAATCCTGGTCCTCGAGGGCTGCTTTCCCGCGTGTTTTAGTTGTTTCTATGCTTTAACACACCTGATTTAACTTCAGGTGATTTAAAAGCTTCTACATATAGCTTGATGACCTGCTGAACAGGTGATTCAACCATTGGATTAAGTGTGTTGGAACAAGGAAACAACTAAAACATGCTGGGTAGCAGCCCTGGAGGGTCGGAGTTGCCCACCCCTGTTATAGAGGCTAAACGGATAACAGTTACTATTTCATTAAAATGATAAAAATGAAACAAAATCTCATATTTTTTACACTTAGACACACACACAAACACACTTAGACCTTTTTGCACATGGGCTGCTGAAAGTGCATAATTACATTATAAATGCAAATTCAAGGTTATCACTGAGAATTTTGATTTTTTTTAATTTTCAGCTAAAACACACAGAAACATTAATTCCTGAATGTATAATGATTGATGTTTTGCTCCAAAAAGACCATGAAACAGATTTTTCCCATGTTTAGATTTCTGATTTAGCCTATTTTTCTGTCAAATGCTGACATGGTCATCTAGTTCTTTTGTTTCCATATTTGAACCTTCCCACATCACCGGATTAATGTTAGTGAGCTAGTTGTGAACTGAGAACATCTCTTGATGGTGTCAGGTTAGTTCAGGAGAGGAGCTGCTAGGAGCTGCATGCTAAACAGAATTAAAACGATCAGGAAACCCAGCATGTACGTTTGGGTCTTCTAGAGACCATAAGGGAGCATTCTGCAGCAATGAGCTGTGGTTGGTGGAAAATGTGCAGCCACATAAGGGTTGAAGAGTCAAGAGTAACCAGTGAAAACACCGTGGGGTTAGCTCACTGGTTACAGAACACAACTGGAGGTAAAAATCTATCTGACATGACCTTTCAGTATTTTGCAAAGCATTGATTTTCATGACTTATTTTTCACAACAGAAAAAGTTGTTTGGGACAAATGAACTACTCTTTTTTTCCAATTCTGTTTTTATTTGTTCAATTCAAAAATACCTTTTTATTTTGTTAATGGTGACTGAAACCTTTGTATCTCCACGTTTCATCATTTTCATGTTCCTTATTATCAGTGGCTGAGGAGTTATGTACCATCCCGTCTTGTTACCAGAGGGTAGTGGGATCGTTGTGTCCTTGGGCAAGGCACTTAACCCACCTTGCCTGCTGGTGGTGGCCGAAGGGAACAGTGACGCCAGTGCTCGCAGCCTCGCATCCATCTGTGTAGTTCATCACCTCCACTGTGTGAATGTGTGGGTGAATGGCTTGTGTTGTGAAGAGCCTTGGGGGGTTGTAGAACCCATATGGTGCTATACAAATACAGGCCTTTTACATTTTTCCATGAAAAGTGTCAAAAAGAGCTTGTGACCACTGAGATTACCCTTTGTAAAGGTGAGACGTAATGCTGTCAGTCACTGCTGCAATGCCTCTTTTTGGTGCATTTGTCAAACAGGAAGTGTGTAAGACTCTGGTAGGGGGGTGACTTGCTCTTTAAAATCTAGTGTAAAACTGTTGTTTTATCTTATTTCTCTGTCGTGTCATGACTCGTGTAGTTTTGTTGAGGAGAACTTTTGTTTTTTCACAGGAAGTTTAGGAAGCTTAGAAATCTAAACTGACAGTTAGAATAGAATAGACTTTATTGATCCCACAGTGGGGAAATTCACTTGTCACAGTTGCCAAAGCAAAATGATTCTGCTCTGCATGTCGGTCTAGTCATGCTCCGTAGGAGACTCAGCAGGTCTACCACTGGCCTGAGCAGAATTGCCCACCATCAGTTTGGTGCGCGGGATGTTACTGCGACGGAGCAAAACAAGACGGCGATGGCTCGTTTGAAACGCCTTTGGCATCATCTTTGGACTGTTTAGACTTGGGCTTTTCAGTCAAGAGCAGATAGAAGTACTTAAGTCTTTTATTTACAAATAGGATGTATCTGTGTCTTCTTCTTCAGTGTATGGTGGACTGCCCTGTTGACTGACATCCGTAGCGATGAGTACATCATGTTGTCTGTTGTCCAATAGCATGCGGAGACAGTTTGAAAGACAACCAGATTCGACTCCATGACTGAGATCGTGGCCAGATTAAATATTTACATAATAGGATGTCTCTCCAGGCTACTGCAGTGTAGTTTTCAGCTGCAACACAGCGATAGTTTATTATTCTGCAATGATGCTTGAACTGCTGTTGCTTTGTTATTTTTTACATCTCTTTCTACTCATGCACTTACAACGTCTTCAGCAATCTCACATGCCTGTCCATCTGATGTGTTTTCTTAGAGAAGAGCTGAAAGAGAGGCTAACACTAGCTCAACTCCACTGTCTCAACACATATTCTCCTGCTGCTCTGGTAAACCGTGGGCCGACAAAACCTACTGAGGAGTTCTCCTCTCAAATCAGACATTGTTGTTCTCTAAAATTTGTGCTTAGAGGAAATGTGGTGGTTGCTGCTATAAGATGTCGCCTCCTGTCTCTGCCCCCCCGTCTGTCTCCTCCCATCACACGCTCCGTGTTCTGCATCAGCCAAATTACTGTCTCATTCATTGTGAACATCCCTGAAAAGCGTGAAAAACAAAAAATTGTTTAAAAAAAATCACAGATTAAAATAATTTTCCACATTTTCACCGTAGAATCCGTTTTCAGGGTCCAATTCCATAACTCTGTCTGTATTTCTCTCAGCAAGTAAATCATAGGTTTCTAGGTTTAAACCAAGAACTTTGTTGTTCAAACATGCATTATGTGTTTTTTTTTTGCAGAAGGCTTTCATAACACTAAACCCTCAACACTTCTTATTGCACAGCTCTTAATTTGCATTTACAGTTCCAACAGCTTTAGTCTTATTTTGTCATTTAGTTGATTATTGTGTGTGTTTCTGACACTAACACATATAAACAAACAACCTTTCAACGGTTTATGTGATTAATAAACTCAATGAGAGGCTCAAGACTAAAATAAAAGAGATCTTTTAATCCCAAAGAATCAGATTAGCAGAAAAACTGGATTTATTGTAAGCTGAATGTGTGAATGTTTCACCACCGAGAAGGAAAACGACACCTTAAACACAGAACAGAGTCATACTGTTGGTCAGTTTCCACCTTTTGAGTCTTGACCTTCTTTATTTGATCCAATTAGGAAAGTGTAATAGTCAAAGTTGTTCATCACCATTTCTCAGTGAGAGTAGGACATGTTTTCGGTGCAGGCTGCAGCTTTGATGACAAGACATTAAACATTGAAGACTGTTTTATTGTCTTTTGGACATCGGAGCAGGAAACTAGAGACCTCATTACCAGAACCAACTTTGTAATTGATTCTCCGGTGTCGGCGGTGTGCAACCATACACCAGCATAGGTAGGGGACAGTTTAAGGTGTTAGTATGTGTATAGTTTAGTAGAGCGGGGTGGATTTAGCCTAAAATGTGCCAGGAAAGGAGATCCCAGACCCTCATTTAATCAGGGATCTGAAGGACATTTATAAAATTGAACCTGACTGTCTGGAGTCTGAGCGCTGTGCTTAGAGATGTCGTAGACAGAACCAGAGCTTCGGATCCATCGCTAAATGAAAAAGAACAGAGACGTTTATGAGACAAACTTTTACCAAACTTCACATCGTCACCTGCAATGGGAACGAAGCTGGACCTGATAACCTGCCGGCTGTGCTTCAGGGTGAGAAAGACTCTATTCTTCTCTCTGCAACATTAGAGGCACCATTAGAGATCCCTCATTATGGCATAATTCCTGCTTTATTATCACAATATAGAATTCCATTTAATGGTTTAGAGTCTTACAAAAGGAGAATGCATTAGGTGGATGCTTTTATTCAGACAAGTCCTTTTCTGCACCTCCATCAGGACGGTGCCGCAGCCACACAGACGGGAACATAACAGAAATAAAAGCATGTTAAAGGGAAGCTTGTGTCAGGGATGCTTCTCCTCGTTACGGCTGTATGTATGTAATGCTTTTTGTTTTTTTAGTTGGGAAAGGAATCAAAATACATGCTTTCACTGAAGGAAAAGCTTTAATGAATTACTTTTTTAATTTTTTATAATGCTTCTGCTGGTCCCATCTTTATGAGTTTTGGAAAATTTGTTATGGATGCTGGAAAAGTACATTTAGGGCCGTGAATTTGTTTTTTTAAATCTCATATTGCAGCGTTGCAGCTTAGCCTGCTGGTCCACAGAAACAGTAGTCCTTCTGTGTGTTTATTGTTTTTATGGAGGTTAATAAAGCAGCAGCGCTGTTTCATCCTCTTGTTCTAGAGCATCACTTCTCTGACATTTGATTCTTGACTGACAAAGTTCGTTCATGCTTTAAGTTAGAACTTAATTTGTTCATCTCTAGATTGTTATATTGAATTTCATTAAGGTAATCACTTATGTTTTATTCTTTTAGTACATTTATATAGCTTTTTATTTGCATCAAAATTTTCAAGTAAGCTCATTTAATGCTGAGAATCTGTCTTGGTTAACTCTTGGAAAATAACATCTGTTGAAACTTTAATTATGTGATGGAGACAGTTCTTATTACGATATTAAAATGTATCTCAGTTAAAGGAGCAATATGTAAGAATTCTACAGTGAAATAATCATGAAACAGTCTAATGTCTCAATCATGTTGGAAGGAAGGTTACATTGAACCGGCTTTCCTTCTCAGCCGGCTGGAGGGTTGTCAGTTTTTCTCCTTTCAAAAAACTAAAGAGGGATGTAATCTTTATTTACAATCTTTGAGCCCGTGAGGTTGCCGAGTCTTTGCCGAGCTAACGCTGCAGTGCCGTCATTTGTAATTCATCACCGGCAGACAAAAAGCTCCAGTGTAAAGAACCAAAACCAGTAAACAGGAGCGACCCAGAAGTTATTTCATTTTCATTAACAATGCTAACAGTGAATTAGAAACGTAGTCAGCTCTAAAAGTATCTTGAGCTACTTTTTCATTGACCAGCAACTCGATATTACAGTGAAATGTATGTGTGAAGTGAATAATGAGTCAATTGTGGTGTTTTACTTCCTTTAAAGTAGCTCTCCGGAGTATTTATTTTATCTGATGGCACCATCTAGTGGCTGACAAGCATATCACACCAAGAGTCGGGCGATCTGGGGTTTTTAAGATGGCGACTACACGTTTCTTGTTTATGAATGTGCTTCTGTAGCCGACAAACAGAGCTAAAACATGTTATTTTACAAGTATTATTCTCATGTCATGTTGTGTTTTCATATATTTATATTATAAAGACTAGGGATGGGACGATACACTTAAACTAACGATACGATGCACCTCGATATGTCATAGTCACGAAACGATATGTCACGATACGATATTTAAAAAAAAGGAAAAAATATGACTGTATAATAACAACTTGTTTAATTTTGTTTCCGTTGCACACAGGGAAACACAAGGCCTAACAGGCCAAACACAAACAAGAACACTCCCCTAGTGCTGCTCTAACCCTAGGTTAAGTTATCTCAGGACTAACATATCAACATGTTCTGGTGTAATCAGTGATCTTTGAGCAGAAACGATGTCTCCTGCCTGCAGTGTTGTTGCAACAGGCGCTGTGACTTGACGTGATGACGTCACGACGCACTGCACCGTTCCCCGGATTTTTTTTTCATTTACCCTGCTTAATCAGCAGATAGTGCTGTCAGGCTGCCACCATGAGCCCTTTTTATAAGACACACCATGCTGGCAAATCAGCGTAATATTGCCGAATTTTGCGGCATTCGTGCCGCCACGCTTGATAGTAATATTGCTGTAATATTGTGGCTCCGCCGGTCTTATAAACGCACATTAACTTAACAGAGGGAGGTGTCATGACCACATGATGAATTAATGCCGAGCTCCGGCCGGGAACTATAAAATGAAAGTAAACTAAACACGGCCACAAGTTTCGTTTTCGAACCAGCTGAGATGATAAAATGGAGCGATGCGGAGCTCCGGGAGCGTCTCTCCGTTAGATCTGCAGCTCAGATCATCTGACTGTTCACAGTGATGGTGGAGGACACACACCTGTAGAGAAATGTGGAAAAAAACTCAACGAGCGCGGCTTTGATCGCAATAAAAAGCAAGTTATGTCCAAGATAAACGGAAGTTCGTGACAGCGCAGAGACCGCCCCCATACCTCCTTTATGCCACCATCGCGTACGGACATGATTGCGCAAACATTACCGCCACGGTCTGAGCTCTTATAAACGACCGAACGCTCCCAGATGCCTCATAGGCGTTGCGCAAATTAGCGGCATTGTTTTATAAAAAAGGCTTTAGACTGTATGCCTGCCATACACAAATCATGCAGCAGTGCCATCTAGTCTTTATTTCGCGATCCATTTTATTTTACTCAATGCATTTTGTCACGTTTTGTATCGCGAAATTTCGCCAAACGATATTTTGTCCCATCCCTAATAAAGACTTACTTGTCCGTGAAAAGTTCATCAACTCTGCTTCAGCCGAGGCACTTCCTTAACTCTGAAGCATGTAAGCGGTAGTCCAACGCTATTGGTTAGTTCTGATCGGAGCTCAGTTCATATTGCACAGAGCTCTAAGGGGCAGGGTGCGGGCTTAGCAAAAAAAAAAAAAAAAGACATATTGCTTACATTATATCACAGTGCATAAGACAATCACTTTTACGGATTTCTGAAAATTCATACATAATTCCTGAAAGGGGAAAACTCTGGATTGCTGCTTTAATGAGTCGTTCAGAACCATAACAGCAAGATGGCAAACAACCACGCTTCCTGTAATGCCGGAGGCTTACTACTGTAATAAGTGTATTAAGTGCTTCCTACCATAAAACACCAAAAAGTGCTAACACTAGATATGATTCAATTCAGTTCAGTTTATTTATATAGCGCCAAATCACGCCAAGGGTCGTCTCAAGGCACTTCACAAAGTAAACATCCCAGCTGAGTTCAGTTCATTATGCCAGTTAGTAAACGTTTCCTGTGTAAGGAAACCCAGCAAAAACCCAGCATTGCATTGAGTCACTGACTTGTTGACTTTACAGCTATCCTCATACTGAGCAAGCATGTAGCAACAGTGGAGAGGAAAACTCCCTTTTAACAGTAAGAAACCTCCAACAGAACCTGGATCAATATGAGCAGCCATCCGCCGTGACTCACTGGGTGTTTGATAAGACAGAGCAGTTATGCACACACTTATGACTGTGTATTTATACTTATCAGCTAACTGTGCATGACTCGTCTTCACTTGTCATCTAGTATTTTCCGGTGCTGATCCGTGGCTGGCAGCATCCATGTCGCTTAAGGAACAGCAGTGAGAAGCTGAAGTTTTGTTTAGAAAAAACGGGCTGCAGTAGCCACATTTGACCACAGGATGTCAGTGTTACTTCATTCTTACATAATGCACCTTTAAGGTAGAATTCAGTCAAGAGGAATGCATGATGAATAACAGAAAATAAAATAAGTATTTCTGCATAAAAGCAACATGCTCCTTTTTAATTTGAATTTTAAATAATTATTAAACCTTTATTTAATCAGATAAATGACCCGTTTAGATCAAGACCTCCTTCACAAGGGCGACCTGGCCACCTACAACATCCAAACAGGAATACTTTCAAAAAATATTTATTAGAATCTGAAACCTGATGAGATTTTAAAATAACCATAACGTTGCATTTATGGAGGAACAATAATGTCCTGATGTGAGTTTAGCTGACGCTGTCTCATGCTGAAGAACAGAAGGAAACTATTTCAATTTATGATGAACTCAAAAACAAATTAATTTCAGTGTACTGTAATATATTCTGGGATAATGACATATTGATTAATCAATATTGTACTTTGTGTTTAATTAGTTGCAATAAACACAAGAAATCAGGAGCAGACATTAAAATAGATAAATGACTAAATACATGCAGGCTCATGGAAATGCTGGACTGTTTTCCCACAGATGGTCATAACTGGGTTTATTAAATAAGAATCTGTGTCTCAGAGACGTTTTAATACAGACTAGATTTAGATTCTGACTGTCTCCTCTGGAGACGATGCAGAATAAGTTGCAGTTTGTGTTTAAATGCCTTGGCCTTTGTTAGAGGACATGTTTTATTCTGTTTGAGTAAAATAGGAGATTATAATCTTGGATGAAACTAGCGGGCGAGCGATAAAGTGCCCAGCTGATTTGTGTAGAAGAGAGAAGGAAAAGCGGTGGGAGTGAGAGAACAGAGCGCAGCCACAACCTTGTGTTTGTGCGGCTGCCAAAAAAAAGTTAATGATCCTAACTGTATCATCTCAATTCTCAGTCACTAAAGGCCTTTTTAAATTCTACATTCTGTAGAAATCTCCTGGATGCAGACTTTTATAATCCTTCCCTTTTCCGAGCGCATCCGTCAACAATGAACATAAAAAAACGCAGCTCTTACAATGTCTACTTCCTCACCTGCACAGACGAGGATTTATTTTGGGATCTTTGTGTCGAGCCCACTCTGCGTTTTAAGTGTCTCTGCGCTCTCAAGAGAATTTGTTGCACCAGCAGCTTTAAATCCAGTTGCATCCACTGCTTGTGTTATGTAACCTACAGCATCTTCATAGCAGATGGTTTTGTTTTTGTTGTCTGGAGTGCAGGAATATAGCAGCTCAAAAAAGGATGTAATAATAAAATGAGCAAGATGAATGGACTAATCCTGATTTAATCTGTTGACACGCAGCAAATGGAATGTAAATATGTATATTCTCCTGTTGCCGTGCATGCTTTATTTATGCACAAATGCGTCTGATGTGCAAATGCACTCGGAGCTTAACAGCAGCAAGCCGAGAGGCTGAGTAACCTCGTAATCAAAGTACAGAGCGTATCATCCGTGTTGATTGGGCGGCTGTAACTACATAATGCTTCGTCCTCGCTTGTTTGCAGCTCCTCAGCCTGATGCATCTGCTGATGACTCATAAAGTTTCTCCAATAAATCAAACAAGGGGAGTCAATTTGCTCTCAAAGATGCAAATGCAAAATGATCATTTGTCCTGATGTTCTAATTTACTGGAAATCCACAGGAAACGCTACAAGACACAAATCGTCCGTGGAGATACATGTCTGCACTCATCCAGGAGGCCGTTATACAGCTCAGGCAGGAAACTCAGGGGTTCTAGTCGGATCAATGGACCAAATTATATTCAGCACCTTGATTTGGTAAAGAGCAAAGCAGTTTCATGTCCCTGCTTGCTGCCATTAAGCCAAGTCTCTGTAAGGAATCATCAGTCCTGTGAAGTAAACCAGAACAGAGCCTGTTGATGCATAATCAGTCATGAACACTTAGAACAGCCAGGAAAATAGACAGAGGACATCTTGCACAAGTATCTGATATTTAAAAGAGCAATGGAAGACAAGCTTGGAACGCACACAGGCTTTTCGGGCTGTGGCGTCTGCTGCGCCGCTGATCTGTTTGTAAATAAGCTGAAGGGAGAGGAATGTCCACCTGAGGTTGTGACTGTCAGGTTTTTGCATTATTCACCAAAAGGCCGAGACATCTGCTCCCAAAGACGCTTAAATCCAGATCTGAAGTAAATGAGTGAAGAGTGGTTTCCTTTATATGTTTTAGGAATTAGAGTCTGAGCAGCATCTTTAGGGTTTGGATCAGGCTCGGCGTCATTTAAGCTGTTTGTTCAACCAGTTTTGTGTGACAAACAAAATCTATTTTTTTTTAACCCATTTCAGTGTTGTTCAGTGAATCAGAGCTCTCGGCTTGTTTTCCTTGCTAAGTCACCATCTGATTCTATCCTCAGATGGCACAGCAACCTCATGCACGTCAAATCTGGATCAGTTCGCTCGGATGAAACCAGTGACAACAGACGGTCCTGTGTTTTTCTGTAATAACTGAACATGATGTGAATGAAACTCATTGGATTTTTTTTTTTATATGACCAAAGTGCATTTACATCAGAGAAAATGATTCAGCCCATCATGGCTGGAGCATCCTGGTACGGTCCAGAAGCCTTTAACAGAATTGGTTCTGTGTCATCGACCGTTAGATATACGACTCCGTTCATCGCTCATCCACTGCTGTGGCTCTTTTCTCTATTAAAATGCTGAGCAGGTAAACATACAGCAACTATCTCGTCAGCAGGCAGCGGATGGGTTCAGGGAAATAATCTGAACAATTCAGGGATCTGAAAGTGGCCAAGAGCTAGAGTATGCTTATTTTTTATTCGATCATGGAAGGACAAAAGCATCTCTTCCATGCTTTTTCCCCGGTACCTCACTCATTTTGTTGTGCACAAGCTCAAACCCCACATCGCTGACTTTAGCAAACTCCTAGTTTTGTTTAAAAAAGGTCAAACGTTCACCAAAGCAATGCATATCATCACTACCTTTAGATACATGGTTTTAAGCCAGAATCATTATAGTTACAAAATGATGGAGATTTTGCTGTTTTGGTCACATTTTAAAATATAGGTGTGTGTGTGTGTGTGTCTGCATCGGTACGGAGACACGCAACGCCATTACCCGTTGTTTCAAGGGCTCGCCAACAGGCTCACAAGGATGGACAGTCGAGCCCACTTTTCTAAACATCCGTTGAAGGAGACGGAGAGCGCAAGCTTGTGATTGGTCAGGATGCCGCTTCCTTTAAATTTGTCACCAGCACCACCGTTACCCCCTCAAAAAGATAAAAAGAGAGCCGAAGATATCTAGCAGCTTGAAGAATACCTCACGGAAATATGCAGAAAATATGAACGTTTATTCACCCGTGACTGGAGGAGTAAAAAGACATGCAGCACGCATTTTATTCGTGGACGGAAATGATGGGAAATGTGGGTTTAGAGGTGGAGGAGAACGAGGGACAAATTTGTCTGTGTTAAAAAATCTCTTGAAATACAAAGAGCATAATATAAACTGCAAATGCATTATATTGGACCTGAAAACATGACAGGATTACCCAGAAAAGCGCTATGCCCTCTGTTGTCCTGGCGGGGAATTGCTTTGCAACACTCCTCAGGTGACGGAGAAGTCCGAAGGGAAACTGTCTCCATCAATGCGTGTTCTACTCATTACATTCAAAGCCAGATGTTTCAGCCTTTATTTGTTATAATTGTGATGATTATGGCTACAGCTGATGAAAACCCCACATTCATAATCTCAGACAATCAGAATATTGTGAAAAGGTTCAATATTCTAGACTCCAAGTGTCACACTCTAATCAGCTGATGAATCCAGAACACCTGCAGAGGTTCCTGAGCCTTTAGATGGTCTCTCAGTCTAAGTTGAATCACTGAAATAAATTTACTTTTGCACCTTATTCTCATTTTTCCAGTTTCACCTGTAAGGCTTTGCATAATCTAACTCAGAAGTGAGCATCCAGTGATCACTTCCACTGGTTACATATTTCACTGACACACACGTTCAGATACAGAAGCCTGCTTTTCACCTTTTGGTTTTGGACAATTAAAGTATAAAAAAAAGACAAATTTTCTTTATTTTGCTGACTTTTCTTGTAGAAGAGTTTTAAAATGAGAGCATGTTCCAGTTAATATGACAAGTTTGACATTGGATATCCTGTACAAGTACGTACACACACACACACGCACACACGCACGCACACACACACACACACGCACACACACACGCACACACACACACACACACACACGCACGCTCATAAAAGTGTATTTTGCAGTTGCAGTCTATGGTTTTGCAGGTCTATTGTAGGAGAACTCTTATTGGACTACCACTTATTCTCCTGACAACCATCATTAAAAGGTGAAGTGGTTGTTCATGGTGCCACTTTAGTATAACACCAGCTACTAAGTACTAGTTAATACCATAAAAGTGTATGTTTTTGTACAGCAAACAGATCTAACAGAGCAGCAAGTACACACTCAGACCCAGTGGCTGAAAGAGGAGGAATAATAGATGTTAAACACACCGGCAGCGTTTTGGGACCTCACGTATTCTCTCCAGCTTACTAACTCCCTGTGGCCTTGATTGAAATAAGACAGAAGAGCTGTAATTACTGGGTTAATTAGTCTGATTCTGTTGCCCTTATGAAGTCAAAGGAAGGAGTGGAGCTATAGGAGCTCCTCCAGTGTTTTTCCTTTCATTGATTTCCACTTCCTGTTTCTATTTCTGCCCCATTTGATCCTGTCTGCTAGCGCAGCACTGTACCATTCTCTATAAGGAACCAGGAAAGAATGCATGCACCTTTTTTCACATTAAATCACCCAGACTCCATAAAAGATTACATATATTTTTATTAATGTTTGTAGGGGACCAAATATTTAAATGTACTGTTGCTGAAATAATAATGGAACAAATGACTGTAATAAATCACAAACTACATGCAGTTATGATATATAGTAACTGGACAAATCCACAGCTGCTAGTTTAGATGATAAAGGTCAAAACTCTAAAGCACGTGAGGAGGATCTAGAAATGTTTGTGACAACAGATATTATCATTACAATAATAAGACATGTTCTCTGAATATTACACACCTGGACGCTGCGGGATGTTTTTCTTAGCATTTTTTATGAGCACCTTCATATTCTGGAGATTCAATATTCTGCAAAAGTATTGAGTTTTGCTCCAAATCCAAAAATGCAGTCACTGTCTGACAATCATCTAGTTATTTAGTTTTTTTTTGACCAAATGTCTTTATTCAAACACTGTTCATGATTTTAAAAATGCTCTAAATAAGATTTTTGAACTGTCATGTGACATCTCTGTTCACTTCTCTGTGCGGCCACACGGTGGCAGCACAGTGCCACACACCAGCGCTGATTGTCTCACTGCTGGTGTGTGTGTGTGTGTGATGCGTGCGCACGTGTGTGTGTGTGTTTGTGTGTGTGAGTGAGAAGTTTCTCTCTGGTGACTCATTCATCCTGAGATGACTAACACTCAGGCACACGGAGCCAAGGTCTCACTGTGGACAGCTCACCAGTTATCTTCATCATCTTTGGAGTTTTTTATGGAAGAAGAGAGAATTCGGACCCCCCCAGACACTTTATAAAAGTACAACTGTGGTGTTTTTGGTGATCAGCCGTCCCGTACCGAACCTGCGTTTTATATTCAGGGCTGAGCTGAAGTGACTGTTTCATAAGCAGCCTGCGCCGCTCTGTCACTTTCCCCTCTAATGCAAACACAAGATGGATGAACGGTGCTGTAAAAATGATGAATGTGAACAAATAAACAGCGGCAGCAACACTAAGATGGGATTTTTGAGGAGTGTCTCTTTACGTAAACTGATTTCAGCACATCGTTTTTCAACACATGCATCACCGGGCTAAGTGATGACCAAAGAAAACGGCCTCCACCCTCGTGAGGATGGGATTCAGACCCTTGCTGTCTTGAAAAGGCACATTTTGGCTGTTCGTGAGGATTTCTTCAGCACTTTCTAACCCGAGTACTAACAAATGCAGCTCACATGCACCTGAATCACTCACCCAGAATGATCCTATTGTGGAGGAGTCATTTAAACAGGTCTCATCTTTATTCTGTCAGTTGTTACTAGATAACTGCATCAAGGCGGTTTGTTTATGGCTCATTTATTAACTGTGTAGATTCAGAATCCATATTTTACCATCATGGCTGTACCATGAGGATAGATCGAGGCTTTGCTCTATTCTCATTGTTTCAAAATTGACGATTGGAAACTTCTTGTGTACTTGTACTTGACAAGTGTGTTCTTGGCAAGGACACCAGACAGTCCGTTCTACCGAGTTTGGGAGGACGAGGACGGCATTTGGAACAGAAGCGTACTCCGTTGCTTGTTGCTACGGTTAAAAAAATGACCTGACATAAAAATAAAAGTCTAGTTTGTTCCTTAAATAACAAAAACATATTATTTGTATTAAATTTGGTCCACTTTTGATCAAAACGGATACATTCCCAGCATTTCCAGCTGTTAAATGAAGAAAAAACAAAGCAACACTACTTTTATTTTGATAGTGGGTTAGCTATTTAGCATTTTGCTTTATTTGTATTTCTGATATAAAACATTACAGTTATGAGCTTTCTCCTCTGCCGTTCGGAGTGTAACGGTTAGCGGTGCAATGCATTATGGGATAATGTGCTGTCCCAAGTCTGCAGAAGGATGTATCAGTGCATCCTCGATACAATGGGCGGAGCAGAACACATCCGGGAACTTTGAGCGAACTTGCCATGATGCGTACTTAGGACTGGAACAGTTCTTGGTCTAACGATGATGACGTTTGACTCAGAGAAAAGCTCAAGTCTAAATCGTACAAAGTTGATGCCAAATCCGTTTCAAGTGAGAACTGTTCCTGAGCAGTCGCCATCTTTGTAGTCTTTCCCTGTTGCAGCTCTGGGGCTAAACCCACCCGATGTCTCTAGAAACAGAGCGCTGTGATTGGCCCGACCTAAAACTGTTTTGGCCAACGGTAGACCTGCCGAGGCTACAGTGGAGCGTGACTAGACTGACCTGCAGAGCAGGATCTGTTGCTACTGCTGCGGTTTGTCTAGATGTCTAGACTAGCATTTTTCTCTCAAATGAATATCAGGTAAAACAAAAACGAAGCTCATTTCATCCATGTAAACAGTATTTTCTCCATAGTTAACCTGACAGATTGTGTTTACTGCAGCTCTATGACATCACATGGAAACAACCTCACACTGAGCCGTAGATTTAGTCTTTTTGCCTTATTCAGCTTGACATTCACATATTTTCTTTAAGGTGTGAAAAGGAGTGTGCCCGCTGGACGGGAAAACATATTTCAAGAGATAATGCGAGCTCCTACTGATCTGTTTATTATTTCGACGGGAAGGGTTACGCTGCGCTCACACACCCTCTGCTTTTTCCATTCGTGGCGAGAGGAGAAATTTCATCGTTTGTGTCCAATGTGTAATCTAGCAAGCTATATGGAACACGGCGGCTCTCGGCAGCTGTTCGTCTGTTATGGTGATGGGGCTCTTGGCAAGCTCTTTTCTAAACAGAGGCCCACACACTGGCTGTGTGAAGGCATTTCACATGCCTATGAGCTTGCAGACTTAGACCCCCTGGAGCCATCTGATCACTCCACCCAGTTTTGGAGGCGCTTTGGAGCAAAGCATCAGCAGAGGATATCTCATCACATTAACCCAGCTCGTTGCTTTCCCAGCACCCCCGAGCCTGTTAAGATGTTATTCACCGGGATGCTAAAAGTTCTTACTGGTAAAACGTTCTGTCTTGGACGAGGAATTGTGATCCGTCTGGCTGCTGGAGTCATTTGTAAATGTCAGATATTCCTGTGTACGTGTTTGCTAGCATTTTGTCTGCGTCCTCCTCCTTTCCCCACAGTGTTTATTTGCTCAGCACCCACTGTATTTTCAAAGTAATCCAGCACAGAACAAACTCCCCCCACCTTCAGTTTCACCGCCCCTCCCCATCTGCTCCTGGTCCATCCCAGACTAATTCTGTTCCTCCTGATTTACATTTTTCCTCCCACCTGTGTCCTCCACACGTCTCTTTTCTCCAACACTAATCAGACCAACCAGCCATCAGGCAGATTTTCTGTTGAGGTTAACCTCAAAGTGCAGCGAGAGAGTGGATCCCCCGTGAGCCTCCCTTCCTCCTCTCTCCCCCTTCATCCCCTACGTCCCTCCCCGCTACCTCGTCCAGACTCTCTGTCTGCGCTGACACTGCCTTTAATAAGGGGGGGAGAGAGGGGTGCACTGTTTATTTGTGTGGCGCGAGGTTAAAAACTTCCCCCTTAATTGACATTCCGGTAACACTTTTCAATAATGGGGCGAGCAATTTCCTTGAAATTGATGTGTGTGTCCACCGCAAGGAAAAACACTGCTTCTTGCTTTCACTCACCCATGGATGACCCACGCTTGTGCGGGTGTCTTTGTCTAAGTGTGTGTGTGTGTGTGTGTGTGTGTGTGTGTGTGTGTGTGTCAGCGTGAGAAAACACACAAGTGGCCTTTTGGCTGGCATTCACCCATCCTCTCTTCTCTGGGATAAAGTGTTCTGCATTAATATGAATGAGTGTGTATTTTGACTGGGCGATTACCGTAAATGCAGGTGTATGTGTACCCGCGGTCGCAGCGTGCATGTTTTTTAGAGCTTTTGTCGGGCTATTTGTTGCTTGTTTACAATTTATTTTTGCACCCACAGAGGTAAATTTAATCCAGATATTTTTATTTACCCCACGCGGTCCTGAGTGACAGTTGCATCACGTGCAAATGCTAGAACAAAGTTTGGTCTCTACTCTGTCAATGCCTGTCTATGAGGAAATATGCAGATGTACACTATGCTGCATCCTTTGGCCTAAACACTGACCACTGGATCTGACCTGTGGTGTAATGATGGTTGGTGTTTTATGCATGGGCATTTGTGAGGGGTGGGGGTGGTAAGAGACACACCGTAAAGGACAGTATGTGTCAATAATTAGATGGGTGAGTGTCATAAATGTGAGAGTATGAGTGTGTGTGTGTGTGGCTGCAGGCAGACGCTGGCTGGTTCCTGGCCTTGTCATTCTGTCTCCCACACACTCTCTGATGTGGTTCGAAGCTGTGGCTTTCGCTGCGGTGGGGGGATAGCCACCGCACACACTCACACTGTTCTCACATGTCTGTGGAAACACACATAGCGCAGTGGTATGCAGTCACATTCTCAGAAATGCAGACACACATACCGAGCAAAAGCAACACACACACACACACCGCTCAAACTTTGAACAATGCAATAACACAACGGCGGCTCGCCAAAACGTCTGAACGGACGCCGAAGCGCGCTCGTAGATTAACACAGAGACAGCGCTAGATGACATGCGTGGTGCTGGTGGGCTCCCACAATAAGCGGTTAGTTAAATAATATCAAAGACAGATGTTGGCTCTGGTCCCATCACACTGTGTGTGTGTGTGTGTGTGTTTATCATGCGTCTGTGATCGAGAAGGGGAGCGCTGATATGCAGCTCCTTGGGAACACATGTTCCCTTTGGAAAGTATTACATGTGTGTGGACTGTCAGTGATTTGTATCATTAAAACATATGGAAAATATGCCTTAAACTGCAGTGGTTTAGCATTAATAACACACACTCCTAACCAAAATAAGCCTTCTTCTACGGAGGCTGTTATTTTAATTTATTGTCTCAATTTAGGTCTATTTGTAGAGATAAAATGAAATAATTGGTCTTCCAGTTGAGAGCTGCTCTTACAAAATGTTTTGGCACAACTTCTCTCCGAGGCTGCACACGAAGTCAAGAGTGGCGCTCTTTTAGGCCAACCAACATTTTATTTTTATTTCCAGAAGCTTTTTTTAAGTACTGAAAGATTTCCTTCAGACAGCTGGTTGACTGAGTTTCCACTCCGGTGTAGGGGACTTAGGAAGATTAGGCGAAACAGTCACCGGAGAGCAAGGTTTCTCTTTGTTCTCTGTCAGAGCTGTAGTTCTGACTGAGCTGAACTACAACACATTAGGGGAAAGGCCACAACAAACCAAACGTCTACATCCCAGCTGTTGTCACAAAGGTGGGGTGAGTACGGGGGTCACCTGTCCCCAGCAAGGTCAGAGGAAGATAAACTGTGAAGTAACTTTATATGAAACATATAGTTGAGAGAAAGAAAAGTTGTGCATTTGAGCAAAAATGAGAAAGGCACATCAGGACAACAATGTACAGCTTAAACTGTCCAAATTCCAAAGCTTACATTAATCTCATTTTTTATTTGTCTAATAAATGAGGCAGACCTTTATGCATGTTTCCATAGGAACAGTATTTCCTTTAAAGTAAATATTAGTAATAGCTCCCATTCTTCATCTATGAATACTAATATTAAATACTTTTTTAGAGTTTAGAGCATGGTGGGTAGAAAAGGTATAATAATGAAGTTGCTTATAAATTACTGGTTTCATGTTGTATTTTAAATCTGTGTGGTGGTAAAATAACATTATAATGATTCAGGTTACAAAAAGGTAAAATCAGGAAGATGTGGACTTCTATGTGGCTATCAGACATTCCTCCTGTGGGTTCTACATGTCTTTTTAACAAAGTTTTTTATTAAAGTTTTAACAAGTTTCATTTAACATTTAAAACAAAACCCCTCCCCCACTAGACTGGCTCAAACTCAAAATGGTAATGGCCTGTATTTGTATAGCGCCTTCTTAGGGTTCTACAACCCCCCAAGGCGCTTCACAACACAATCAGTCATCCATCCATTCACACGCTGGTGGGGATGAGCTACAGTGTAGCCACAGCTGCACTTGGGGCACACTGACGGAGGCGAGGCCTGCCGTACACTGGCGTCACCGGTCCCTCTGACCACCACCAGCAGGCAAGGCGGGTTATGTGTCTCGCCCAAGGACACAACAGCAGCATTCTCAGGTGGGAGCTGGGATCGAACTTGCAACCTTCCGATTACTGGACAACCTTCCTACCTGCTGAGCTACTGCTGCCCCAAACAAAAAGACAAACATAAAAAAGAACAGGTTTTAAAGCAACACCAAATCAAAACACAAAGATCAATCTTCCAAAGAAATAAAAGAAACAGTCTCAAAATATTACCCAAGGGTACACTATCACAATAAGACATAAATGACAACCAGACAACATTAAATGCCCCAATAGAGCCCCCCAATCTGTGCCTAATCCTCTCCAGGTGAGCCTGGGACATAACCTCAGCGATCCAGTGACCACATGCTGGCAGGTGAGAGTCCTGCCACCTGGACAATTTTAGTCTTTTAGCCAGCAAACAACAAATAAATGATAAAACTTAGCTGACATTTGTTCAAAGGAACATCCACAATGACCCATCCAAACAGAGCGGTCAAGGTGTCCGTGTGCACAGTGGTCCTACAAATCTTGGAGAGTGCATCAAAGATAAACTTCCAATATCCCTGCAGCTTCAGGCACGTCCAGAACATGTGAAAAAGTGTAGCAGGTGACCGACTGCAACGCTCACAAGTTGGGTCAAGGTCTGGCTTGATTTTAGACAGTCTGTCTTTGGACCAATGCAGATGGTGCACCACCTTGAACTAGACAACACTATCTACGTGTACATGCGCCAAATTTCCCCAATCCGATTCAAATATTGGTTGATCGGAAATCCCAAATCTCTGTTTACATGGACACTAACTGGAATGATCCGATCATGCCACGATGCACGTACCATAGATTGCGCATGCGCAGACTTGTCTTTCCCAGAAGAAAAATTGTAAACAAACGCCATCTTGTCTGTACGTCTTTTCCCTTGCATTTTATTTGATTATTCTCTAGCTTCTGTGAATTCCTGCATCTTTAGATGCACTGTTTGATGCACTTGAGTGTATAACTCGGCATTTTTAGCCTTTTGGCCATCGAGACGTTCAGTAACATTGAGCTCCCGCAGTATTTCCAGTAAAAAATAGCGTCGGCAACAGACCACTTCTGTTTACCGCCCGCCATGTTTTCCATCTGTCCTGAGCATGCGCAGAGGCGAAAAGAGGTCACGCTGCAGTTGCACACATGCGCAGTGGGCATTATTTTACCCCAACGATCCGAATGGCTGTGTACATGAACGTCAATCGGATTGACGATCGGACAAAACCACCTCTCTCAATCGGAATGAAATTTCATTCGGATCAGGCCGATTGGATCAGAATATTCCGATTGACATGTTTACATGACGCATTTTTGATCTAATAGGGCGTTCAATCCGATTACTTGTGCCCATGTAAATGTAGTAGCTAGTGTGTCTTAAGAGCCCTGTACCAAACCTCCGATAGTCCAACACTCAGCTCTTATTTCTGTTTTGAAACATCCAAATTGGTCCGATGGTGTGACCTGAGCTGGGTGTAAAATTTCCTCAGAACTTTCTTAGTAGATGTCTGACAGTCCAAGATTTCATAGAGAAGAGTCCGAGACGGGCACAGGGGAAAACATTCAGAGTTAGACATGACCATTAAAGGCCGCATCAGACACAGATAGGATAAATATGTGGTTCTTCATCACAGGGGCGGCTGACGATAATTCAATGAGACCAAAAGACCGTCTAGGGGTAAGCAATCCTGGTCCTTGAGTACCACCATCCAGCATGTTTTTATTGTAACACTCCTGATTCAGTGGTTGAATCACCTGTTCAGCAGGTCACCTGATGATTAAAGTCAGGTGTGCTGGAACTGGAAAACAGCTAAAACATGCTGGATAGCAGCACTCGAGGACCAGGATTGCTTTATAATTAGTCCCAAAAAGGTCTTTAAATGTATGTTTAATCCAAATTCCTAAATATCTAAGTTTGTCTGGGCTTATTTTGAGTAGAATGGAGCCGGTGAGCTGTCCCTCCAAAAGGGTTACCAGCATCATTTCACTCTTCTGAATGTGAGATCTGACCAAATGTACTAAGAAGAGTCAACAGCTTGGGGATACCAGAAAGAGGATCATAAATAAATAAAAGCATATCATCTGTATTTATTGGGAGATTTTATTAATGGATCCCAGATGCGAGATGCCACTGCTATCTGGGTTCTGCCTTACGGCAATAGCCAATGGCTCAATAGCAACTGTAAACAGGAGAGGCGACAGTGGGCATCCCTGCCTAGTTCCATGATTCAAATCAAAATAATCTGAAATATTATTGGTACAAGCAGCTTCCAATGGGGAGGGGTTCTGCATGTCTTTATTTCAGAAGTCCGTACCTCTCTGGCTCATGTGTTTCTCATGAGTACCAGTGTCTAGTAATAGGACAATGATGAAGGTAAACATGTCTTCCAGAGCACTCAGGGTATTAATAAACTGATTAAAACATTTTTTTCACCTGTGTCCCATTAGGGATACAGATGATTTCATTTCACTTTATTTTATTTTACTTAGTTTTACAATTTGAGTTACTGATCATTGCATGTATGAAATTTTCCAAAAATATTGACTTTGAAAGCTTATGTAATATATATTTAATAAAATGAAAAAAGAAAACATGCAGTCTTCAACATTGTTTGATTTTGATCAATTCAGTCCTGGTGCTCTGATCTGAGTTTGGTCTCAGATTGAATTAAACGAAGTCCACATTTAGTTTTAGCTCTTCCATGAAGCTAGAGTCTAATCTAGATCTAATTTAATCTAATTTATTTATAGTAAATATCGAGGGGGAAGAGTAACCTTTTAAATATAAAGTTGTATCAAATTGATCAGTTGGGTTTTGGTTCTTTTGTCAGTCGTTTATTCTCCAAACTGTAAGACACAGTGTAAAAGGATTGGGTTTAAAAAACAGCGATATTCTACTAACAGAACAAAAAATATCTACATAGTTAAAACTAACTTTTTTTTCCTACAATTTTTAGGTAGCTGTCAGCTCTGTGGTTCTACATTCATAGAACAATAGTAATTTTTTTAATCTGTCATACAACTTTAGGTCAGAGTTCATCTTGCAAGCTGACAGGTCATCTGTCTCACTCATACAGTGTGCAGACACACTGACGTAGCATGCATCAGCGCACACATACACTCTGAAAAACCACAGTCTCTTGTGTACTTATATCCACAAACCAGAGAGGTTCTCTTGTTCTCTCTTCACTTACAGAAAACACACACACACACACACACACACACACACACACACACACACACTGACGGGGAGACCCAGCAGACTCTCTGTGTTACTGACCCCTTCTGGTCGCATGGTGAATTAGACTTTTTGACTGAAATAAACAACTCTAAAATAGCCTGTACAGGACATTTAATTTGGTTGCTTGTATTTGCAACATTGTTCTTACTAGGGATGTGAATCTTACAACAACTCACGATTTGATTCGATTCCGATTCTCGGGGTGCCAATTCGATTCAGAATCGATTTTCGATTCTCGATTCAAATCGATTCACAATCAATATTATCAAAGAGTGTCAGTTCCAGGATGAACTACTTTCTTCTGCAAGTTAGAAAAAGCTATGGGAAATTGTTATTTTACTTTTAAGAAAACTAGTTATGTTCAAGAAAATGCTAATTTACAAGGTAAAATAAAGTTTTACTAAAACTGTAAACAGAGGCAATCTTTTGATGAAAAGTTTAGTTTTGCTTACCTTGTAAAATTTAACAAATCTTTACAGTTACCTGATAGTAGCTTTGAAAGTAATGCAGTCAAATACTTTTCAAGTATGTGTGGCAACAAAGTTTAACATTATGAAGACTAACAATAATGCACGGTGCACTCGGCATGAAACAACAGTCAAACTAAACAGGATAACACCATTTAAACATTATAAAACATAATGTAACTTACTTCTTGATTCACAAAACACACACAGGATAATAATAAAGGTAAATCTTTGTCGTATTTCAGCAGATTGCAGCGTAGGAGCACACAGAGCAAGCAGCTACTGCTAGCGCCGGTGCGCCAGCGATGATGCATTTAGGGACGCTCGGAAATACGGCAGTTTACATAAAGGCTTTCAGACAGAATCGATTCTGAACGTTTATGAATCGATTCTGAATCTTTATAAGTAAAAATCACGATTCGAATGCGAATCAATTTTTTTCAGGCACCTCTAGTTCTTACCCAAAGCTCAGAGAGGTACCATTGTTGAGAATGGGAACAAAGATTGCTTGGTAAATTAAAGCCCTCCTTGAACATCCAATGTGGAGGACTTCCCTAAGGATTCTAGGATCTATGTTGTCTGGGGGCCTGTTGCCCCGTGGTAGGGTCTCCCATAGCAAATTGGTCTTAGGTGAAGGGCGAGGCAAAGTGCGGCTCAAAAGATTTCTTGTCTGAGTGTAAAATTAGAGTAAAAACAGAGAACCCAGTTCAAATGGTTATTGGGGTGTCACTGTGGGCCTGCAGGAGGAACAGGAAAGTGTGGACCAGGAGGCAGACCAGGGCAGAGGCATTGGTGGTCTTATCCCAGGAATCTTCAACTGTTATGTTTCCTTCCACACAAATAAAGATGGTAGAACGAGAGCAAAACACATTGGTGGGGTTTAAGATGTAAAAAATACTCTTCCTTACAGCTTCATTTCCCAAGCATCCAAACTCCTTTAAAAGCAGTGTGGCGGTGTTCAGAAGGGGAGGGGCTGGTGGGAGCCCACCGCTGTGCACCTTGCGGCGATCACTAATCATCCGGTGGCTGATTATAAGGGACGACACCGTAGGAGAAAGGGGAAGGACAAAGGAGACGAGAGGAGCCTGGCAAGCTCTGAATGAGTGTAACAGCTACGCTGTTCCTTAAGTGTGTGTGTAAATAAAACTGTTATTGAAGCAGAAGCTGTGTGTGAACCCTGGTAGCTGGTATAGGGCTACAGTAGCACCCAACGTGGGGCTTCACACACACCTCACAGCATGCAGCAGCCGCACCACAACACACCGGTCCTGCTGCTGGTCGCGGTGCTGGTCCAGATGCTGACAGAGATAGCTCATCTCAACCAGGAGTCGGCAGAGCTTTCTAGTCACCAGATGGAGGGACTGCAGTGGCAGGCGGAGTAGCAGACGGCGATCCTGCATTGGCGGACCGGACCAAACTGGGGACACTGGACCGACCGTTTGCCTTTGCGCAGTGTCTCCGGTCCATTCGGTCACACCCGCGATAACCCCAGCCTGGAGCAAGCATTGGAGGCGTGTGGCGGTGTGCATAAGGGGAGGGGCCGGTAGGAGCCTGCCGCGGTGCACTGGGTGGCGATCAATGGGACAATATATATATATATATATATATATATATATATATATATATATATATATATATATATATATATATATAAGAGACAATGCTGTAGGAGAAAGGGGAGGGACAAAGGAGACGAGAGGAGCCTGGCGAACTCTGAGTCTGAGCGTAGCAGCTACGCTGTTCCTTAAGTGTGTGTGAACTAAGTTGTGTTATGGAAGCAGAAGCAGTGTGTGTCCGTGTGTGTGTGTGAACCCCGCTGGTATAGTGCTACAAACACATTTTATGTTCTTTCACTCTCAGCTTGGAAATTCAGTTTCTTCGCAGCTTTTCTCTGTTTTTATATCATCACCGTCTTTTTATGCTGTTTTTTTTTTGTTGTTGACAGTTTTGGCATCTACACATGTTAAACTGTCTGACTGTTATAAAAACGTATTTACTACTTTTCATCATCTTTCATGGTGGTTACGTTATTTTAATCACCACCAAACAGCTAAACCCTGCCACCTGATGGCGTTAATTGGTTCCTGCAGTCGTCCTAAAATGTGAACTCTGTTTTTGAATTCAATGAGTAATCATGTTCAATACATTATGACTGTTTTCCATAAACAAGCTCTAATATATCTGGAATTAAGTGGTGTAGGGTCAGTCTTCGCCAAGGAAACAAGCCTCTGCTCCCCACCGCTCCGCCTCTGTGAGGTGAATCCCGATCATCAGTAACAAACCTCCATCGCTCCCTGGAGCTGTTTGTATCTCTCAGACGGCTCTCGAGGGGGCCCTGCCGCCTCTTATTTTCTGCAAACCTGTCTCTTTAAGGTAATGTTTGTTTATGTCGAGGCTCCGCTCAGTGAGACCTGTGCAGGCTCAGCGCTGGGCTCCTTTCATAGGGGCTCCATTTTGTTCTTAATAAAATGGCACTCAGTGGCCGGGGGACTGGCAGGCACCCAGCTCCCTGGGAAACCAAAGAATGCTGGCCTTCATTTAGCGACAAACAGCTCCTGCCTGAGGAGGCTGCTTCTCCACTCTGCTCCTCAATACTTGCTGCTGCCGAGGCCTGAGTGTGTGTGTGTGTGTGTGTGTGTGTGTGTGTGTGTGTGTGTGTGTGTGTGTGTGTGTGTGTGTGTGTGTGTGTGTGTGTGTGTGTGTGTGTGTGTGTGTGTGTGTGTGTGTGTGTGTGTGTGTGTGTGTGTCGCTGCTGAATGGGGCCACGGTTGAAGGAGTCAGGTATGGCAGCTCCTCACATAGCTCGTCTCCTGTTGACGTTTGCTTATAGCATGCTGTCTTTTCTGTCTCCGTCTCGGCTGGCCACTTGAAAACATGCAGCACCACTTCTTCTCCTCATCTCCTGCTTCTCCGGACTTCACTTGCTCCATCACTTGATGTGAATGGTGGGAACAGAGCAGCCATTAAGATGCATATTTATAAGTGCCTCCTCCTCCTCCTCCTCGCAACTCCCGTACGCTCTGGTGAGACACATACTCTGTAAGAGTGCCTGTCACCGGGGACACACTCATCATTACACTCACACGCCGAGGCATATTTGTTGGAAATGTTCTCGTTATTGATAGTTTCAATCTCAGGCAGGACTTGTTTTTCCAATTTCGCCATCGTCTTCTGCTCTCAGACGTGTCAAATAAAGAAGCCCCTGGTTGTTTTCACCAGACTAGGAAGGTGTTAGTGATCAGAGCTACCTGAGCCAAGCAAGCCAAATGTACGAGATGAAAATCTGCCAGAACAGTAACACAGTGCTGAGTGATGCAGACAAATTATGTGCAACGGCAGATAAGAAAACAAGAGCTTGGAAAAGGAGAAAAACGACTGGCAGCCCCAATAACTGTCCACAGATTGTGTTTCACATGAAAAAGAAGCAAACTGGTAGATAAGAGAGTGGGACAGACATGAGTGGGGGGGGCAAGGTTATGAAAGAGCTCTGAAGAAACAGCGGCTGGGAAAAGAGCAGCCAGGGAGTGTCTTTTGTCTCGTCCTAATGTGAGACATATGAAAGGTCTTGGAAACAATGAGTCACCCCGGATCGGGACTGTCGCCACTATCCGGGTCTCAGCACAACATGTTTATGTCAGCACTCGCTGGACTTTTCTCCCTTTTATTGAAGTTTGCCTCCTTTTGTTGTTCAAACCTCTGGTGATGAGCAGGGATCAGGACCGGTAGGTTTACATCAACATGAGGTGTTATCACTCAGGAAGAGATACCAGTTATTTCATCCTCAGCTTCACGTCTTTTTATTCCTGCAGACTAGCTGACTGACTGACATTGAAGGACTTGTTTGTTTATTCTTCATTTCAAATCGACTCACTGCCCGTGAAGTAATCCCTCTCCATTAGTCTTCTGTGCCTTCTTGTAAGCTGAGGCGAGCTGTCATGCCTCTGATTGAGTAGCAGGCCTTGCAGCTTGCCTGTCTGGATGTAAAGAAGCCAACAGCAAGTGGCTGTGCGCAGGCAGCGGCCTTTTCCACGGGGCCAATTAGTGGGGAGATTTCCCAGCAGATTGCTGCAGCTCTGTCTGTGTCTGCGGCTGTGCTTTGGTTTGATCCCATGAAATTAGGCTGAAACAATGGGGCCGAGCCATCCACTCTGCCTCAATTTGCTATCTGTCAATTCTCCACATCTGGCAATGTCTTTTCTGTTCCACTGTTTCTTCCTCTACATAGTTTCCCACCTTTACCTCCACTCCGTCTCTTGTCTAAGATTTTCTCTTTGCTGGCTGCTTTCAACTTCACACAGGAGGCATCAGTGGCGTGGAACAGCAGCGAAACGTTGCTGCTTCAAATAGAATCCATTACAGTCTATGGGTTGATCCAAACTGTCCGTGGCATGGAAATTTTCAGGTGCGTCCCACAAGCAGCTTGCTGCGCCGCTAAAGATAGGATTGGGTTCTATTTTTGCCTCGATTGCTTGTGGGACCTGACAATTTCTGCAGTTAACATAGGGCTAGACAGAAAATCACACACGGTTTCAGTGTAAAACATCTGGTAATTTTCAAAATAAAAGACTACTGCAGCGATGCAATTTCATATCTATGTAGATTACGTCAATACATGTAACCTAATGGCTTTATTTACTACCAGATTCTTTTGAGAAATGCAGCAGTGTATTTTTCATGGGTTTAATCCTGGCAGTGGAGAGGAACAACATTATACATAACATCAAACAGTGATATCAAATGCGATTTCCGTCTTCTTTTTGGTTTAATGGCGGATGGCATAAACAAACCATGACCTTTGAAGTTTCGATGGACCTTGTGATCTTGCGAGTCCAACGAGGAAGACGGTGGAGAAGCTGTAGAGCGGCTGAGACACTCCTGGTGTGGACTGGCGCACAGCGAAGCACACGATTAAACTGTTCCGATTCCTACTGGGGTGAAGTTGGGGTTATACTTCTTTTTGGATACTTTTAATCCATTAAAATGGCAGACAAAACACTAAAAAATGGTTTACCAGTTTAATGATTATAACAAAAAAGTGGTGGTTAACCCAGCTGGTTCAAGCTCCTTGTCACAAGTTCTATTCTCTCCTTGTCTCTTTGCTGTAAGTGGCTATAGCTCTGCCTTTGCTGTCCGGTTTAAAATACCATAGATATCATATAAATCACTAGATGCCTTACCAGCGCTGTTCATCAATTGGACGAACGTCCCTATGCGGTGGCCATCCTACCTCGGACAGCTGCCCCCTTTTGTAACATTGGTGTCAATGGTGCATGTACTATTTAAATAACTCTAACTTGCTCAATTTACCAGCTCCGGTGGCCTAGTGGTAGAGTTTCCCCCCGGGACTGGGAGATCAGGGTTAAATTCCCAGTCGGGTCATACCAAAGACTTTGAAAAAATGGGACCCAATGCCTCCTCGCTTGACACTCAGCACTAAGGGGTTGGATTGGGGGGTTAAACCACTAAATAGTTCCCGAGCGCGGCCACAGCTGCAGCTCACCGCTCCCCACCACGGGGATGGGTCAAATGCAGAGATGTAATTTCACCAGTGTGTGATGATGACTTGGGACTTTCACTTTAATTTTCAAACCAAATTTCAAATGGTTTGATTTGTTATAAACGCCAGAAATGTGGCTGTAAAATATGATGGATTTGGCCCGTTAATTTAAAAATGTTAAAGTATGTCCTGTCAAGCCTATGTGTTATAAGGTTTGTAATAATGCAACCCGCTTATACATCCGTTAATATTTAATCGAGTTAAGAGTGTTTTTGTTTAAGTTGTTCACTCACCTTCCATCTGCTACCTTGAGAACGGAACGTAAACTGTCCGAGGTAAGATGGCCGCCGCGTAGGGACGCTGTCGACTCCCAGTTAAGGCATCTAGTGATAGATATGATATCTATGTAAAATACCACCTAGCTGCAGACATTTTAGTTCTCCTGAGAAAAGATGTTAGCTCAGCGTTAGCCTGCTTGCTAACAGCTGCGCCTTGGTGTCTGAATCCTTGCCTGCCGCAAATTGTATGACGTTACTGTGTTGTTTTTGTACATGAAACAAAGAATACTGATGTAGAGGAACATGTTGAAATTAAAACTAAGCAATTGTTATTGCATTTGAAAATCTCTATTGCAGGATGTATTTAAAAAGTCATATTTGTTGTTTTAAAAGGTTAAATCCGATCTTTTACACCCAATTTCGATCTTTTTAAAATCACGTATCGGATCGGAACATCCCTACTTTCAAGTAATGATGTTGTGTTTTGATTATTTTTCCAAACAATGCAACTCAAAACTTCTCATAAAATGAATAAAGCTGAAGATATTTTAAATAAAATACAAGGTAATGTGATGAAAACACAAAATTCTAAATAGTTTGAACTGAAGTGAAAAATGTAAAAAACAGAAATAACATTTCTTCCTGCTTTCCTGATTCATTTAATCATTTTTATGTTATTTTTCTCTCATAGAAGTTACGCTTTCCTCACTAGTAAATATCTGCAGGTAAAATGATGCTGAGCTGCATTTTTTTGTTGACAAATATTAAAATAAAGTTGGAGGTTTATCCTGTTTCTCTGCCTCTTCATCAACTGATGACGTGACGGCTGCGATGGAGCGACCGGGGGTGGGGTGGGGTGGGGTGTTCAGGCTTGTGTTTTATTACTGAGCTCTGTTGTGGCTTATAATTATTAAAAAAAACTAAAAGTTTAGGAACCAAGAAGGTGCAGAACACATGATATCCCTGAACATTGTCTTGGCAAATATGTATAGATACATCTAGCATAAATGTGTTTTTCTGATTTATTTTTGTTCAAAGGCTTAACCCTTATAACCTGCTCTTCTTTCTATTTCTATGTTATAATATATAGTATATAATATGAGATTGGTCTGTGTATGTCACATACAGCGGGGAGAATAAGTATTTGACAAATCAGCATTTTTATCAGTAAGAGTTTTTCTAAGTGGGCTATTGACAAAACATTTCTGCCAGATGTCAATATCAGCTCAAGTATTTAATTCATGCAAAGACATCTAAACATTTAAGTCATTAAGTGTAATAAAGTGAAAAGACACAAGGAAAAAGTATTAAACACATGACAAGGTGCAAAATGGCATAGAAAGCTAAGAGATCACCTGAAATCTGTCAGTATTGAGAGAGAAGCCCCGCCCCCTATCAGTACTAACTGATATCAGCTGCTTTATTCCTGATTGGCGGCCTATAAAGGACGACTGGTCACCATACAAGAGGCATCTAGAAGCTGGAATCACCAACAAAGGCTTTTCTACAAAGTATTAAATAAAGTGTGTTCAATACTTATTCCCTGTGTCATTTCACTTTATTTATTATGACTCAACTTGTTTACTTAAATGTTCTGATTTCTTTAAATGAATTCAATATTTGGTTTGATGGCAACACCAGGTGGAAATTTTGTGTCAACAGCCCAGTTAGAAAAACCCTTACTAATAAAAATGCTGATGAGTCAAATACTTATTCTCCCCGCTGTAACTGAGGAAGTCTGCCACAGTATGCATTGCGAGAGTATTGGTCATTCTTTGATGAGTAAAATCTTACTAAGTATCCTTAATGCTGTGGTTTCCATTCTGGGGTCTGCAGCCCTCCAATGGGGGTCTCCACAATTTTGTATGTGCTGAGGTTTTGAGGTTGCCAAGATTATATTTGTAAAAATGACATTTATAAAATCCCAATGACAAACCCAACACTATAATCAAAACTGCATAAGAGTTATAACCTTTGTAGGTTTGTAGAAAATGTGTAATTGATCAGTTTTAATGTGGTGGGGGGTGGGGGTGCTTGTCACTGTTATAATGGAAGCAGCAATTAGCTGGATGTTGTACCTAAAACAGCAAAAACTGTTTCATGGGTTAAGAGACAGTAAAACAGGCTTTAGGAGTTGCCCTGGTCTCCCACATCTGAATCAATAATGTTGTGAGTGTATATTGCATATACACCATGCTTATAACCTTTAAGTTTCCATGACGATTGTTTCCATGCGTGTCCGTGATCCCACCACCCTCTGGGCCCCATCATGCCACGATGCCCTCAGTCCACAACAGGATGCAGCTACATGCTAGAAGAAAAGGCATCATGGTGGGGCTGAGCCTTCTGATGGGTTCATCTTGACATCTTGACCTGGTCCAACACGATGGATACTTTTCCCCTGCACTCCTCCTCCTCCCTTCAGAACCCCTTATGCTCCACCACCACAATAATAAACAAGTACAGTGGTTTAAACTCTAAGAAACATTGGACCAGATGACGGATCGGTTGGTAAACTTGTTAACCCTCGGTGACTTTGTGTGGTGTTGAATTAATTTGGTTTATAGCAGATTTCAGTGGGGATGCCGGTTCTTTTAAGTCGTGCTAATGACCTAACAGGCACATAAACTGTATAGTGGACACTCGCACGCACACACACACTTACTCACACTTTTTCGTGCACCCACATGTGTTCTCATTATAAGTTCTTCACACAAGTGCACAAGCTTCCTAGTGAGAAACATTTTCCCCTTCAAAGGAGTTTCTACATGATCCTACACTCGCTCTCTCTCTCTCTCTCTCTTCTGTTTTCCTTTCTTTCTCCCCTCACATTTTTTATAAGAGCTTTTATGGTGGATCAGAGCAAGAACAGATTCCTACATCCATTAGGGCTTTCCAGTCACTCAGCAGCTGTATTGTGATACAGGAGGACAGGCAGAGGGACACACTTGTCGCTCAGTGACAGCCTAAGGGAGTTCTGCTTCCATCTTGACAGATATCTTTAGTCTAATGCCTCCCAAGAGAGGCCTATCTGCTTACCCCTCTTGGTGATTGAGACACAGGAGGAGAAGAAAAACTCAGGGGGCTCTCCTGGTGGACTGTAACAAGGATTCATATGCTCTGGAAGTGTTGGTCTTTGTGTTATTCATGGGTGCAGCCATGGTTAAAATCCCAAATCTTCCTGTGAGATCAGTTATGTTTTCACCATGTGTTTATTCCAGAAATATTTGTGGTTGCTTGATTTTTTTCCATCACAAAACATCTTAATGCTGAAAATTCTGGTTGAGCTAATTGAATGATTAAGGGGATAAAGTCTCAGCTTTTCCTGGAACAACAGCTACAGTTCAAACATGTGCTGAATGTTTCCTAATAATGTTTATTAATGTTTGCAGTTTCTTTTAAAAATGATTGCATATGCACAAGAGTGTTGGAGTGACTTGATTCTTTCCTGTAGAGGCGTCTAGTCAGACATGAAGTTAAATCATTTCTGCTCAAATAGGACACACTTTTATCATGGCTGTGCACAAATCTTTAAGGGACTCTTCCGATTTCTTCAGTTTGCTTTGTGTGGAAAGGTTGAGATGAAGAAGGTTAGAGAATTGTATTTTAGAAGTGTACCTGTACATTTCTCATAGAGGTGTACCTGCGATACACCAGGATGCGGTAGGAGTCGGAGCAGACAGGGAGGAAGATTCTTTGCTCCCTTTTCCTCTAATTTGCTGGCTGACTGCAGAAAGACAACACTGTCTCTTTAATGTGGGGAGGGTCAGAGGTCACTGTATTGCATTTGTAAGGTCAGCGGTTAAGGTCACGCTCAGCTCTGGGCCTTCCTGCTGCAGACAGCTGGGTCATGCCACCTACATAGAGTCCAATTATCTCTGCCAACTAATAACTCGTCAGCTCGTTCCATAGCACAGCACACACACACACACACACACACACACACACACACACACACACACACACACACACACACACACACACACACACACACACACACACACACACACACACACACACACACACACACACACTGTGCAGCGTCTTTAACGTTTAACCGTTTAAAATCAGAACAGTTGGCTAAGGTTTACAGAATAATTCAGAGATAAATGCACTCCAGAAAATAGACTAAATTAGTACAATCAGGGCCGGTGTGTGTGTGCTAGCCATTTGTGTGCCCTAAGCACAAATGCTCTGTGGTGCCCCCCCCCCCCCC